>UESW01004981.1:263610-445796 GCA_900491605.1 Calamus simplicifolius | reverse complement strand
GTTGAGATTCGGTTGAATTCATTTGAGTCTAAGGAACAATATAAAATATTAATGGCTTTAGCATTAAGTTGTGCCATTCTCCTATCATTATCATTCCAATCCCTTTCGGGCTTAGGAACAATAGTGCCATCAATAAGTGTGTGGGTGTACTAGGTCCATTAATTATTACTCCCCAAATTCATAGTCAGAAGCTTGAATGAATATTCTCATTCTAGCTTTCCAATATGAATAGTTGGTTCCATTAAATAAAGGAGGTCTATTCGTAGAATGACCTTCAGCAAAACTGAACCACTTTGTGTTGCCATAAGGATCTTTAGCCCTTGATCGTGAGATCAAATTCTAAATGAGCACTTGCTCTGATACCAATTGTTGGCCCAGATGGCAACCCAAGAGGGGGGGGGTGAATTGGGTTCTTAAAAATTTAAGACTTTTTAACTTTAATTGATTAGTTAGCAAGATGTGCAAGTGAGATTAACTAATAAGCAATGCACAAGCAAATAAAGAGAGATAGAGAAGAGAAAATAGCACGGCAAACACAAGATAATTTTATAGTGGTTCGGTGCAACCAACACCTACGTCCACTCCCAAGATTCACTTGGGTCCACACTATAATCTCTCTAGATTACAGCCGAGTTGTTTTCCAAGCTCACAACTCAAACTTGTTGTTTTCCCGGGATCACAACGAACCCAGCTGGTTTTACGGGCTTACCAGCACAAAACCCTACACGTTGTTTTTTTAATCACAACGAACCCAACACAAGCACTCCGGCTTGTAACGAGGTAAACTACCTCCACTGATTCAATCCACTGATTGAATCAGTAACCAATAAATAAAGTTTTGTAACAAAATGCTCCCTTGAGCAAATATACAAATAAGAATAAATAAAAAAGGGTTAGAAAAGCCTGATGTGGATGATTGCTTTGGCTTTCTTCCCTTTTCTCCTTTGAAGTTGAATCAGCCTCAGCAAGATTCTTCGTTGAACTTTGGAGAATGGTTGCCTCTTTTTGAAAATCTGAAGATTTTGCACTTGGATTGCTTTTTTTCCTCTTGACTTTGAGATTGATTTGAGCACACGAATCTCTCTCTTTTGAATCTCTCCTTGAATCAAATGATTTTCAATACTCTGTTTTCCCTTTTTTGAATTCAATTCTTCTTTTTTCTCTCTTTTTCTTTTTTCTTTTTTTTCTATTTGAAAAGAGCTCCTCTATTTATAGATTCTGCAAAAATATATCCGTTAGACACAGAAAAATAGCCGTTATTCAAAATATTACCGTTGGGCTGATGTGTCATCCAAAAATTATCGCCCAGATTCCGTGGAGTCGGCTCGAGTACTGTGCGAGTCGGCTCGAAGCGAATCCAGAAACCAAAAAGTGAAGGGGTCGACTCGCGAAAACAAGTCGACTCGGACTTTCAGGGGTCGACTCGCGAAAGCTGGGAGTCGACTCGAGAGGCACTCAAAAATGAGTCTTTCTGCCGTCTGAGTCGAGTCGGCTCGCACAGTCAGAGTCGGCTCGAGAAGGTTCAGGGGTCGACTCGAAAACTCAAGGTCGACTCGAGAAAGGGAGTCGACTCGGAAACTCTCGAGTCGGCTCGGGACTGATACAAAAATCAGAAAACATTCTGATTTGCTTTGAAAATCATCCCAACCAATTTTGAAATATAAATATGACTTGAATAATGTTGATTTAACATTAATGCTCAATTTCAAACATTTTCATTAATCATTGATCTTTAAAAGAGTGTATAAAATCATTTTTGAATTCATAAGTATAGCTCACTGAAACATATATTCAATTGATTCAAAACTCATTAACATTAACAGTTCATAGTTTCCAATTTGAAATTGCTCAAGGTTTTCATTGATTGACTTAACATGTTCATAGCCTTTTAGAAAGTAAAGTCATGTCTTTTGGAAATCATCAAAATCAATAAGTTGGGGCTATTATGTTTCAATAATTTCTCAACACTGTTCACAGCGCTCTTTCGTTCCTCTTTGGAGAATCTTGCTCTCTGCTTCCTCTGTAATCTCGCTCGGTGTTCCTCTCGACCAGCAGGATGATGAGCCCGACGATATGGTTTCGGAGATTGCCGCCGAGAATTTGGGGAGAATACACCAAAAGTATGGCATTCCCTCGGATGTCCTTCTGAGATTATCGGAGCCCGAGCATAGGGTTTTGCAAGATCTGAAGCACGGGGTCTTTCTTTATGAAGACAGTCTGAAGGCGGACCTTCGATTTCCCCTTCATCCCTTGGTGAAGGAAATCATGAGATTCTAAACATTTGCCCGACAATGGTGGCTCCCAACAGTTGGCGCAGCGTCATCGGGTTTATCTCAATGTGTAGCCGGATTCAGGTAACGGCAACTCTTCCTCTCTTTCGCGCCTATTACTATCTGATGCCTTGGAGGAAATCAGAGTGGCCTTACATCGGACCTCAGAGGTCATTTAAGATGATAACAGATAAGCCATCATCTATAAAGGAGTGGAAGGTCAGGTTTTTTATTGCTGAGGGGAACATCGGCTCCGACTTTCCTCAGGAATGGGGAAACTTTATTCGGGATGTGGAAGCACATCTGACCCTATCCGAGCAGGAGAAGGAGGACTTGGAGGTCCTCCATGATGGCAGGACATTTTCGGCTAATGACTTACTATCGGAAGAGGCTCTTTTCGCCGCTGGGCTTAGCCCCCTTGACCCGCATAGTAAGTCTTTTTCTTTTTCCATTGATTTCGCTTGAGAAATATGTCTCGGTCTAACCGCTTGCTCTCTGTTTCCATAGCCAAGAAGTCCAAACTATCAGGCCGCATAAGAAAGGGTTGAGCAAGCGCCCGAGGGAGAGAAGCGGAGGGGAGAAACGCAAGCCTAAGAAGACGGTTCGTTTTTCTGAAGAGCGCTCGCCAGATGTTGGAGCAGTCATGGCAGAGGCGCTGAAAGTAGAGGAGGATTCATAGAGGACTGCTGAGGTCTCTTGTCCTCTAGTGGTGGAAATAGTAGACAGCCCGGATAAAACTCCGTTGGCTTGTCTGGGAGCTCCTTTTTTGAAGGTGAGCCAATGGCTGGCACGGCGGAGGTCGGTGCCTCTGAGGGCCCTCCTCCAAGCGAGGAAATGCCTCTGGCCTTGGCGAGAGGACAGGAGGGAGCAATCACAATCATCGAGGCTCAAGGCAAGCCTTCCATTGGAGGGCTCCCCCTGGAGGAATTTAGGGGCGGCGACGTTGGGCCGACTGTAGTGGAGGCTCAAAAGGAGCCTACGGTTGGAAAACTTCTTCCTGGAGTGATTGGGGAAACTGATGAACAGACTGAGGCATTGGTGGAGCCTACGGGGGAGGAGCAGGTGCCTGTGATCGAGGGAAGAAGCTCGGAAAAGGAAAGAGAGCAAGGTAAAGGTCTTGCAGCCGAAGTTTCCTCCACCAAGGTTTCAGGAAAACTGGCACCTGGGCTGGCCGAGTTATCCGAAGAATCCCAGGCTAGAATTCTGCTGAGGAGGCCAGGAGGTCAAAGGCTTCTCAGTTAGAGATCGCCCGGACCGATCCTTCGGACGGGGACGGTCAGCCTGGTAGCTCGAAAATTGGCCGTTGAGGCGGCATTTGCTACCCTAATGAGGTCAGTGCTATACCCAGGCACGGGTCCTTCGGCGGATGAGTTCACGGACTTAGACCTAGCTGACATTGTGTTTGGCCAGCGGAATGTGGTGACGAAAGCCCATCTCCTTCCCAAGATCATAATTTCACCCTCATGGGGCTAGCTAGGTCCTACATCTCCCGGGTGAGTTATTATTCCCGAGTAGTGAGTACTTTCTGGTTAGCTTGGTCACGCTTTTCTCACTTGTGCTTCATTCTACAGAGTGCTTTGATCACCAGGGCACTGTGTTGGCGCTTGAACCTGGCGACAGGGGCCAGTGCCTAGGCCAGGAGAGTCAACGCCGAGCTTTGATCGCGAGCGGAGGCGTCTGATACATTTGAACAAGCTCTGGGCATCGCCAACGAGAATTTGGCAAAGGTGAGGGTACTGCATCAGGCCACCCTAGATGATGCGTCCAAGCTGAGGCTTGAAGTTAAAGAGCTACGAGGGCTCCTGGTGAAGTACGATGACGCATGCTCGGAATTATCACAGATCAAATCTAGGCATGCTGGAGAAATAGAAACTGTCAAGAAACAGTTTAGTGAAAGTTTGGGCAAGCAGAGGAGAGAAGCCGTTGAGAAGAGAAATCGCCTGAACAAAATGCTTGGCGAGCTAGAGGAGAAGGTACGACAACTCAACCGTGGTATTACTGACATGGATGATAGGATCAAGTGGCACCATGAAAAGCTAACCCAACTCGATAGCGAGCTCTCCCAAGCCTGGGGAGAAGCTGATAGTAGGCAGTCGAGGATTAATGACCTCAAGGGCAGAATCGAGCGGGTTAAGGATGATAAACTGAGGGCTTTTGACGAGGTCAAGGAGTTGACCAAGAAGTTATCCTGGCAGGAGGAGGAGGTATGGTACTACCCCTTTTTGGCCTCCCTTGCTGGCTCACTGTGGCACCGGCTAATTCTGTTTTTACAGATGAAGAAGGCAGAGCTGGAGAACCGGAGCTAGATACGGACCCTGCAAGGGGAATTGGCATCCAGTCGAGGGAGGAGCTCAGAGCTCGAAAGGTGGGTCGCTGATTGAGGAGCAGATTGCCTTACTGCGGAGTCAAACTGCTGAAACTGAGGGGTAGGTCGTTTTACTTCGAAATCAAGTTGCTGAAGCTGAGATGCGGCTCACTCTACTTAGGGGCGAACAAGATGCAATCTGTGCCGATGCCTTCTAGCTTGGTGTGGAGGACGTTCGAAATAAGATATCCAAGGAGCATCCAGAATGGGACCTCTCTTTCTTGGATGTTGAAACCTCTGAGGCTTGTACCCCAGGGGCTGAAGAGGCTGAATATGATGATGTTTCAGACGTCGTCGACCTCAACGCTATTCTAGATGCTGGTGAGGCCGCGGCCCCTGAAGGACGCCTCAAATCCATCACCGAGGAAACGACAACCTTTGAAGTGGGCGAAACGAGCCAAGCTTCCTCGAGCGTTATTGAGGGCACTGCCGGAACTGATCCAGCTCCTGACCCTTGAGAGTCATTTGTGTGCTTTTGCTTTTTTAGATATGTAACTTGGTCTGAAGTTTTCAATGAACGCGCCCTCGGCCTCCATTTGCTCGTCTCTTTAGCCAATCTTTTGTTTTAGACTTTCTTTCGACTGCGAACAAGTTATGACTTGTTCACGTTCTTCGGCCGACTTAGTTCGGATTTAAGTAAATGTCTCGGTCGAGGCCGAGGTATAGGGATAGCTCTGATGAAGCCGAGGGATTGATAGCTCGGCTTAGGCCGAGAGATAAGATAGCTCGGCAGGTGATGGCCAAGGATTGCAGAGGTATCCTGATTAGAGCCGAAGTTGGGTAACTCGGCCCGCGCAAGGCGAAGAGGTGGGCGCGCTTTCAAAGGGAGTTTGGTCCCGAGAAGAAGGGTGTTTGTTGGCGCGCCGTCATTATTTATCCTTTCCGGTAAAGGGGGAGCGATTCCTTGCTTTCCGCGAGCGGCCATTGAAGTGATGACGTGTGGCAAGATTTTATGGTAGTGGCGTTGGAACTGACGGTTCAGATGATCGGGACGCTCGCCCAAGGTAATTTAAATACCAGTGGGTGGTACGCCATCGTTAACCATTTCCTCAACCGATCTCCTGTTGGCATGTCTAAGCTTACGATAACAGGATGGCTTCCGAGAATGGAGGAGGTCAGCCGGGATGCCAAGCAGCGTTGTTGGCAGCCTTGGGGTGCCTCACCTGGGCCGCACCACAATAAATGTGGACGGGGAGGTTTTGGCGTCGTTACTCGCGGACCACGAGGAAGTCCGGAGAATGTCTGAGCAACACCTGGCTGTCTCGGCAAGAGAGATCAAGCTCCTTCGCCAAGCCAACAGTAGGCTGGAGCGGGAGGTAGCGTCCCTTTGACAGCAAATGGCTGATTCGGCTCCGTGGCGCAGGGAGAGTTTAGCGGCGCCCGGAGGAAGTAGCAAGCCCCTGTGAGGGCTAATGTATCTTTTTTTTTGTTTTGCCCCTGTGAGGGCTAATGTATCTTTTCTTTTGTTTTCCCCTCTTGTGATGAACGGAGAAAAGTTTTTTGGAACTTCCTTGTTTGTTGCCATTTCTGAAATGTTTTCCCTTATCGTCCGAGTCTTACGGAACGAAATATTCTCCTGGGGAACCTCCAGCATAGCATCCTCGTTTTGACCGAGGTAAATGGGACTCATAGGTTTCAGTTGGAGCATTGTATATCGCTCAGTTTTTGTCGAGGTTTTTGACAAAAGACGCACTCCGGCCTTGGCTGGGGCTTATATTCATAGGCGTGCACTCCGACCTTAACAGATGCTTACGCATTCTGGGTGTAGGTCGGGGCTTATATTCATAGGACGTGCACTCCGACCTTAACCGATGCTTACGCATTCTGGGTGTAGGTCGAGGCTTATATTCATAGGACGTGCACTCCGACCTTAACCGATGCTTACGCATTCTGGGTGTAGGTCGAGGCTTATATTCATAGGACGTGCACTCCGACCTTAACCGATGCTTACGCATTCTAGGTGTAGGTCGGGGCTTATATTCATAGGACATGCACTCCGACCTTAACCGATGCTTACGCATTATGGGTGTAGGTCGGGGCTTATATTCATAGGACGTGCACCCCGACCTTAACCGATGCTTACGCATTCTGGGTGTAGGTCGGGGCTTATAGCGTGTCCTGTTATCATTGAGACAAAACTAGTTACCTTAGATTGGACTGAAGTACAAGATCACGTGCGGTCGTGCTGAACTGAAAGGAGATACTTTGGTTTATTCCGAAGTATAGAGGCAGTTTTGGTCTTGAGTTAAAACGCAAGGCAATGTCTCGACTTACGTCAAGATGCAACGGGCAGTTGAGCCGGAGAAAGGAATACCGAGGTATGTTTATTGAGGAGTACTTGTGTCACGCCCCAGACCCTATATTGGATCTAGGGGTGGCAACCCGCCGCATGCCTGGCATGCAAGGCGTCCCGAATATAACATTTAATACCAGAAGGGGTAATAACTATATATCGTCCAATTTAAATGGTTCTTAATACAAATCATAATCATAGGTTTTAGGCTACATGCCCATCATACATAAGTCACTGGGGTTACAACAAAATGTTGGATCTTAGTTTCCTCTGAATGAAGCTCCAACTACCCCAGATCCCATTCTTCAGTCCTGTGGCTCTGAAAAACATTGTAAGGTTTATATGAGCTTACACTCAATAAGTAAGCCTACTATATAATCATTTCGTCAAGATATTATCAAACCACATTTTCATGTATAAAACTTCCAATTTCAAATACATTCATCATGTTATCAAAACATGTATATCATCAGCTCAAATAATTTTGGAAGCTTAATTATACAATAAATGCTGAAATATGCAATGTAAACAAACCCACTGTATTCATATAATTATTATTTCCTTGTGTATCCCACGGCCCTACAACACCCATCTGGTGCATCACTCTTTAATATCCCCTAAGAGGAAGGGTCCTGGTACTAGCGTTATGCCATATATCATAATCAATCACAATATATCCTCTGGATGTGTGTGCGTTATGCAATATATCAATCACATCACATCCTCTAGATGTGTGTCCTCCACATATCTCCCCCTATAGAGGTGGGTCCTGTATCACTTGGCATTTCACATAGTTTCACATCGTATGAGAACCGCGACGATACATATATCATCATATTTGCATGTAGCACATCATGCATCATCATGAGCATAAGCTCCTCATATCACATATACAGTGGTTTGTACATTCATAGCATAAAATATATCAATAATACCAGTATATTTTGCAAAGCCAAGTAATCACATCATTCAATTTTTGCACATTTATAATCTATTACTTTGCAAAATATTAGTAATCACATATAATTATAGCAGATACCCAATTGTATAACAAAATTCCATTTTGTCTCATTTTTTCCAAATAATGTAATATATCCATAATTTTCATATTCTAATAAATTATAAAAATTATAATAAATGGCTTACTTACCTCGCTAATTCTAAACTGTTAATCAGCTATGTGGACATCCGGTTACCTACAGCATTAATTTCCACAATTAAATATCAAAAATTAGAACAATGCAGCATCCCCTAAGGTCTACCCAGTCTAATCCTAGGCCCAACTTTGGGCTCGAATATCTCCCAATATATAAGCTCGAATGGAAAAATAAAAATATCCTGAGAAACTAGAATCAACGCCGAATCGGACCATATTTTTATTTCTCCATTTCCGACCCAATACGGGGTCCAAATTGCAGCCCAAAAATTGCTCGCGAGACGGCCCAATAGGGCCCAAACCCCAATGGCCCGGCCCGCGCACCCCTTTTCTTCCCCCGCCTCCCCTGTTTCGTCCGAAACAGGGGAAGGACTGAGCCGGCAGCCAGGGCCGCCGGCGGCCACATCCAGAGGGGCTCGGCCGCGAACGACCGGCCTGGAGTCGGCCGCGACCGCTCCCTTCTCTCTCTTTCTCCCTATTTCTCTCTCTTCCTCTCGTTCTTCCGCACGGCACGATCCGTGCCGGTGGCACGGCCGGCCACCATGGCCGGCCGGAACCTCATCGGACGATCGCCCACCGCCGGTGAGGTCCACTGAACGACGCCTAGGCCCGGCGAGGCATTGGCACTCCGCCGGGCCCGAACCAAGCCATGAACCGGCTTCGTTCCTCTCTCATTCTCTCTCTCTCTCTCAATCTCTCTGTAAATCTCTCTCTCTCTCTTACCTGTGGTCGGCCGGTGGGGGAAGCTCATGGAGGAGGAGGGTGCTCCCCCCCTCCTTATATAGCGGCGAGGGGAGGGTTATCCCTCCCCTGTACCCATGTGAAGGGGGCGCGTCGGCGCCCCCTTCCTTGACTGGCTGTGGCACCCCTTGCCACAGCTGTCAACAATGGCGGAGGAAGGGGGCTCCGAGGAAGGGGGCGGCGCCCCCCTTCCTCCGTCAACAATGGTGGATCCTCACCACGTGAGGATCCGCCGCAAGAACAGGGGCTCACATTCTTCCCTCCTTATAAAAATTTCGGCCTCGAAATTGGTGTACTTCAAATAACATTTAGAATCCAACGCTTTATCATATGATTAATCTTCTTTTCAATTACATATGCTATGTTACAAACAATTGAGGATATTTTTCTTTAATTTCTTCCTCAAGCTCCCAAGTAGCTTCCCTCTCAGAATGGTTACTCCACTGAACCTTGACATAGGAATGCTACGCCGTCTTAAAACTTGATCCTTGCGGTCCACAATACGCACAGGATGCTCCTCATACGTTAGATCCTTCCTTAACTGCATGGGCTCAAACTGTATCACATGGCTGGGGTCAGGAATGTACTTTCTCAACATAGATACATGAAATACATTGTGTACCCCAGAGAGTGCCGAGGTAATGCCAGGCTATAAGCCACCTCCCCTACTTTGCTCAGAATCTCAAATGGTCCAATGTATCGTGGACTCAGTTTACCTCTAATCCCAAATCTCATCACATTTTTGGTTGGTGATATCTTCAAGAAGACATGATCTCCAATTTAAAATTCTAGCTCCCTTCTTCTCACATCAGCATAGCTCTTCTGTTGGCTCTGAGCTGTGCGGAGTCGTCCCTTGATCAGTTGCACCTTCTCTACTGTCTGTCGAATCAGCTCAGGGCCCAACAATTTTCTCTCCCCCACATCATCCCAACATAAGGGAGATCTGCATTTTCTACCATACAAGGCCTCAAATGGAGCCATCTGGATACTGGCCTGGTAGCTGTTATTGTAAGCAAATTCCACTAAAGATAAGTGGTTGTCCCAAGCACCACCCAAGTCCATCACACAGGCTCGCAACATGTCCTCCAGGGTCTGTATGGTTCTCTCAGACTGCCCATCTGTCTGGGGATGGAAGGCTGTGCTGAAGTTCAATTTGGTCCCCAGAGCTCTATGAAGACTCTTCCAGAAGTGTGACACAAACCTAGTATCCCTATCTGATACAATAGATACGGGAATACCATGAAGCCTCACAATTTGCTCGATATACATGTTGGCCAATCTCTCGCTAGAGATCCCAACTCTGAATGGCAGGAAATGGGCTGACTTCGTTAATCTGTCCATAATGACCCATACCGCATCATTGTTCCTAGGGGTCTTAGGTAGACCAGTCACGAAGTCCATAGTGATCTTCTCCCATTTCCATTGTGAATCATCAGAGATTGAAGGGGTCCCGCAGCCTTTGATGCTCAGCCTTCACTTGCTGACATACCAAACATTTGGCTACATACTGAGCAATCTCGCTCTTCATTCCTTTCCACCAAAAGTTTTCCTTTAGGTCCTTGTACATCTTGGTACCTCCTGGGTACACCGTGTAAGGAGAATAGTGGGCCTCCTTCAGAATCTCTGCTCTTATTTCCACCACATTTGGCACACAGAGCCTACCATCAAATCTCAGGGATCCATCCTCCATTATAGTAAATTCATTCTGAACCCTGACTTCACGGCTTCTTTAATCTTTTGCACGTCCAAGTCTTCTTTCTGGGAGGACTTGATCCTGTCTAACAGAGTTGGTTGGAGTATGAGTGCTGCTACAAGTCCATCGGACCGTTGTACTCACAATCCAACCTTCAGCTTCTCAAGATCCCTCTGGATGTGAGGCTGAGAGGTGATCATAGAAGCCAACTCCGAGGAGGACTTCCTACTCAAGGCATCAGCTACCACATTGGCCTTCCCTGGATGATAGTGCAGGTCAGGTCATAATCTTTTAGTAGCTCCATCCACCTCCTTTGCCTCATGTTTAACTCCTTCTGAGTGAAGATGTACTTCAGACTTTTGTGGTCTGTGTACACATCACATGCTTCTCCATATAGATAATGCCGCCAGATCTTTAAGGCAAAAATCACAGCAACCAACTCCAGGTCATGAGTTGGATAATTTTGCTCGTATGGCTTTAGCTGTCTGGAGGCATAAGCTATCACCTTCTCATTTTGCATCAGAACACATCCCAATCCCTTCCGAGAAGCATCCGTGTATAGAGTGAATCCTCCAGATCCTGACGGAAGGGTAAGGACGGGGGCTGACACTAGGCGTTGTTTCAGCTCCTGGAAACTTCTCTCACACTCCTCAGTCCAGTCAAACTTCGCTTGCTTTTGGGTCAAGCGAGTCAGGGGTAGAGCAATGCGAGAAAAGCCCTCCACGAATCTGCGATAATATCCAGCCAGCCCCACGAAGCTTCTGACTTCAGATACATTGGAAGGTCGACTCCAATTTACAACTGCCTCGATCTTCTTTGGGTCCACAGTTATGCCATTTTTAGCTATTACATGACCCAAGAATGATACTTGGCTCAACCAGAAGTCACATTTCTGCAACTTGGCATAAAGCTTTTTCTCCCGAAGGGTTTGCAGAACAATCTTCAGGTGGTCCATATGCTCCTCCTGGCTTTTAGAATACACCAGGATGTCATCAATGAACACCACCACAAACTGGTCTAAGTATGGCTTAAAGATTCTGTTCATCAAGTCCATGAATGCTGCGGGGCATTGGTTAACCCAAACGGCATCACCAAGAACTCGTAGTGGCCATACCTAGTCCTGAATGTTGTCTTAGGCACATCTCCAGCCTGGACCTTGAGTTGATGGTATCCTGACCGAAGGTCAATCTTCGAGAATACCCGAGCTCCTTGGAGTTGATCGAACAGATCATCGATCCTCGGCAAGGGATACTTGTTCCGCACTGTTACCTTATTGATTTCTCGGTAATCAATGCAGAGCCGAAGACTCCCATCTTTCTTTTTGACAAATAATACTGGAGCACCCCAAGGAGAGACACTCGGTCTGATAAATCCCCGGTCTAGGAGCTCTTGCAATTGGTTCTTCAACTCTTTTAGTTCAGCTGGGGCCATACGATAAGGGGCCTTGGATATAGGTCCAGTGCCAGGGACCAAATCAATGGTGAACTCCACTTCCCGGTCTGGAGGCAATTCGGTCAAATCATCCGGGAAGACGTCAGGAAACTCCATAGCCACTGGAATATCCTCCAACTTCACCTCTTCCTGCTGAAGGTCCTTGACCATAGCAAGAAACCCTTGGCCACCCTTCATCAAGTATTTGGCAGCCCGCAGTGCTGATACAAACACTGAAGCCAGGTGTTCCTGGCTTCCAGTAAAACTGAATTCAGGCTGATTAGGGATTTTGAAGATCACCATTTTCCTGAAACAGTCTACCGAAGCATGATAGGAGGCCAACCAGTCCATCCCAAGGATAACATCAAAGGACTTTAGTGGAAGGACGATTAGATCAGCCTCCAGCCTCTTGTCGCCCATGTTGATCTGGCAGGATCTGCATACAACTCCACCCTCATAACATTTCCATTTGGGAATGCAATGAGCAACTCTTGTTCTAGGGAACGGGTGTCAACGATGCATTATTGGCAAGATAAACATCAGATATAAACGAATGCGTGGCACCCGGATCTACTAAAGTCTGAGCATAAGTGTTGCCTACTTTAATTGTCCCTAATCACAAAGTTTAGTTGTCTTAGATGTCATATAGCTGATCCTATTATCTTTCATGATCAATATTATATCGCATATGAACAAAATAGTCTTAAAGGGGTACTTAGTAACAGGTATACCTGCCACAACGGAGTTTGAAGCGGCAGCATCCTGTTGGGTGAGGGTGAAGACCCTTCCTTGGGTCCTCGGCTGCTGCGGCTGGTTCATCCCAAGATTTGGAGAAGACAGCTGCTCTCTCCGAAGGGGACAATGGCCATCTTGTGATCCACTTTCCCACATATGAAGTAGGCACCTCTCGGCCCATGGCACTGTCTGCCGGGTGGAAGTTCCCGCAGTGAGGGCAACGGGTCTCCTTACCCTTCGGTCCTGTGGGGGGCTGATATGTATCTTTCTTCTTAGCCTGCCCCGAAGACTGGCCCGAAGGAGACCCCTTCCTCTTCCTCTTTAGTTCCCACTCCTTCTGGTCCTATTCATGTCTCTTTCGATCATCAGGGCTTTGCTCACTACAGCACAATATGTGGAGAGTTCAAATGCATTGACTGCTTGCCTCAGTTTGGGGCGCAGTCCTTTAGTGAACCTGGTGATCTTGGCTCTCTCAGTGGTCACTATTTCCGCAGCAAACCGGGCTAGCCTAGAGAACTCGGCTTCGTACTGGGCCACAAGAGATTCTTCTGTTCCAGCTCCAGAAACTCCGACTCCATCTGCCTTTGCACACTACTGGAAAAGTATTTGTTGAAAAAGGTCTCCTTGAACTCCCTCCAGGAAACAGCCTGTCCACCCAATCGCTGCTTCATATGCAACCACCAATCATATGCCTCCCCTTGAAGGAGGTAGGTGGCAAATCTAATCCTCCTCCTCCTGGCTACCATGGGCCATGAAGGCCTTCTCCATCTCCCTCATCCATCCCTCAGCATCAGCGGGGTTGGTGGATCCAGAGAAGGGAGCAGGGGCTAAGCTCTTAAACTCAGCAAAGCTCCGACCCCCTCCTTGCCAGGTTTGGGCGGAGTGGGCTGGACTGGTGGTTCAGTTCGACTCGCGGGTTTTGCTGAGTAGGAGGCATGGGCTGAGCAGGCACCACTTGTTGGATCTTCTGCTGCATAGCCTGCACCATTTCCACAAGGGCCTGAAGTATCTCAGTCTAGCGCTGTTGCTGGCCATTACCAGCCACATTAATGGAACCAGAGCCTCCAGAAGTTTGCTGGCCTCCCTACTGGCCAGAGTCACCAGCCTGGGAACCTCCAACTTGCCGCGTACTTCTGGTGTGATGAGGCATGACTATTCCCTGCCAAGTTTGGTTCCAATCAATATCTTTACAACCCTTAAGTTTTCAAAACATATTTATTAAAAAAAATTAAATCTTCTTAGAGTTGTTACCCTCCCAGTGTCATCCTACTGTTTTGCCTAGTGTCATCTTATGTTTGTCCCTAAGGTCAAACCTAGGCTCTAACCACATTAGCTGTCACGCCCCAGACCCTATATTGGATCTAGGGGTGGCAACCCGCCACATGCCTGGCATGCAAGGTGTCCCGAATATAACATTTAATACCATAAGGGGTAATAACTATATATCATCCAATTTAAATGGTTCTTAATATAAATCATAATCATAGGTTTTAGGCTACATGCCCATCATACATAAGTCACTGGGGTTACAACAAAATGTTGGATCTTAGTTTCCTTTGAATGAAGCTCCAACTACCCCAGATCCCGTTCTTCAGTCCTATGGCTCTGAAAAACATTGTAAGGTTTATATGAGCTTACACTCAATAAGTAAGCCTACTATTATATAATCATTTCGTCAAGATATTATCAAACCACATTTTCATGTATAAAATTTTCAATTTCAAATACATTCATCATGTTATCAAAACATGTATATCATCAGCTCAAATAATTTTGGAAGCTTAATTATACAATAAATGCTGAAATATGCAATGTAAACAAACCCACTATATTCATATAATTATTATTTCCTTATGTGTCCCACGGCCCTACAACACCCATTTGGTGCATCACTCTTTAATGTCCCCTAAGAAGAAGGGTCCTAGTACCAGCGTTATGCCATATATCATAATCAATCATAACACATCCTCTAGATGTGTGTGCGTTATGCAATATATCAATCACATCACATCCTCTAGATGTGTTCCTCCATATATCTCCCTCTGTAGAGGTGGGTCACATATCACTTAGCATTTCACATCATTTCACATCGTATGAGAACCACGGCAACACATATCATCATCATATTTGCATGTAGTACATCATGCATCATCATAAGCATAAGCTCCTCATATCACATATACAGTGGTTTGTACATTTATAGCATAAAATACATCAATAATACCAGTATATTTTGTAAAGCCAAAGTAATCACATCATTCAATTTTACACATTTATAATCTATTACTTTACAAAATATCAGTAATCACATATAATTATGACAGATACCCAATTGTATAAAAAAATTCCATTTTGTTTCATTTTTTCCAAATAATGTAATATATCCATAATTTTCATATTCTAATAAATTATAAAAATTATAATAAATGGCTTACTTACCTCAGTACGCTAATTCCAAACTGTAAATTAGCTATGTGGACATCCAGTTACCTACAGCATAATTTTCATAATTAAATCTCAAAAATTGGAACAATGCAGCATCCCCTAAGGTCTACCCAGTCTAATCCTGGGCCCAACTTTGGGCTCGAATATCTCCCAATATATAGGCCGAATGGGGAAATAAAATATCCCGAGAAACTAGAATCAACGCCGAATCAGACCATATTTTTATTTCTCCATTTTCGATCAAATATGGGGTCCAAATTGCAGCCCAAAAATTACTCGCGAGACGGCCCAATAGGGCCCAAACCCCAACGACCCGGCCCGCGCCCCCTTTTCTTCCCCCGCCTCCCCTGTTTCGTCCGAAACAGGGGAAGGACTGAGTCGGCGGCCAGGGCCGCCGCCGGCCACATTCCGGAGGGGCTCGGCCACGGACAATCGGCCCGGAGTCGGCCGCCACCGCGGCCGTCTCCCCTTCTCTCTCTTTCTCTCTATTTCTCTCTCTTCCTCTCCTCGTTCTTCCGCACGGCACGATCCGTGCCGGTGGCGCGGCCGGCCACCATGGCCAACCGGAACCTCACCGGACGGTCGCCCGTCGCCGGTGAGGTCTGTCGAACGATGCCCAGGCCTGGCGAGGCATCGGGTACTCCGCCGGGCCCGAACCAAGCCGTGAACCGGCTTGGTTCCTCTCTCATTCTCTCTGTCTCTCTCTCTCTCAATCTCTCTATAATTCTCTCTCTCTCTCTTACCTGTGGCCGACCGGTGGGGGAATGCTCATGGAGGAGGAGGGGTGCTCCCCCCCTCCTTATTTAGCGGCGAGGGGAGGGTTATCCCTCCCCTGTACCCATGTGAAGGGGGCGCGTCGGCGCCCCATTCCTTGACTGGCTGCGGCACCCCTTGCCGCAGCCATCAACAATGGCGGAGGAAGGGGGCGGCACCCCCCTTCCTCCGTCAACAATGGCAGATCCTCACCACATGAGGATCCACCGCAAGAAGAGGGGCTCACAACTTGGCTTCCGCGCCTTTTTATGACTTTGTTGATGCTTTTGCCCTTTCCAAGGAGCTAATCTTCTCTTTGCTAAGAAGGATAGTACGACTCTGTGGTTTGCGAAAGGTCACCTCGGCACATTCTAGGGACATTTATTATGTCGACTTTTTTTAAGGCGGGTCATTTCAACGTACGACGCAAGTGCTTGTTTGCCATTAGAGGGTGTCATTTTCACCGGGCAATTTTCCAGGTCTGCCCGTATCTCTAAGATCAGTGGGCAATTTTCTGTATTTAAGATCTGTGATTCGGGATTAGAGGAAATCTTCTGGCGTACGTCATGGGCTGAGCAACGCGTTTGGCGCGCATCGAAGGGCGCTATTTTCATCCTAGGAGGCCACATGGCAGCGCGGATTGGGCATTTTGAATCTTGGGGCTTACCGCTTTAACAACTGCTCCCGGTCCATTTTGCCTATAAAAAGGGAAGGAAGGGGCCGTGTTAGGCCATCCCCAAAATTTTCTTCTTTGTGAGCTGTGAAAGTTTTCATGATATCTGCGTTCCTGAAGCTGAGAGTGGAGGGATTAAGTTTTTCTTTTGTAAGCCACCTTCCCACGGATAGCCGGGGTGACGAAGGAGCCACTGAAGAGCAGCTCGTCCTCAAGGGAGGTATTTTGGAGATCATATGGAGAGCGTACAGGAGGTCCGCAGAGATCACATGGAGAGCGCACATATGCGCTTCCTGTGTGTCCTTTGTGGTTTGCTATGGGGGTCGCAGGGTAGGAAGTGCACATGTACCCCCATAGCATGCGCAGACTTTTCCTTCTCCCTCTGGCTGGATGCTTAGCCCCTCCGTGCGGGGAATCTTCCACCATGTGAAGAGGGAGTTGAGAGCAGTGTGGGGCTGATGGTCCTCTATCTCTCTCAATCGGGCAGCGACCTGTAGCCTAGCATTCCACCCAGGGGGAAGCTTCCTCAGCATCAGCATCCACGGGTCTATGCCTCTTTTTGGATCTCTTAATTCATTCAGAGGACCTGTAGGAAGCTGGCCTTGCTATCTAACAGGGTGAGCTGGCTGGTTGCCTGATCTTTTGGGTCAGATGCCGAAGTGTCATTGTTAACCGAAGCTAACTAAAGCAGTTCGGTCGAGCTATTTACTCGTTTTTATTTCATGTGCTTTGATACACTTGTAACTCCTCTCAGGATGTTGTAACTTTTCTTTTGATGAGGAAATAAAGAAAGTTTTCATTTCTTCTTTCTTTAGCAGCTGCTTCTTTTTGGCGCTGAGAGTTGTTGCTCCCATATTACGCTTTTTATGTCGCAGTATATTTCAACAGCGCTATTGCTGCTTTGTTCTTGCTAAGACCAATATTCGGTCCTCAGCGGAGAACACGTATATCCATGTGTAAGTCAAAGAGGGACCTGGGCGGCCCTGTGGAATCATGAGGTAAGCATGATCCTATTTGCAGAACGAAGCAGGTGTTTCTTCGGGGAAAGACTGCTCGCGGCATGTTTTTGCTATCGAATAGTGGGGGGTTGTTTGCCTCTACCAAGGTATAATAGAACGCCTTAGTTGCGTTAGGGCGTTGGAGAGATTACTTGACTAGGCCGGGGCCTCGGGATATCGCTCGGTTGTTGCCGAGATTTTTATTCTTTGGTTTCGATCGGGGCTTGTTAGCTGCCCGAACCTTGAGCGATATTTCGGAGATTATTTAATCCGGCCGGGGCTTGTAAGCCGCTCGAACCTTGAGTGATGTTTCGGAAATTATTTAATCTGGCTGGGGCTTGTAAGCTGCCCGAACCTTGAGCAATGTTTTGGAGATTATTTAATCCGGCCGAGGCTTGTAAGCTGCCCGAACCTTGAGCGATGTTTCATAGATTATTTAATCCGGTCGGGGCTTGTAAGCTGCCCGAACCTTGAGCAATGTTTTGGAGATTATTTAATCCGGCCGGGGCTTGTAAGCTGCCCGAACCTTGAGCGATGTTTCTCTGATGTTAGGTCTGGCCGGGGCTTGTAAGCTATCCGAATCCGAACGATGCTTCTTTGACGTTTGATTCGGCCGGGGCTTGTAAGCTGCCCGAATCTGAACGATGTTACTTTGGCATTTGGTTCAGCCGGGGCTTGTAAGCTGCTCGAATTCGAACGATGTTACTTTGACATTTGATTTGGCCGGGGCTTGTAAGCTGCTCGAATCAGAATGATGCTTCTTTGATGCTTGGTTCGGCCAGGGCTTGTAAGCTGCCTGAATCCGAACGATATTTCTCTGGCGTTTGATTCGGCTGAGGCTTGTAAGCTACCCAATCCGAACGATGTTTCTTTGATATTTGGTTCGATCGGGGCTTGTAAGCTGCTCGAATCCAAACGATGTTACTTTGACGTTTGATTCGGCCGGGGCTTGTAAGCTAACCGAATCCGAACGATGTTTCTCTGATGTTTGATTCGGCCGGGGCTTGTAAGCTACCCGAATCCAAACTATGTTTCTTTGACGTTTGGTCCGGTCGGGGCTTGTAAGCTGCCCGAATCCGAACGATATTTCTCTGGCGTTTGGTTCGGCCGGGGCTTGTAAGCTACTCGAATCCGAATGATGCTTCTTTGACGTTTGGTCTGGCCGGGGCTTGTAAGCTGCCCAAATCTGAGCGTTTGGTTCGGCCGGGGCTTGTAAGCTACCCGAATTCGAACGATGTTTCTTTGACGTTTGATTCGGCCAGGGCTTGTAAGCTACCCGAATCCGAATGTTTCTTTGATGTTTGATTCGGCCGGGGCTTGTAAGCTACCCGAATCTAAACGATGTTTCTCTGACGTTTGATTCGGCCGAGGCTTGTAAGCTGCCAGAATCCAAACAATGTTTTGAAGATCACACGGCTCCCAGCTGCGCCAGGAGCGCTCGGCCATACCGAGCCTTTGCGGAATGTAATTTGGCCTAGCCGAGATATGTAGCTCTGGCTCAGAGCTCGGCCTAGCCAAGGTACGGAGATTTGGCTCAAGGAGATAGCTCGGTTGTGTCGAGAATGGATGCATAAACAACATCTATTTTCTATTACAACTTTTCAAAAAAATGACCGTAGTGGTCGTGCCGCGGATAATAGAAACAAGATGCCAAAGCTGTAAATGGGGCGAGTCTATAGAGAGCGTACTCTATTGATGATATATGCGGAGGTTGTCCAAACTCCACGTCCGGGGAATGGATCTCCCGCTCAGATCCTGGAGCTTGTAGGTGCCAGGTCCGATGACTTCCACCACTTGATAAGGACCTTCCCAATTTGGAGAAAGCTTTCCTTGCTCCAGCGGCTTGGAGACGGATGCTTTCCGGAGGACAAGATCGCCGGGCGAGAAGGATTTGCCCTTGACTCTGGAGGCATGGTAGAGGGCAACTCTTTGCTGGTATGCGGCCATTCTGATTCGTGCTTTTTCCCTGATCTCTTCCACCAAGTCGAGATTGGTGCGGAGCTGCTCGTCGTTGGTTTCTTCTCAGTAGCTTTCCACTCGCGGAGAGGGGAGGCCTATTTCCACGGGGATGATGGCTTCCATGCCAAAGGCCATCCGGAATGGGGTCTCGCCAGTGGGGATTCTCTGGGTAGTGCGGTAGGCCCATAGAACATGATGAAGTTCGTCCGCCCATCTGCCTCGGGCTCTGGCGAGCCAAGCTTTAATCCATTGAAGTAGGGTCCGGTTTGTTACCTCAGCTTCTCCGTTGGCTTGCGGATGCCCTATTGAGGTGAGGCGATGACTGATGTCATGATCCTCGCAGAACTTCCGGAACTTGGGATTATCAAATTGCTTGCCATTGTCTGTGATGATAGTATGCGGGAGGCCAAAGTGACAAATGATGGATCTCCACACGAAGTCCCTGGCTCGAGCTATGGTTATATGGGCTACTGCTTCGGCCTCGACCCACTTGGTGAAGTAGCCAATGGCGACAAATAAAAATTTTCTCTATCCAGTGGCGAGGGGAAAAGGGCCAAGAATATCCATCCCCCACTTAGCAAAGGGACAAGCGGAGGAAATAGGGACCAAACTAGCGGAGGGGAGCCTCTGGATGTTGGAGTGCCTCTGACACAGGTCACAGGCTCGGACGAGATCATCGGCATCCTTTTGCATGGTAGGCCAGTAATATCCCTGGCGCAGTACCTTGTGGCACAGAGATTGACTCCCCAGGTGGTTGCCGCAAATTCCTTCATATACCTTCCGAAGAGCATAATCAACTTCGGACGGGTGGAGGCATTTGAGCAGCGGCATGGAAAGGGACCGCTTATACAGCTGATCGTCGATCAGCACATAGTGGGTAGCTTGCAATCTCAGCTTCCTTGCTTCCTTGCGGTCGGCTGGGAGCGACCCTTCTTTAAGATACTTTAATATTGGGTCGAACCAGGATGGCTCAACCTCAATTTGCATCACTCGGTCTGCCTCAGCGATGCTATGTTTTTCCAGGATTTCCAGGGTAAACTTTTGCTCGGAACTTATCGATTCCACAGTCACAATTTGGGATAACAGATCGGCACGAGAATTTTCGGATCTGGGGATCTGGATAACTTCAATTTAGAGAAGTGGGAAAGCAAGTCCCGCATCTGCCGGAGATACCGAATCATGTTTGGCTCCCGGGCCTCGAATTCGCCCCGCACATGACCGGCTACCAACTGAGAGTCGGTAAAGGCATTCAGCCTCTTCACTTTCATATCACGGGTGATTCGGAGTCCAGCGAGTAGGGCCTCATACTCGGCTTCATTGTTGGAGGCTGGGAAGGAGAATCGAATGCCATACTCAAAGGTCGTCCCCTCGGGGCTGGTGAGGATCAAACCAGCACCAGAGCCATTGGCATTGGAGGATCCGTCGACGTGGAGGAACCATAGGGTGTCAGATCTTGGATGTTCGGAGGAGTCCGGAGTGGAGCCATCTTCTGGGATGGTGCATTCAAGGAGGAAATCAGCTAGAATCTGGGTTTTGATGGCCGAGCGAGGTTGATAATGGATATCATGCTCGCTTAACTCAACAACCCACTTAGCCATTCTTCCTGATGTCTCCGGGCGATGGACCACCGTCTTGATGGGTTGGTCGGTAAGGACCATCACAGAATGTGCTTGAAAATGGTCTAATCTTCGAACCGATATTACCAGGACCAAGACTAGCTTCTCGATTCGGGTGTACCTTGTCTCGGCGTCCCAGAGTAGTTTGCTGACATAGTAGATCAGCCTCTGGGTCTTCTCCTCTTGTCTGACCAAAACCGAGCTAATTGCGCCTTCAAGACTGCCAGGTATAGAAACATCATTTCTCCCGGATTGGGGCTGCTGAGGAGGGGTGGCGAACCAAGATACCTCTTGAGGTCCTCGAATGACTTTTGGCACTCGGGAGTCCATTGAAAATTCTTGGCAGATCGAAGAGCTTTGAAGAAAGGAAGGCTCCTCTCGGCCGACCGAGCCATAAAGCGGTTGAGGGCCACAATCCTTCCCATCAGGCGCTGGACTTCTTTGATAGATGTTGGGGGCGTCATTTGCTGAAGCGCTTGAATCTTCTGTGGGTTGGCTTCGATGCCTCGCTGAGAAACCATGAAGCCCAGAAACTTCCCCGAGGTGACACTGAAGGCGCACTTCATTGGATTGAGCTTCATCCGATACCTTCGGAGTGTCGCGAAGCTTTCAGAAAGATCCCCAATATGTTAGGATGCTTCCTTGCTTTTGACTAGCATGTCATCAACATACACCTCCATATTCCGACCAATCTGCTCCTTGAAGACTTTGTTTACCAACCTTTGGTAAGTGACGCCTGCATTTTTCAGACCAAAGGGCATGACACAGTAACAATAGATACCTCGGTCGGTTATAAAGGCGGTCTTTTCCTCAGGTGCCATCCAAATTTGGTTGTAGCCTGAATAGGCGTCCATGAAGGTCAGCATCTGATGACCAGAAGTGGCATCCATGAGCTAGTCGATCCGGGGGAGAGGGAAGCTATCCTTCGGGTATGCTTTGTTAAGGTCGGTGAAGTCGATGCAGATTCACCATTTACCATTCGACTTTTTCACCATAACAACATTGGACAGCCAGCTTGGATAATTCACCTCCCGAATGAGGTTTGCCTTGATGAGCTTGTCCACCTCTTCTTCAATTACTTTCTGCCGGTCAGGGGCAAAGCTTCTTTTCTTTTGCTTCACGGGTTAGGACATCTCGTCTGCATTGAGACGGTGGACGAGGACGTTCGGGCTGATCCCATGCATGTTAGAAGCTAACCAAGCGAAGACATCAGCGTTTCTTCGGAGAAAGTCGATCAGCTCTAGTCGGAGCTTCCCTTCAGTAGTGACCCGATCCTTATGGTTCGGTCGGGCCGAGCTTTATCCAATGGTACCTCCTCCAGCTCTTCGGTTGGTTCTCCTCGTTGCTCGGTGAAATCCTCCCGAGCGTCCAGTCCATCGACCTCAGGCAATCTGGATTGCAGGTTGGTGACAAAGCACTGTCAAGCTATAGTTTGGCTTCCCCGAACTACACCAACCCCTCATTCGATCGGAAACTTCATAACAAGATGCGGGATGGAGACTGCGGCCCTGAGGGACATCAAGCCGGGTCTTCCCAAGATAGCGTTGTAAGGCGACCGGAGTTTGGTCACCAGGAAATCTACATACATAGTGGCAACGGAGTGCCAGGTTCCTGCTCGGACCGTCAAGGTCACGACCCCCTCCGGGGTAATTACATCATCGGTGAACCCTATTAGGGTGGAGTCCACCGCTCGGAGATTCTCCATGAGAAGTTTCATCTTCACAAACACATCAAAGTATAAAACGTTGACAGAGCTTCCACTATCAATGAGAATTCGGCTTACATCATAGTTGTTCAAATTAAGCGATACAACTAGTGCATCATCGTGCGGGAACTACATCCCCTGGAAGTCATCGTTGGAGAAAGAGAGCTCATCAGTTCGCGCTTTCTTTGGCGCCGAACCTTCTTCATCGTCCCTCCTTCCTGAAGAACCACCGACCGCCTCAATCACATTAATGTGGCCAGCGACCGAAGGATTTGGGGGAGGAAGAGGTTGCTGCTGGGGCTCAGGCCGGCGATCACCCTCGTTTCTTGGCTTGGGGGCTCCCCTGAACTGATCTAGTCTACCCTACTGGATGAGCCTTTCGATCTCGTTCTTCAGTTGCCAGCACTCTTCAGTGTCGTGGCCATGGTCGTGGTGGTAGCGGCAATACTTGGCGGGGTCTCTCCGGGCCGCATTTCCTCGAAGAGGAGGAGGTCGAGGGAGTTGGCGCTCGATTTCCACAAGGATCTCCGCTCTTGGGGCAGTAAGCGGAGTGAATCGATTGAACCTCCTAGGCGGGCTCCGAGTGCGGTTCCTTGGCCACGACTGGGGAATCCTTTGGCGGCGAGGCGGTCTTGGCTGGCGGGCAGGTCGGTGCTTATCTGAGCCCTTGGGCTCCTTCTTCTTCGTAAGCTCGGCTCGGGCAGCTTTCTGCGATTCTTCAACTCTGGCATATTTGTCTGCCGGAGCCATCATGTCGGAGAGGTTTGGAGGGTAGCTGACCTCCAGCGCCAGGTAAAAATCACTCTCCTTCAATACTCCGCCCGCTAGGACGGACATGACCACCTCATGATTAAGGTGGTCCACCTCTAGCATGGCCGTGTTGAAACGGCCGAGATACTTCTTCAAGGACTCCCCCTCTCTCTGCTTAACCTCAGAGAGGGAATTGGACCTCCGTCTGTGACGGTGGCTGCTGACGAATTGGCTAATGAAGAGGCAGCTCAGCTCATCGAAGGAATTAATGGAACATGGTTTCAAAGCATTGAACAAGGTTCGAGCAGATCCCCTGAGGGTGGAAGGGAAAGCGCGACAGAGGATCACATCTGATGCCCCATGGAACATCATGATTGATCGAAAGCTGCTGAGATGGTCGTCGGGGTCGAAGGAGCCATGATAAGGCTCGATGGCGGGCAGCTTGACATGGGAGGGAATCACTTCCTCCATGATCTTCTTGGAGAAGGGGATGCCCTGCTCCGCCTTATTCTGAAGCGGATGGGCCTGCTTGGCGGCGTCTAGCTCTTGAAGCATTTCCTGGAGTTGGCGGCGGATATCCCTATCAGGAAAAGCAGAAGGGGCAGGATGAGGAGGATACTGAGACGGTGTTGAATCATGGCGAGAGAATACCGGGGAGAGGGATCGGGCCCACCGAGATCTAGGGAGATCTTTGCCGCGGACTCCTTGGAAAGCTGGCTCAGCTTCCCTGGGACGGCAAGGGGGTCCGCAACCCCATGCGGATCGAAAGAAGAGATCGTTGGATGAGCGGGGGCTGCATCCTCCTTAGGGGGGTGAGGGGCAGGAGCATCCGGACGGGAGGCTTCGAAGTGCCCCTGAATCAGGTGGGCCAGAGCTTGGACTTGCTGGACCAGTGAGGCAAACTGGTCCTGGGTCACCGGGGCCGCCAGTGGCGATGGAGTCTCAACTGGCGGTGGTGGCAGCGCAACACTGCTCACCGGATCAGGCCTTTGGGAGGTGACCTGATCTCGGGCTTCGGAGGCAGCCTTTCTTCGGTTGGCCATGGGAGGAGTTCTCTTTCAGATCGAGATCCTTATCTCATGGATCACAAGTTTATGGGACTTGAGGGCCCTTTCTCTAGCGCCATTTTGTTGTTGCCAAAATCTGTCCTCTGACTTGGGCGCAATCGGGTTTCGAGATGGGCTTCCTCCTAGGCGGACCTACAAAACAGTCCTCGCGCGAGAGGTGTTAGGGGTGGCCCTCTGCGGAAGACCCTCCGACGCTCAAGTCAGTGGAGATCGACAATCAACACAAATGAGGAGAAGGCTCTCGTTGAAGAGTCCCTCCAGGGCTCTGAGCAGAGCGCTAATGGCGGAAGCTAAGGCAGAAGGAGAGAGGGTTCCAGTGAGCAAATGCGCATACCTGAGGAGTCGGCAGACGACTCTATTTATAGAGGATCACCTGATTTTCTTGGGGGCATCGTGGGTTCGAAAGTCGTTAGGATCTGAATCCAGTTTGTTATGAGGTCAGTAGGATTCGCATCTTATTGGTTAGAGGATCGACGGCTAGGAGAGCTTGTTGATGTCTCGAGATTTGGCAAGGACATAGGCTCCAGGGCACTAGGCCACTCTCGCGGGTCCTAGGCCACTCCTGGATATGATTTCTCTTTGGAATCTCACGAATTCGAGTTCTCCCGTGCCGAATTCCGCAGAGGTATAGACATCGCTCGGGCTAGGCCGAGCGATGGGAGAGATCGGTTAGAGGGGCCGAGAGATGACATAGTTCGGATAGAGGGGCCTAGAGATGATATAGTTCGGCTAGAGGGCCGAGAGATGGTATAGCTCGGCTAGAAGGGCCGAGAGACGATATAGCTCGGCTGGGGCCGAAAGATGGTATAGCTCGGCTAGAAGGGCCGAGAGATGATATAGCTCGGCTGGGGCCGAGAGATGGTATAGCTCGGCTAGAAGGGAGAGAAGATATAGCTCAACTAGAGGGGTCGAGAGATGATATAGCTCGACTGGGGCCAAGAGATGATATAGCTTGGCTGGGGCCGAGAGATGGTATAGCTCGGCTAGAAGGGCCGAGAGATGATATAGCTCGGCTGGGGCCAAGAGATGGTATAGCTCGGCTAGAAGGGTCGAGAGACGATATAGCTCGGCTGGGGCCGAGAGATGGTATAGCTCGGCTAGAAGGGCCGAGAGACGATATAGCTTGGCTGGGGCCGAGAGATGATATAGCTCGGCTAGAGGGGCCGAGAGATGATATAGCTCGGCTGGGGTCGAGAGATGTGATCTGCGCCTTGCGAATCCTTAGCTCGGTGAGGGGCTAAGGCACCCCAACTTACCGAGGCCAACTTATCTCTGGCGGGTGTCGCACAGCGAGTAGGAATCAGCGCTAGCCCTAGCCATGTGCACGATTATTGACACACAGCGATTTTACCCCTCAACAGGAGTTAAGAATTATTTCTATTTTTTTATATGCTTAAGCTAAGCTTTTGTTAACAAGCAATTGAGTTATTATGCAAGGAAAAAAATAAATCATAAAATGTTATATTAAATAAAATAATAAAGTTATATGTTATGTAGATTTTATTGAATTAATAAATTATTACACTATTTATAAGAAAAAAAAGTTAATGGTGACAAATGCAATCATGTTTAAGCTTTAGTTTACAACACTTGGGAAAAAGAAGGGAAAAGAGCTAGAGTAGTTTTTCAAGCTAGTGCCTTTTGACACCGATTTTAAAATAAGGGGGTGGGAACGAAAAATTTTGCTAAAATAGTGTTAAAATGGAAAACGTCATTTCAAATAGCATTTCACAACCCTTCGGCTCGGCCTCGTCAATGGGGCTGTTGACTGGAGGAGCCACTTGGAGTGACAATTTCAATTTAATGAAATCGTCACTCCAAACGGCTTTTCATTTGAGTAGAAATCACCACTTATAGTGGCGATTCTCTCAGCGCGCATTTAAATCCCTAACTTAAACGCTACGGATCTTCGTTTGCCTCCCTCCTTCGCCTAATCTTCTAGCAAATCAAAAGAGAAGTTAGATGATGGTTAATGATTCAGTCATTAGATCAATCAGAATTATCTTATTATATCTATTAACAAGATAATAGATATAACAAGATAATAGGTATAACAATCAGAATTATCTTGTTATAGCAGAATTATCTTGTTATATCTATTATCTTGTTATATCTATTATATTGTTATAGATAATAGATATAATAAGATAATAGATAATAAAGGGTTAGGATCGCTGGAAGGCTTCGAGCGTTTAAAAAGGGATCGCGCTCGGGTTATCTAATAACTGAGAAAATTGCTACTTGAAAGTGACAATTTCAGGATCGAAATCGCAAGTGACGATTTCACTTGGATTTAAAATCATCATTTTAAGTGGTGATTTTAATCCATATGAAATAGCATGCTTTAAATGATATTTTTTACTTTAATATTATTTCATCAATATATTTCGTTCTCATGCCCTTGTTTTAAAACCGACGCTAAAAGACATTGGTTTAAAAAACTACTCAACAAAGCTAATAATGGTTTGGACCACGCCGGATAACGTCTTATTCCTTGCTTTTCTCGAAAGCTAAACGCGTTTGGGGTTTGAACATTTTGGCACCCGTTTAAAAAACTACTCAAAAGAGCTAATAATGGTTTGGACCACGCCGGATCACGTCTTATTCCCTCCTCCCATGGAAAGCCAAACGCGTTTGGGGTTTGGACCGACTCGCTGTCACTGAACTGAAAATATTCTCTAGCTCCAAAACCCACCAAGAGTGTTATCCCCTCTCGCTCCAGCCGCCCTTCCTCGTTCTTTCCCCTCTCTAGCCTTGCTCCTTCTGATTCGGAGCGAGCGAGCGAGCAGGCGAGAGAGAGGGGCAGAAACGAGCGAGTGCTGAGCCCCGTGTGAGTTTCTCCTTCCTCGAATCCTTGTGTTCGATTCATCTTTCGATCGATCGAAACTTCGATGCTTTTTTGAATTTTTTGTTATTATTCTTTTTTTTTTTGTTCTTGTAATGCTGTGCTGGATGATAGTTTGCGTCTGATTGTTGATGATTTGGACCGGAACGACCGAGAATAGCTTTTTTTTTTTTTTTAATATCGATCGTTCCTCATTTTCTTTTTTCTTTTTAAATATATTGTTCGTTCGTGTGATTGATGTATGAATTCGTTTTATCGGTTTTGTGGGCTTTGGATCGATGCCTTTGAATTCGTTTCCTTCGTATGGTAATGGTTGGATCGATATCTTAGAGTGATACCCATAAGGGTGATTTGTGACTGGTTGTTGATGGTTTGAACTGGAAAAGCCGAGTATCGTATTTTTTCCCCATAATCTGTTCCTGCCATTCCGAATCGTATTTTGTCAATGGTTGTTTCCACGGTTGGTGTATGAATGCATGTCCTTGGTTATGTATACTTTGAATCGATATCTTCGTTTTCATTTCTTTCGTACTTTATGGTTGGTTTGATGATCTTGCATCGTTGAAATCTTTTACTTATTTGAATTTTGGGTAGATGTTGAGGGCCACTGTGGCCTTCAAGATTGATAGCACCATGTAGATGTTGAGGGCCACTGTGGCCTTCAAGATTGATAGCAATGGTGGAGGATGGTTTGAATGTGACCTTCCAGATTGATAGCAATGGTGGAGGATGGTTTGAATTGGCTGTTGTACCGTAAAGCTAAGCCTTCAATTCCTGTATAAGAAGGAAGTCGAAAGACTGAGCTGAACTATAGTAGAAAAGTTTTGGTTGTTTTGTCTGATTATATGTGAGATTGTTGAAACCAATCATATATTTACTGAAGCAATTGGCAAAAAAAATGTTAGCAAAGGAATATGAAAGCAGAACAGAATCCTTAAAACTTGGTCTTTTATCTCAGATAAATTCCTACTTTCATCTACTTCGGCTATGAAGCTTTCTTACTTCTTTGTTATAAGGACTAATTAACTAAGATGAATTGGTTCCTTACCTGACTATGGTGAGCATTGCATGTGGAATTTTACTTGTTTTTTGATAATTTTGGAAGCTAAATTGTTCTGGCTGAAGATGCTGCAATGAATAATGAGGATTTGTGATTAACATTAGGGGCCTGCTTGGTTGCATGTTTCAACATCAATTTCTAAAAGAGCAAGTATTATCCCTGTATTGCTTGCAATAATGGGTCCTATTTGTCATATTGCTGCCTGGACATCTTAGTTTGCATGCTCTGAACTGATTTGCAATGTGGTTTTCATTTGTAATGTTTCTAATTAAAGCTATCATTTCTTTCCGCCAATTTGCTTTCAGTGCTCTGATGCAAGTAAATGCTCATATACAAAAAGAATTGTCAATGTAATTTTAGTCTTGAGTTTCTCTGCTTGTGAGGAAATATTAAGCATTAAATGATCGCTACTCTTCTTTTCATTGCAAATGCAAAATTTATTAGTTTTTGGGTTTGCTTAGTGCTTGTGATTCTTGATGCATCCTATACGCTAGAGCCTGAACCTTGATTTCTCTATGACAATAGATAAAAAGATGGAACTGCAGTAGAAAACCTTACAAAATCTTTTTCTTCTTGGGGAATTGAACAAACTGGATCCTCATTGAGAAATCAAATGAGGCAAATAAAAGAATATGAAAATAAATGAATGGAAATAACTGATTAGAACCCAATCAGAACATTGCAAAAGCAAGCTTTGACTATCGATCATTAATTCAAGCAACATTTTTATATTATGATTTTTTGAGATGATGTCTGCTTCAGTATTTCAGTGACAGAGATATTATTGGCTTTCTGAGTTACTCCATTGGATTCTGTTAAATTTCTTTAATCCATCATTGTCAGACTGCGTAGGTGCATGCTTTTGCAGCTTTAAGGTCATACTTTATTCTTGCCTTCTCAAAGTTGTTCATGATGTGATTGCGTGAAAGTTCCTCTAATGTGTTGGTCACCATTAAGGTTCTTCATTTGTTAAGATGTATGGTCCATCTAATAATGTTCCTTTGTTAAGTCTATATTCAATTGAGTAGATCTAATGGTTTTGTAAATAAGTTCCCTTTTTTTTGTTACAAAGATGAGGAAATTTATTTACATTTATCAGGATTTTTGTATATCCTCATAGGGTTTACCTATATTATGAATGAGCATAATGCAACATTTGCATTTCTAATCTATTTCTGAGTAGTGCTTCCCTAAGACCAACAGAAAACCACTCAAATAGATCTCCATTTCATGTCTGATTGTGCGTAGAAGCTGTTTAGTGAAAATGATTTAAATTAATTTGCACAAATCTTCTTTAAATTATTATTAAAAATAATTTAATTAATTTGCACAAATCTCCTTTAGATTGCTATTGAAATGAATCCTAATTAATTAATTTACAAAAATCTTTTCGTTATTGAAAATAATTTTTGTGTGCTTCTATTAGGAATATATTAATATTCATATGTGGTGTGTGGCCGATGATATTCAGTGAAAAGAAATAAAATGATCTCAAAATAAAAAATAAGTCAAAGAGTTAAAAGTCAAGCTTGGAAGGCGGATTAAATCACTGCCCTAAAAAAGATTTGGCCTCTTTCTCGTGCGAAAAAAAATGAACGGTCTCCAACGTTCGTATCCGAAAGCCAAAACTCTAACGTCCGTATCCGAAGCCAAAATTCTGTATCCGGAAGCCAAAACTTCAACGTCCGTATCTTGAAGCCAAAACTCCAACGTCCGTTGGCGGCACGATCTCAATAATATTGAAAGAAAACAAAAATAAGAAAAATATAAAGTTGTTTTTGTTCCTTCATTTTTTTTATTTTTTATAAATTCATTTATAGATTTTTTTTTTCTTAAAAGGGTCGAACGTGCGTTTCAATTTTTTTTTTTAAATGGCCGAGCGTTTGAAATGGTCAAGCGTTTGAAATGGCCGAGCGTTAACAGAAGCCTCCTTTTTAAATTCAATTTCTTCTATCGTTTCTTTATATTTTTTTCATCTATACATGTTTTTCACTTCAACAGCCAGATTAGTTATTTTCCTTGCCCTTTGTCAAGTGGTTACTTTCCTTGCCCTTTGTCAAGTCCTTCAATATCAACCAAACCCAAAGCTTATCTTTTGGCCCTAAAAGACAATCTGGTGAATGGATCCATCTAGTTCACATTCTTTAAGACATGATGCTGAGTCGATTGCATTGGAGACCTTCCTTGAGGCCTTTGGTTCTGTTTGCTCCCTTGAAAAGATAGCCTCTGCTTATTGCAACGCAAAGGGTGATGTGAGAAAGGCTAGTGATATCCTCTACCAGCTTCAAGAAAAAACTTATAATGATGTATTTCATGATCAAAATGGTGAGATTTCTCAATCAGTAGAGTTATTACACAAGGATAATGTTGAGAGTTTAGCTTTTACATGCAAGAATTTTAACCCTCTGTTTGGATGGAGAGAAAAATAGGAAGGAAAGAAAACTAGAAGAAAAATAAGAGAAAATAAAATTTATCTTGTTTGGATGGAGCGAAAAGTCAGTAGGAAAGAAAACTAGAAGGGAAAAAAAGAAGAAAAAAAGTGGTGGGCTCACATAGAAAACTCAAAAGTGTTCTTTTTTTTTTTTCATTCCAATATTAACCCTTTCAAAAAAACAGATGCATTTTTCAATCATCTATGATAAGAATATTATTGTCATTGTAAATTATCAACTTTTTTTTCCTCTCTATTTTCTTTCACTCATCCAAACAGAAGAGAGAAAATATTTTCTCTTTAATTTTCTTTCCTTCCACTTTTCTCTTCTTTCAGCTTTCTTTCTTTCATTTTTCTCTCTATCCAAACAGAGCATAAAGGAGTTAAGAATTATTTCTAATTTTTTTATTTGCTTAAGCTAAGTTTTTGTTAACAAGCGATTGAGTTATTATACAAGGAAAAAAAAAATCACAAAATGTTATATTAAATAAAATAATAAAGTCATATGATCCGTAGATTTTATTGAATTAATAAAAGCGATTGAGTTTAAGCTTTAGTTTACAACATTCGGGAAAAAGAAGGGAAAAGAACTAATAATGGTTTGGACCACGCCGTATTCATGTCTTATTCCTTACTCCCTTCGAAAGCCAAACGCGTTTGGCGTTTGGACCGACTCGTTGTCACTGAACCGAAAATATTCTCTAGCTCCAAAACCCACCAAGAGTGTTATCCGCGTTCCGCAGTACCCTCTCATAATTCTTTTATAATAATAATAAACGACGCCGGCGATGGCTGAGTCGAGCCAAATGAAATCAATATAAATGCCCGCAACCGCCCCAACCCTTCCTCGTTCTTCCCCTTCTCTAGCCTTGCTCCTTCTGATTCGGAGCGAGCGAGCAGGCGAGAGAGAGGGGGAGAAGCGAGCGAGCGAGTGCTGAGCCCCGAGTGAGTTTCTCCTTCCTCGAATCCTTGTGTTCGATTCATCTTTCGATCGATCGAAACGTCGATGCTTTTTTGATTTTTTTTTTGTTATTATTCTTTTTTTTTTGGTTCTTGTAATGCTGTGCTGGATGATGGGTTTGCGTCTGATTGTCGATGGTTTGACCGGAACGACCGAGTATTGCTTTTTTTATTTTATTTTAAATATCGATCGTTCCACATTTTTGTTTTAAATATATTGTTCGTTCGTGTGATTGATGTATGAATTCGTTTTATCGGTTTTGTGGGCTTTGGATCGATGCCTTGAATTCGTTTCCTTCGTATGGTAATGGTTGGATCGATATCTTAGAGTGATACCCATAAGGGTGATTTGTGACTGGTTGTTGATGGTTTGAACTGGAAAAGCCGAGTATCGTATTTTTTCCCCATCATCTGTTCCTGCCATTCCGAATGGTATTTTTGTCAATGGTTGTTTCCACGGTTTGTGTATGAATGCATGTCCTTGGTTATGCATACTTTGAATCGATATCTTCGTTTTCATTTCTTTCCTACTTTATGGTTGGTTTGATGATCTTGCATCGTTGAAATCTTTTACTTATTTGAATTTTGGGTAGATGTTGAGGGTCATTGTGACCTTCAAGATTGATACTAATGGTGGAGGATGGTTTGAATGTGACCTTCCAGATTGATAGCAATGGTGGAGGATGGTTTGAATTGTCTGTTGTACCGTAAAGCTATAGCCTTCAATTCCTGTATAAGAAGGAAGTCAAAAGACTGAGCTGAACTATAGTAGAAAAGTTTTGGTTGTTTTGTCTGATTATATGTGAGATTGTTGAAACCAATCATATATTTATTGAAGCAATTGGCAGAAAAAATGTTAGCAAAGGAATATGAAAGCAGAACAGAATCCTTAAAACTTGGTCTTTTATCTCAGATAAATTCCTACTTTCATCTACTTCGGCTATGAAGCTTTCTTACTTCTTTGTTACAAGGACTAATTAACTAAGATGAATTGGTTCCTTACCTGACTATGGTGAGCATTGCATGTGGAATTTTACATGTTTTTTGATAATTTTGGAAGCTAAATTGTTCTGGCTGAAGATGCTGCAATGAATAATGAGGATTTGTGATTAACATTAGGGGGCCTGCTTGGTTGCATGTTTCAACATCAATTTCTACAAGAGCAAGTATTATCCCTGTATTGCTTGCAATAATGGGTCCTATTTGTCATATTGCTGCCTGGACATCTTAGTTTGCATGCTCTGAACTGATTTGCAATGTGGTTTTCATTTGTAATGTTTCTAATTAAAGCTATCATTTCTTTCCGCCAATTTGCTTTCAGTGCTCTGATGCAAATAGTAAATGCTCATATACAAAAAGAATTGTCAATGTAATTTTAGTCTCGAGTTTCTCTGCTTGTGAGGAAATATTAAGCATTAAATGATCGCTACTCTTCTTTTCATTGCAAATGCAAAATTTATTAGTTTTTGGGTTTGCTTAGTGCTTGTGATTCTTGATGCATCCTATACGCTAGAGCCTGAACCTTGATTTCTCTATGACAATAGATAAAAAGATGGAACTGCAGTAGAAAAACCTTACAAAATCTTTTTCTTCTTGGGGAATTGAACAAACTGGATCCTCGTTGAGAAATCAAATGAGGCAAATAAAAGAATATGAAAATAAATGAATGGAAATAACTGATTAGAACCCAATTAGAACATTGCAAAAGCAAGCTTTGACTATTGATCATTAATTCAAGCAACATTTTTATATATGATTTTTTGAGATGATGTCTGCTTCAGTATTTCAGTGACAGAGATATTATTGGCTTTCTGAGTTACACCATTGGATTCTGTTAAATTTCTTTAATCCATCATTGTCAGACTGCGTAGGTGCATGCTTTTGCAGCTTTAAGGTCATACTTTATTCTTGCCTTCTCAAAGTTGTTCATGATGTGATTGTGTGAAAGTTCCTCTAATGTGTTGGTCACCATTAAGGTTCTTCATTTTGTTAAGATGTATGGTCCATCTAATAATGTTCCTTTTGTTAAGTCTATATTCAATTGCGTAGATCTAATGGTTTTTGAAAATAAGTTCCTTTTTTTTTGTACAAAGATGAGGAAATTTATTTACATTTATCAGGATTTTTGTATATCCTCATAGGGTTTACCTTCATTATGAATGAGCATAATGCAACATTTGCATTTCTAGTCTATTTCCGAGTAGTGCTTCCCTAAGACCAGCAGAAAACCACTCAAATAGATCTCCATTTCATGTCTGATTGTGCGTAGAAGCCTCCTTTTTAAATTCAATTTCTTCTATCGTTTCCTTATACTTTTTTTCATTCAGGTATCAGATATTGGTTATTTTCCTTGCCCTTTGTCAAGTGGTTACTTTCCTTGCCCTTTGTCAAGTCCTTCAATATCAACCTAACCGGAAGCTTATCTTTTGGCCCTAAAAGACTATCTGGTGAATGGATCCATCTAGTTCACATTCTTCAAGACATGATGCTGAGTCGATTGCATTGGAGACCTTGCTTGAGGCCTTTGGTTCTGTTTGCTCCCTTGAAAAGATAGCCTCTGCTTATTGCAACGCAAAGGGTGATGTGAGAGAGGCTAGTGATATCCTCTACCAGCTTCAAGAGAAAACTTATAATGATGTATTTCATGATCAAAATGGTGAGATTTCTCAATCAGTAGAGTTATTACACAAGGATAATGTTGAGAGTTTAGCTTTTACATGCAAGAATTCTAAGAGACCAAAGCCAAGGAAGGTCAGTGCTTCAGTAGGTACCGTGTCAAGTTTTTTGGGCAAGTCATATGTCCGTCCAGCTTCAGCTTTGCATGAATCATCTGCAAAGTGCAAACCCATAAAGATCAAAGTGAAGGGATCTCTAGAAGATAAGCGGGATACAGAAACAGTGGAATCGCATTTTGTGCCTAAAAAAGAGCTTTCAACTGATACGGATATTGAAGAGTTTCTGTTTTCTATGCTTGGAGAAGGATTCAAGCTCAACATGGACATGATTAGAGAAGTTCTTGGTAATTACGTCTCCTTTCTGCTTATTTTATGTTTCTGTTTGTTCAAATTTTCTTCAGGTTTGCATGAATTAACGTTATGGTAACATTCAGTTGAAAGATAATGTGCATACATATTGATTTAGCACTTTTCATTTACTTTTCCCCTTTTTTGTTTTTTTTTCAGTATCTCATGATTACTAAATCATATGTTGCTTGTCTTCTTTTAAAATAAGATCTTAGAGTTTGTGAGTTATAAGTTATTATTATTTTTTCCTGCTGAAATAATACCTGTAATGCCATATCAAAGCAATTATTTCAATACCTATGAGTAGCTTACCATCATGAGACATTTTCCTGGGATATAAAAGCACTTAATTTTTAGGTACATAAGGGCAATGGTTGAAAAAATAGGCTACTAATGGTCCTAGTTACAGCGTTTAAATTGCAAGGTATGTGAAGATTTGATCCATCAATCTACATGTTCAAGGCTGGTGGATAAAACCTTCCAATGGTAATGATCAACATAGAAGGCTGATTTTCTGTGTATATTGATTAATATCACCTATGTGTTGTCTTCCATCAACCAATGGTTAGATAAAGAATGCCAATCTCCTATAGACAACAATTTTCCCCTATTTTTCTTCGAAAGTATATATTGAGAATCTTCCCACCTAGCAGTTAATAGATTGGTAGTATGATTTGGTTATCTATTAGTTTCCTCTAATGAATTATTTTCACTTGAACAAAATTTTCTCTGCTGCCAAAATATTCACTATAATTTTCTTTATTTGCCTGTTGATCCATGGACTACCTCTTAACAATCTAAGATCTATTTTAGAAAAGGTTCTTAATTAGCTAGCTTTCAGATCATTGGGTTGTGTTACACTATTTGTGTACATGCCTTAATAATATTATCACACATTTTAATTTTAAAGGAATAACTTGCTGTTCTAGCTCAGACTTCTTTAATTATTCCTATTTAGGTCCTCAAACTATCATGTTTTAAAAAGTATAGGGATGAAGAAAGTTTTAAAAAGTATAGGGATGTAAACAAAGAAGCTAAAAAAGCAGTAAGTAATGTCAAACTTAAAGCCTATGATGATTTATATAATAGGCTAGATACGAAAAAAAAGGTGAAAAGACTATATATAAATTAGCAAAACTAAGAGAAAAGAAAACAAAAGATCTGGACTATATTAAATGTATTAAGGATGAAAATGAAAGAGTCTTAGTAAAAGAAGAAGAGATAAAAGAATGATGAAAAAGTTATTTTAAAAAATTATTAAATAAAAATAATTTAGTAAATTTAAGGGTAGAAGAATGTGATAACCTAGGAATAACAAATGAACAAATTTTTTCGTAGATTTAGTATGCTTGAGGTTAAAAAGGCTTTGAGTAAAATAAAAAGTGCAAAGGCATTAGGACCAGATGCGATCCCTATTGAGGTTTGAAAAGGCTTAGAAAAATTGGAGTCATATGGTTAATTAATTTATTTAATAGTATTGTAGCAACTAAAAGAATGTTGGATGATTAAAGAAAAAGCATATTAATATCTATATACAAAAATAAAGGAGATATTCAAAATAGTGCAAATTATAGAAGGATTAAACTGACGAGTCATAATGAAATTATAGAAGAGAGGAACAGAAAATTGAATAAGAGTTGAAATTTTGATATCAAATATTCAATTTGGATTTATGCCTGGAAGATTGACCATGAAAGCTATTTATTTATTAAGAAGATTGATAGAGATGTATAGGAAAAAGAAAAAAGACCTTCATATGGTCGGTCTTTATTGATTTAGAGAAAGCATATGATAGAGTACCAAGAAATAATATGGTGGGTTTTGGAGAAAAAAGGAGTTAGCAAAAGGTATATAAAATTGATAAAAGATATATATGATAGAGCAATAACTATTGTTAAAACAACAATAGGAAAACTAGCGAGTTTTCAATTACTATAAGTTTACAACAAGGATCTACCTTAAGTCTGTATCTTTTTGTATTAGTTTTGGATGAATTAACCAAACATATTCAAAATGATATCCCATGGTGTATGTTATTTGCAAATGATATAGTGTTGATTGATGAAACTAAATTTGGAGTAAATGCTAAGCTAGAGATTTGGAGAGGCTTTAGAATCTAAAGGTTTAAGATTAGTAGAACTAAAACTGAATACATGAAGTGTAAGTTTAGTGGGAATATAAATACAAGTGAAGAAACAATGAAGATTGCAAGCTAAGAGATACCAAAGAGTGAAAAATTTAAGTATTTGGGATCAATTCTTCAGTAAGAAGATGAATTAGGTGAAGATGTGAATCATAGAGTTAAAGCAGGATGGATTAAGTGGAAGAGTGCTTCAGAAGTATTGTATGATTGGCGTATCCCATTAAAATTGAAAGAAAAATTCTATAAAATCGCTCTTAAGCCAGCTATGCTATATGGAATAGAGTGTTGGGCAATACTGAAACAACATGTGAATAAATTAAGTGTAACAGAAATACGTATGTTAAGATGGATATGTGGTAAAACTTTAAAAGATGGAATTAAATAAACATATAAGAGAAATGATAGGAGTAGCCCCAATTAAAGATAAAATAGAGAAAATTGATTACGATGGTTTGGACATATACAACGAAGACTTTTAGATGCTCCAGTTAGAAAGAGTGATCTTTTAACAATCATGGTAAGAATAGAGGTAGAGGTAGACCTAAACTAACATGGATAGAAATAATTAAAAAAGATAACTATTTATAATTTGAATGTCGACTTATTCCTGAATAAAGCAGAGTGGAGGAAGCAAATTCATTTAACCAACCCCATGTAGTTGGGAAAAGGCTTAGATAAGTTGAGTTGAGGTCCTCAAACTATCATCTCTTATCAAACTTTGAACTTTGAAGTTACATCCTACATGATTAATGATCAAAACACAGCATGGCGTTTTTGTCTCCAGTTTATGGTGATATTATTTAGCTGTATCAGTTCTTGCACTGGGCACATGTTGGAACCTTAGATTTTGTCATGAGGAATGTTGATGCTTACAGATGAACTCTTAACTGTGGTCCAGTTGGTACTGTATTGAGTTTCTTATGGTAATTAAGAATTAGGAGATTTCACTCTATTCATTTTGTTGATTTTACTCTTTATATCCTTATCATGCAACATTCACTGATGGTATTTAAAAAATACTGCTGAGTAGAAACTTCTCTTTGTATTGTTATTTTGTGCATGAAGATGCATGATGAATGTTTGTCAGAAGTATGAGCATTCTTTTTAAGTTTTGGCACTTCTATCATAGTCTTCTTATTATGAATCGCTAAATGACTAGAAAAGTCTTGTGACACTGGTTCAAAAAATTAGTGATATCCATAACATCGCACCAACTAAATTTGGATGACAGTTTTGAGCCAGATTGTATATTGTAGGATAGGGTAATGAAGCATAGGTTAGGTGAACTAACATAGATTTATGCTGGGATAGAGGCTATATTTTTATACCATGCATCATAGTCACATCATCATGCACACAAGTGATAATAGCTTAAGCAAGCGAAAGAAAATGCCAAAGGTTTTTTTTATTTTTTTATTTTTAAAACATAGCGCAAAAACATCAGAAAAATCTCCAATAAGCAAGAACAAATGCATAGTATTTAGATTTGTTAAAAAGAAAAAAAATAGTGTTCCAATTTTGAATGTTGAAATAGATTGGCAAAAGGTAAATGGTTACTCCAAGAAGTAATTATATCCTAGTCTATATATATTTCTCAAGAGGAAAAGTACTCATATGTAAATATCACAGCCTCCTTATTAGAGTAGTAACTTTTAAACATCGGAAGTCATGTAGTTTTTTTTTTTAAATGATTTAAGCCTTGGCAAGATAGGGACCAAGACGTCTCATCCCAGAGAGATTCTAGGATTGATCTTGGCTGTTTTGACCATAATATATTATAATTTCAATGTTAAATTAATCTAATTTATTATAAAGTTATAACTTGTAAAGTTTAAATATGTTTAAAAATTGAATAAAATACTAAAGCTTCACAAACAATTTTTTTTAAGTAAAAAAAAATCCCAAGCAAGTACCGAGACGCTTGATCGGATCAGGGATAGAGATGGAATAGGACATGGGATGTCTCTTTCCATGGAAAAACCGGAATATCTCTGTCCCACGAGATTTAAAACCTTGGTTTTTTTCCTTTTTGTTTTTCCTTAACTATATGTTGCTCATAATGCTGTGGCACTGATTACTTGTATGTAATCACAGAAAAAAATGTCCAGTGAGATTTTTTTAATGCTAACTTATTGCCCATCTATTTTGGGTGACTTTGTGTATCCTAGTTTAGGTTAAAAAGGATCAAGTGTTCAGTTAAAATTAGATTTTTCGGATTATCGTTGGACTACCATGATCAAGTTCTTCCATGCTATTAACTCTTAACTGTGAAGCATATGTTTTTTCGCATATGCTTCCGGACAATTCACTTGCAGTTTAGTCAATCTGCTTATAGCCAAATATTATATTGACGACATATTCCGTTTACTGTTCCTGAGTATTGCAGAGAACTTTCTGTTGTCCATGGAATGGATCATGATTAAATAAGCTGCTTACTATTTAATTGTCTTATGCTCTGAGCATCTTTATTTGTGCTTACATTTGTAAGAGCTTGTATGTCTCTCAATCCATTTATATACTCATATTTTTTTTAGATATCCTATCATTTTTAGTTTCTTTCTTCCACCATGAGGGTCTCTTTCCCATAAGATATGATCTGATAGGCTTATGTTTTTGCAGGTCAATGTGGATACAATATTAAGAAGGTGCAATTTCTGCCTCCTCAAGGATATGATGCTCTTTTTTTCCTCTTTTTTTTTCTTAATATAAAGAGTTTTTCCCCTGTTCCTATTGTATGTGCAATGGCATGTTTGTATGATTAGATCAACACATTTGCAAAATAGAAGACAGATTCGTTTTGCTAGTTGTTCTATCAATTAACATGTAAATTTGGCTGTATTTTCTAAAGAAATAAACTTAATATTTAGTTATTTACTTATAAATGGGGAGAATCAAGCACACACTGAGGATAACATGATGCTGCATTTCTAGTTTATGACAGATTATCTGGTTGGGGCTGGGTTTGTAAGTATGAGATATATATATGTGGTGGAAAAGCTTTGGATTGGATTTGGCACTGAAATAGTGGTTGTTGGCCAGTGTCAATTTTGCTTTTTGGTGTATCTAAGTGTGTCTAAAACCATGATACTAACATTAATAAGTGGCAGAACTTTGTAAGGGATTGTACCAAGAATAAAAGCCAAGCATATCTTGTTTAGTTACGCCTTCTGCTCACCAAATTCTGTTTTACTTTCCACCTATTTAGTTATGTCTAGATTGTTTCATGACCTTCTAACCCATTTAAGTCTTGGACTTAGCAACTAGAGTGTGTAAACAAAATAAGAAGCTGGATTGGTTGATTACTTTACTAACCTTTGTCTTGAACTTGTAGTTGCGAACACCAAAAGTCTTGGGCATCAAAATTTGAAACAATAGTGGGTTTATTTCATTAGGAATGAAAAGGAATGTCAGTTTGGGAGAATTAATAATTATGTGGAAGTTGAATGGATGTTTAGGCCCTCATCAATACCGCTAGGACAACCAATTGTCCATGGTGACAAGCACTAAAACAGATGATATGCTAGGTAGACCACGAGTGATGTTCTAAAGGGACCGTAGTCAAGGTGAAAGTGGATTGGATGATATCCATCTGGATTCGTTTTTATATTGGATATGGATATAAGTTTGAGCATCCAATTATGCATCCATATGCTTCAAAAAAAGACAAACATGGATATAGATGGATAATTGTCCGATCTATATCTGAATATTTGATTTTGCTTATAATCCTATTTAACCTTATAGAGCACTTATGAACTTTTAAGGAAAGTAAGTGATCATATTAACATGTATTGATTTAATATACTTCCATTTAGTCATATCTATAATTTGTTGGTTATAAAGTTTAATGACCTGACTTATAACCATGTTTATATCTATATTTTCAATATTTGCTTTGTATCCTTATCTATTTAAAACAAATATAGATATGAATTTTTGTGTCTAGCTAATATCTCTATGTGCATCCATATTTGCCAAAGAAAAATGGATATGGATATGGATACACTAATAACCAATCTATATCAAATATATTTTCAGCCTAGCCCATAGAATCTGCTTGGTAAAGTATGACACCATTGGCTTGGAAAAAGGATTTATGTCATTGCGTACCTCTGAGTGGATGGCCAAAGGCTTTATAGTATGCATCCTTTTTTGGATGACATATAGTATTCCACCTTAAGATGGTTGATCATTTGCAATGGACACACTTTTGAGAATGGATTATGGAGATGACATAAGTGGTAAAGTTTAAAAGATAGGTGGTGAAAATTAATCAACAAAGGAGCTCAATTAGTAGTTGGGTGTGATGTTAGGTCCCATGCAGAGCATGGTTGGAATGGGGTAGCTATTTGCTTAGAGTTGAAAGCATTGCTGCTGACATTGTTGCCTAAATCATGGTGCTTTGGCTCCCTACAGGATTTGAGGTATAGGTATTTGAGTTATTCACAATAATTGTTTTAGTATTTTAATTCTTTATTGGATGATTGCCAAGTTGAAAGGGTATCCTTGAATGTCAAACTATTCGTTGACCTGAAGAGAATCCTTTTTGGAAAAACTTGTCCTGACCATGATTTGAAGACTCGAAGTTCAATCAATTCCTATAAAATGAAATTAGCATATATCATTTGTTAGGTTGGTATATGCTCCAATGAGGGTTGATATAAATTGTAGAATGTGTACTAGGTGAATATAACTCAATTCTGTAATAGAATTTCACAATAAACACATTCTATAGTTAGTGGCAATACTCTAGGATGACAATCCCCTGTTTAATCATTATGCGATTGTTGTCTTTTCAGAGCTAGTCTCAATTTCCTTAAAAAAAAAGAAATTTCCACGGAATGCCTAATTTGTCCCTGCAGCCATTCTTTCTGTTATCTTGATTTATTGGTGATTATTTTTCCTTGTATGCATTCTAGTTTCTTCTTGTTCTCTCGATGATTTAAAATCTAGTTGATATATCCATTTCTTCTTCCAGTTGTGATGGGCTATTAGGTATGTTTTCAGGCTTTTTATGTCCTTAGGTCCATGATTTTGTCTAGCATCTTGTTTTAAAGAATTTGTCAAGTAATTGACCTCTAATAGGGGTTGTTAAATTAGTTTCCTTTCACAATCGGCTACCTTACTAATTATAACAATTGACATTGTTCCATCTCTTTCTCTTCTCTGCAACTCCTATTTGTTTCCTTAAAGAAACAAGTATGGGATATAAAGAAACAAGTATGGGATATAAACTATGTTCTTGTAGGACATCAACTAGGATTAAGACAAATTCGTATGGAAGTGTGATCATCAACAAGTTTATAATGCCACCCTAGGTTGATAAGGACTAATATCATGGTTTCAAATCTTAATGGGATATTTTGTGGGATGCTGAGATGGGTTACTATTCTAAGTGTGAAGATGTGACCATCTTACTATCACCCCAACATTCCAATCAACTTGTCTTATGACATTCCTTATCCCAAATATCAAGACAGAGCAGAATAGGGACGCATCAGGGACGCATCCTGTTCCATGAAAATATTAGGATGACTCCATCCCATGAGACTTAAAACATTGACTACTATAATGTTGCACCGCATTCCCTCTCTAATTCATAGTGGATGGTCCCGTAAATTGTAGCTTTTAGTTTGACTTTTTGCTACAAATCAATAGTCGACCAAGATAGGTCCTAAAACACCGATGTCAATACTTCATCCTTGATATGATGTTAACCACATCCCAATTTTCAATTTTATATGTTGGTATGTTTTAGTACATATCATTTCAGTAAAATTTTTACACTGTTGAGTGTCCACTGTTCAGTGATTAGCTTATGACCAAGGGAGCCAGCTAATTGAATTGGTAAAGCCACTGGGTGTTAGGCACTAGTAACCTGGCTTTGATTCCCACCTTACCATTTCAGCTAGGCTTCCACCCTTCCTAGTTCTCTCTCTCCTCCTCCCCCACCTCCCCACCCAAAAAAAAAAAAAAAAAATATATATATATATATGTGTGTGTGTGTGTGTGTGTGTGTGTGTCAAAATTTGAGTAAATACAATTTAACATATGTTTTTAAATTTATATGTCTTCTCCATTTTTTCTTGATTGAATTGACAAATCCACTGAAACTTGTGAGCCTGATGAAATGGATATTCAAATCTTGTGCTGAAGATCTAAAACATTTTGTTGATATTGATCTCTTTATCATCAGTCTCTGCGTCATTTTGTATTAATGCATATTTGTGAAGAAATAATTAACAATTTTGTTATTCTTTTGGTTACAAAGAGCATGGAGGAATTGTTGGCATTATCTGCAAAAAACTTGGAGAAGAACAATTCAGTTGACAATAATATGGTGAGAAAAGTAAGTGCAACAGTTAAAAATTATAACTTCCAAATTGTTGCTGTTATTTCAGTTGTTTATTATTGGTGTGCATCTTACGAATTCTATATGTGTGTAGTCACCTGTATTTTTTGTGCCCATACTGCTGATGATTCAATTAGTTAGTTCACTGTTCTTTTATTAAAATTAGTTTGGAAGCTTTTCCATGAAACTTGTAACATGAAGTCTGGAAATCCCTTTAAATAACTATAATTTATATATGTCCTCAAAAATACATTCAAAAGATGAGGTTTTTCACTTTCCCATCTTAGATGGTGACCTGATAAAGCTTGAACATTGTACATTGGGTAGCAAGGCAAAGGGAGGTAGGGGGCTGGGAAACCATGTTATAGTGTGCCAATGCCATAGGAAGCATGAGACGCACAGGTAATCTGGCCAATCAATGATGACTAAGATGAGACCAAGATAAATTGCATGTATCCATTTCTCCTCTTCCTTCTTCAATCTCAATTTTTTTTCCCCTCTCCCTTTATTTTTCAGTGGAATGCTCTAAATTAAAACCTTTATGAGGGATCCATTGGTGCATTAACCGGAAAACTCAAGTCATGATGGCAGGGGGTGGTATATCATGGTGTCAGACATTTTTGAAACTCCATCCATATTGAAGTTCTTGCTTTTGTTCTCCTTATCATTTTGAACTCATTCCCTTCATCTAACCTTGTTCATGCTTCCACTTTTTCCCTTTTTTTATGACCTTGAAATCATACAAAACACATTTTCCTTCGAAGCAATCCCCAAGAAAGTTAATTTTGACAAGTTCCCTAGCTTTTAGGCTGTTAATTATTGTTTTATGGTCCCCTCTTGAGTACAAGCAATTATTCAGTAAATACATCGAAGATACTCTGGCTTAAACTGGCAAATGCATGGAGGAACTTGACATTAAAATAAAAACTATCTGTCCATGATCGTGATATTGGAATAGAAATTTTATGATTCTTGCACCCAAAAAGCCCTTCATCATATAAAATTTTTCCAGACATTTTTCTGTGATGTTCAGTTGTTTAATTTAATTAAAAAAGGAATCATTAAGTTAGTGTGCTTCGAAGTTACTTACTACTTTATAGTCAGTGTTGTAAACTGGTTGAAGCCTTAAGGGGTCTGGTTCATGTTGGCCTTAAACCATTGAATCCAAATCCAGGTCCACTGTATAGTCTTGAAACTTGGGTCTTAGGCAGAGTTGGAGCAAGGGTCGAGTAGTGGAGGCAGTGTAGATAGGTATCAGTGATGACTCATCCTCTGGGCCATATCCTGGAGGAGGGTAGAGGTGCACAGGTGTTGGTGTTGGCAAAGAGAATGCAAAGGGAGGTGGTGAAGCAAAGGATAGGGAGCCAGGTGTAGTGAATTCAATGATATACTAGAGGACAGCGGTAGAGGGGCTTGGATGATGCTGTGGAGGAAGAGGAGGGGTAGAAGTGGAGTAGAGAATTTCAGCCGGGCAAGAAGGACATTGACTTGAAGGAAATCTAGAGTTTTTTGAATTCCATGGATGGAATCGAGAGTGGGAAGGGGTTAGAGATAAGGAATCAGAAAAGGGTAGGAGCAGGGGAAGGGGCCAGCAGATGTGAATAAAAAGACTTGCAAAGATGCCTTAGGTGTTAAATTATCATATTGTAACTACGGATATATAAAAGTATGCAACAACTATCAGGCTGGGGCTGGACTTTAATGGGACCCATGTGAACATGGATCTGGGGGTCTGATAGTTGACAGATCTGGATTTTATGTGATTATCTGCAGTCTGCTAGATCTAAACTTGATGTGGGACAATGACGTGGGATGTATTTCTAATAGACTTAGTAAAGATTAAATGAACAATTAAGTGAAATAACACATACATTCACTCAATGTTTAAGAACTAGGAATTCTAGAGAAGGGACTTAGAAGATTAAACAAAGTTTGAATTTAGAATTTAGGCAAAGTAATAAAGAAGATGATCGTTGTGGTTAAGAAATCACTCAGATTAGGGCTAAGTTAATCTAATAATTGCAGATTTGAAAGGACTTTAAAGAGGGTTCTTCCGGCAATTAATCAACTCAAGTAAAATCGAGGCACTCAAGGAATGAACTTGAGGATGACAAGGGATTCCACTATGTTGTAAGCTTTCGTACCTTGATTCATGGCGGGAACAACCTTCAACTTTGGAACCATGGAAGCTGAAGATCCTGCAACAATGAGTAATGTTGGGATTAGCCTTGGAGGTGAAAACGGATGAGCATTGGAGCCGAAGCAAAGATGGAAACTTCCCTTGGTCGGTTGAAAATGGGCTTGAAACAAAGTGGGAAAGGAGGATAAAATGTGGACGAGATAATAGAACATCAGGCCTTACGCCTACCCTCTCACAAGGGACCCATCTAACAAGCAAGGGAATTTTCTCAAGAAATCTTCATTCATTCATCATATTTCTTTTCAAAAAACTAGGAGCCTTTTTTATAGATTACCAAGCCATTACACCATATTACCCCTGAGAGGAATAAGGGGCCTCTCATGATAAGAAGACGTGGGTGTGCGAAGAGGAGAATGTGGGGCGTCCCACGATTAGAGGAGGTAGTTGTGGAGGTGGTTCCCACGATTAGAGAAGTTGGTTGTGAAGGCGGTTCCCAAGATTAGAGAAGGTGATTGTGGAGGCGGTTCCCAAGAGGAGGCGGTTGTGGGGAGCTTGACTGATTCAAAGTCTTTCTATTCATTGGGCGACATTCCTTGCTGATGTGGCGCGATGATATGGCTTCAATGTTGGTAATTTCATGACCATGCGCCCATTCTTCTTGTACTGAACCAGATTGGGTTTTTGGGCTGGACTTCTTTTGATCAATTGCAATAAAGAACTTAAAGAGGACTCAATCAAACAAATACAATCAATTGAAATAAAATTGCTCAAATGGAAAATAAATACAGGACTAAAACCTAATTTAATCTTCCATCCATAAAGAATCCAGCTGAAGTTGTTGAAACCTCTTCCTGAGCCTAGTGTCTGCACCAAAACTACAATCCACAACTCCTTACTCTTTTCGTAACACTGGACCTTGTCATACTGGGTCAAATGTGTTCCTTTAACAGCCTACTTCAAACTCTGTTCCTTTAACAGCCAAAATTTGAGAACTTTGCATGTTGTAAAGAGTATAGCAATAATCTAATCTCTATTTTTAACAGTTCATCAAGAAGAATTTGATAAAATCAGAATGAAAATCTTGCCGCTTACTACTGGAATGATGCTTCTTTTCATTACTGAGAATTTTCATTTTCTAATTAATATAGAGTTACTACATTTTTAATTCAGAAACTTTGGACCTCGTGCCTGTCTTGCAATATATCCTTGCTTTATTTCTGAGCTTTCTTTCCCATCAAATTTTCTTGTTTATAATAATAGGCTTAAGATACTTAGTATTCTAAATTATGGTGCTTTTTTTTAATTATAATTTACTCAGTTGACATGGTTCATTCTGTAGTCCAAAAGTAGCCGTTCAAAGAGGGAAAGCTCCCTTTCTGAAGAAAATTATATGAATTCTTCTACTCAAAGGTATGCTTGCTAAATAAAATTTTGAGGGCGTATGATATTGCCTATATCTTTTCTAAGAATATTCTAAACTGCTTATTATATATGCTGATGTTGTACGTGTGATGATTAAAGAACTTGCTTTCAAATACATGGTTATGTTTGCTCAATAGCAGGTTGACCTTTTTGTACAGCAACATTGCAGAACCAACTTGCCTGGACAAGAAGAGATCTGACAAGTCAAGGGAAGTGCTACTAGCGCTGTTTAATGCTCCTGAAAGATTAGAGGAGGAATCAAAACCAAAACGCCTAGAATGTGGGTCGAACAGAAACAGAGTTGTTGGAACAAAGCCGGTTACAAAACCTTTAGAGGACGTTTCTTTATCAACAAAGAAAGAAGATCCAAAGGTTAAACTTGATGATGAAGATGGTACGTACTTTTAAAATTATATTTCTTTCTTACCCTCATAAATCTTAACATTGGAATTCAATTTTGAGATATTAATTATATGCTATTTTTTTGACTTTTTTTTAAATTAAATAACAACTCAAACTTCTCAATGGTTGCAAAATAAAACTAGTCAAGTGTATTTTCTTTTACAATTTATAAACGTGATTAGTTTATTGGGACAATATGTTGTCTTAGTTCTTAAGTCATACAAGATGTGTACTAGCACAGAAATGAAGTTTATATGCTGTGATCTTTGGTTGGTTGTTATTAATCATGTCATGGGATTACAAGCAAGGAGGGAAACGTCAGGTTTTGTGTCCTGATAGCTCTTTGTATTTTGTCATCTATCATGTTGAAGGTAGGTACATATTAGAAGGGAAAAATATACTTCATTGTGGAAAGTTCCTTAGGAGATAGACTAAGATGCTGCAGAAATCTTCTCTTTTTCCATTCTAAGAGACTTTTAGTTGCTTCTTTGTAAGAAGTAGGAATGAATTGAATGATTAATTTTATTTAACATGCACATGATTGCTGAAAACATAATTGAAAGGGGATTTTTTAATTATACTTTAATTATTAAGTTGACCTTTTAACATCAAAATAAAATTAATGCATATTACACCTTAACAATAAAAAATTAAAAGGTGCTTAATTTCAATGTTGTCAAAATTATCATCATAATCATCAACATCATGCACGTAGAGTGTCTCATTATGCTCCTTTAGAAGTGAGAACATGCTGTACTTTGGGTTCATTAGTTTCCTTGAACTGGACTGCTGGTAACACTAGATCAAGGAAGAGCATAGGGTCAAGCCCTGACAAGCATAGAAAAGTTTAGGATAGAACCTCTTAGACCATTAGCCTGAATTTTCCTTGGTCCTATGATTGTGGTTAAACTCCAGAAAGCAAACATGGATTGCTTTAAGACAATGGGTCTGAAAGAATTAGTATATGTTCTGTTGCCTTGTAGTGTATTTTCTTGTCAACTTGACTGTTAACAAAGAAATAGCATGTGTATATTGAACTAATGCCAATGTCAAACGCTCTCCCAGTTCCTTTGCATGTATGATGGCACTGTCCTTTTAAAGTTAGGCATGCAGCTTAAGATCAAACTGATTTTGTGATGATGCCCCTCACTCTGTGAAAGTTCGCTGCCTTATCTAGCAGTTGGATTGGAAATGAGGTCACCTTAATGCCCTCCGCTTAACTCTATCAAGGTTCACAGTTATATCAGACCCCATGTTGGTATCATGTTGATACAGTATCAATACTTCTAGTATAAGGGTTGATTGGATGTATCGACACTCGATATGGCCCCATACTAAGTATGGTTCAATATGGTATGTATACCTGATACAAAGCAGTATAGACTGACTGCAAATGTTGATGTCTACAAGGTGCAACTTGAGGTATCTAGTTCCTCATAAGTTTTGAGTACATTTCTAGCTGGTGACATCAGTCCATTGGGTGAGAATTAATTTCACCTCTTGGATCGAGCGTAGAGAACCTGAAATCATATACAAAGCTAATTTATTGAGAGAACAAACTCATCTAGAGAAAAATATTCAGATCTCAGGAAAAAAACATCCGTATGAAGAAAGTGCAATCATATGTGCCGTTGAGATGACAGCCACACAATTTTTCCTTTTTATTTTAGATAAACTTTTTCTTTTCTTCCTTCTTGAAATACTGACACTTTCACTCAATCAAATAAGAAAACTATGTATTGGTATACTTTCTGATTTTTTTTTGTCCATTTCTCCCATCATACCAGTTTTTTTTTTTTTTTTGGTAAGCATTTTCTTTAGAATGCTTAGACTGCCAACTCTAATGGAGTCTTGGATGCATTTTTTCTGTTTTCTATTTGTTATTCTTTTATTGTTGCCTGTCCAATCACAGCATTTTTTTCTTTATATAAAGATTTATGCACATATTCTTTAATTCTTATTTTTGTGATTTTCTTTGGTTTACCCAATTAGTTTTGGAATCTAGAGAGTACAAAATGGTGTTCATTCATCTAAAAGTACCTACTCCCACCTGCTTTCCTTCTCCTTTAAGAGTGCAGACTCCCCATGTTATTAGATTTCATATGAGATCGCTGAATCTTCAACCAAGAAACGTGATGGTCTATCAGAGCTATCGCAGGGAGTTCTTGTTATGTATTAGTAGAAGATGTGTGTATGTATTTATATAAACAAGCACATCTAAGAAGTGTATATCATTAATTTCTAGTATCATCTAATTAGTTTAGAATTAAATATAATTGTTTGATTTGTGGGAGGTGTGAGATCGGAGAAGCAAAATCTTCAAGAAAAAAGAAAGATGTCAAAGTGACCAAGAAACATTTAACAACTAAGTTTTACACCGAAACTAGTTGAGATTCTCTATATGAATCCTTTTTTTTTGTCATTTTGTTTGGTTTAGAGTAATACATTCTGTGAGATATAGAGATATTAAGCCTTTTATCACTACTTCCTTCCATGTGATTTTCAGTTTACATTTGGCTTCCTTTCCTTTAATGCATATTAAATCACTTCTCCATATTGATCCATCCTTAATTCTATATTGCATGTGTCTAAACCATTTTAAGTCATCCTTGCAATCTATTTTTGATGCTACTTTCACCTTTTCACTAATGGCTTTATTTCTTATTCTATATTTTTTTATATTACTATATACATATCCCAATATTCTTATTTCAGTCACTCATCTTGTGCACATATTTTCTAACTATTTGACATTCTATACTATAAATTATGGCTGGTCTCATGATCATTTTATAATAATTTTTTTTCAATTTGGCATAGACTCTACAATCATATGCTATTTCAATTGCACTTCTTCATTTTATCCAACTTTAATTTTTTAGATATTGGATGACATCCTTTTCAAGCTTTCTTTATGAATAATTAATTTTAAATATAAAAAATAATCACTCTTAGAAACTTTATAATTTTAATCTTCACTCTATCTTGATGTATATTTTTAACGCTATTAAAATTGTATTTCATATGTTATGTCTTGACCCTACTTAGTCTAAAACCCTTGGATTCTAATGCATTTCTCCATAATTTCAACTTACAATTAGCCTTGATCTTAGTTTCATTTGCAAAGATTATACCATCTACAAAAATAGTATGTATTAAGGAATATTATCTTAAATATGCCTAATAAACTCATCTGTAACTAATGATAAAAGGTAATAACTTAACTTTGTAATTGGAAATTCGTTGACATAATCACATGTAATTATTACAGTAGTAGCCTCTCCATTGTGCATGTTCCTAATTACATTAATATACCTAATGAAAACTCATTTTCTTTTCTAACACTAGCCATAAAATAGTTTCTATAATTAACCTTTTGTATGAAAGTAAATTGGTTTTTCAATATTTTGTGTCACATCTTAATTTATATTTGATTACCCTCTTTCAAGTTTCATAATATAGCTTATAAGTTTAATACTATGATTGTTAAAATAATTTTGAATATCACCTTTATTTTTATAAATCGATATTTATTTTAGGCATTTTTTTAGTCTTTAAGATCACATTAAACAAATTAGTTAATCAAGTTACTCCAACATTACTTAAACACTTTGAAATCATAATAGGAATTCCATCAAATCCAACTAGTTTTCTATTTTCATCTTTTTCATTAGTCTTCTTTACTTCAAATACTCTAATTCATTGGGTATACTTAATATTTCTATTCTTAATAAAACTAGTAAGACATGCTAAATCATTTATATTATTTTTATTTAATAATTTATTAAAATAAATTCATTTTTCTTTAATTCGATTCTCCTTAACAAAAACTTTTGATCTTTATGTTTGATATATTTGACTTAAGTCATATCTCTAATCTTCTTTTTTCTTGATATTGCAATATTATACATCTTTCTCCCAATCTTTAATTTCTAACTTATGATATCACTTCCAAAGTTTTAAATCTTATTGAACGGAGTTTTTGCAGTTTTTTCATGGAATGGAATGTGCCATCATTCCACTTCGTACACTTTGGGCGGAAATGCCCAAGACGTACTGATTTAAATGCGAGGACAATGGTGGGATGCTCTCATTTTGATATGTGGGACTGCAACCTATTTAGGCATCCTATAGGATGTCCTACTAGAATTTGAAATCATCTCTTCTTGTGCCTTGAATTTAGTCTCTTATACTGCCTTTTAAACTTAATTCTTAGCCATCTTATAGCTTTTATGTACTTTTTATTCATACATTTAGATAGTGTGTATATATATATATATATATATATATATATATACTCTCTTTTAGACTTGACGACTAGCTGAACTTTTTCATTTCATCACCAACTTTTGTTACTGCATGGCCTTTTTCTATGATTTTCCTAGCATCTTTATAATTATATTCCTAATATTGTTAGCCCTCTATTTGAATAAGGTATTGATTTTTTTCATCCTTACCCCATTTTTCCTCCAACAATCTATTCTTCAAAGCTAATCTCTCTCCTTTTGAATTTCTTCATCTTGTCCTCAGGTTTCTATATTCTAATTCTTCCCTTTCATTTTTTGATGCATACAATTAAAGCCATCAATCAATATTGAGTGGTTAAAGTCTGAACCAATGTGACCTTGCACTCATTATATAAAACTCAATCAACCATTCTAATAAGAAGGAAATCCATTAACCTACTATGATACCCCCCTTTAAAGATAATTAAATTGAGTCATTTTCAAAAAATACTAATTAATACTAAATTATGTCATTGTGAACTCTAAAATGGCATTTTGTTCCTAATTCCTATTTTCGAACCCATAACCTCCATCCTCTTTTAAAATTTACGTTATATTTTCTCATGTATTCATTCAAATCTTTGATAAATATCTTTTCTCCACTATGAATCTCTTAAATTATTCTTTCTATGTCCACCCAAAAGCATTTTTTGTAGTATTATATAATCCTACTTGAGAAGCATTAATACTAGTTCTATTCATAAATTCCTTTCCTAACATCAATTTAATCAAGAAAATTCTATCTCCTATTATCTCAATGTATGTAGCTTTTTTAAAAAAAACTATTATCTACAATAATCTTGCTTCTTTTTATTCCATTCTTCTTTGTCTATCAAACCTTGTAAGCTGTCTTGCTACCTTTTGCGTTAGTTTCTATCCCCTTGTAGGTAACCTATGTTATTCTCCTATTAATCATTGCATGTATTAGTTTTATTAGTTTTTTTCGTCAATGACCTTATATTCCAAGTTGTTAAATAGTTCCTACTTTCTGGGACTAGTTTTGTTATCCACATCCATCTTCTAAAGTGTGAGAATCCCCATTGACTTCTCACTACATTTAATTGCTGAAGTGATTTGTCACTTCTAGAGAATGCTCTAATTAACCTTGACCTACTTTTTGCTATACTCAAGGTCTAATACAATGTATCACAAGTTGGAGATGCTTTAGTGATTTTTTCTAATGGATCCATGTTCGTAGGATGTGATTATTGTTTTATGCTAATCGTCAATCTACCGCAATCCTTCTTCTTCAGCTAGACTTGGGATTGGCTAGGAATAAATAATAGCCAGAGTTACTAGGAAGCATTTATATATAGTTTTCTTATGCGTTATAAAATAATAATGATAAATTGCTTATTTGCTGTTAACAAGTGATCACATGATGACCAATGTAGCAGATATGAATCTTTATTTGCACATAATTTTCACTAAGGCTTGAGCCCAGATGAAAATAGTTGAGTTGCAAAAGAAGCTCATTATATGTGATGAATCTGAATATGACGAGAGATTTAGTTATGGTTGATTTTTACAAAATAAGCATGGCGAGGGCTTAACTTTGGAGTTCTATTCTTTTTCTTTTTCGCCTAGGGAGTTGAAGGGTTCGCTCTTTGACACATTTTGGATATGGTCTGGTAGTTCGATGAAATTTTGTGCCAAAGGCTGGAAAAAAACATCCCATAGCAGCCCTTTATTGGTTCAGGACTAGTGTGGCGTACCCCAAGTGCTTCAAGACATAACAATAAGATACTGGTACTCAACATTTGAACCCTCTTTCTGGAGTGAGTACAGCAACCTAGATAGAAGATTATATTACCATTGGAACTTGTAAAGAAATGATTATTTTGTAGGTTGGGAGGTTATCTAGACTTTGGAGTACTGCAACTTAGATTTATAATATGGGAAATGTGATTAAACTTAGATAAACTTTAAATTATATTTTGTAGTTACAACTATCTTTGATGCATGCTGAACGATTTGATCTAGCTATCAGTGAACTTTGTAATACAAGAAGGGAAAAGGGAAATCTAGCGAAACAACCATGGATACTCTTCAGTTTGTTCTCATCTTGGAACATGTATCATCTGCATTGAACACAAATACATGGTGTCTAGGTTGCTTTTAACTGATCTGGCTTCCTGCAGTGCAATAGTGACAGAGAGAACTGTGCATTTTGAAAGATATATAACTGACATAATTGATAGTTGTAGCTATGTGATTTGAGTTTTAGTTTCTAGTTTTGTTTTGGTTTGGTGAACAATGGAATGTGTATATCATGGGTCTTGGCTGGTTTTGTGTGGAACTGAAAGCATATATACTGGATGTTCATGTGCTTGTTAGCATGATCATGTGCCTCAGTATGCCTTTATACTTGTTATTTTAGTACCATTGATAAGAAAGTATTTCAAACTTCTTCTTCATCTTCTTCTTGATAGAGAGAGAGATAGAGAGCAGATTTATTTCGAACATCATTTCAGCTGCTTGTTCTGTCTAGTTTTAGATGAGGATGATGACTACCTGATCCTCCGGAAAGCTGCAAAACAGCACTGGGATGCAATGAAGGAATATTATGAAGCTGTAAGGGGTCTATGCCATCACTTGGAATTTTATGATATAGTTTGCTTGTATCAACCATTTTTCCGCAAGACTACTCTGTTTATATGAAGGGACCTTGTTGTCTAACTTGTCGTATTTTTAGAAAAATCAAAATCCAATATGATTTGTGACTTTCACAGGCTGTAGTTGCTTTTACCAATGGTGACCACAAGAAAGCCAACTATCTTCTGGAGCAAGTAAGTTCCACACATATGATGGGACAATTTAAGTTAAACATAGCTGCTACATGATTCTTATTCTCGGTTGAATTGTCTTACACTGTTTTAGCTGGTTTTTCTTCACTCGCTTGTGCTCTTTCAAGTTTTTTGCGGAAAAAAAATCATTTCTTTAAATTTTTATGTTCCTTTTTATTTTCTAAGGGCATGACTTCTTATTGATTCACAGTCACTCATGGAGCATTTATTGTAAATGCCATTGTTTTTTTCTTCATGTTTAGTCTTTTTGTCAAGACGACTACTGTATCTGCTGTTCATTACATACATCAATATCTTCTTTGAAAGAGAACCAACTCTTCCAGGAGATAGCACATTATGTTTATTCTCCTAAAAGGGGCACTACAGCCGAATTCTATCATTACTTCATGATGAAGCATGAGTAGCTCTGTTCATTAGAAGGAACCATCTTAAGGAGGTTCTATTACCTTATGTGTATTTGTATGCGTGTCTGTGTTTTCGTGTCGATGTAGCAATTGCTTTGTAATAAAATATTTCCTGAAAGTGTTGTTGGATTTGAAGGGAAAACACCATAAACAAAAGGCTAGTGAAGCTGAAGAAAATCTGCTGGGAAGATAATTTTCACAAGGTTTGTGCATATTATTTTCTGGATTTGATTTTATATTTTGTGTTCCATTTTTCATGTTACTTTTCAAACATATGTTAAAATTTCACATTATTATGGGGTTTGATTTGATTTGCAGCAAATCTGACGTCCAAGGGGAAGTTCCCCTTGACCTGCATGCTCATCATCCAAAGGAGGCCTTAGATACGCTGAAGTTACATCTACGTTTGCTAGCTAGCATTCCGTGTAAGAAACCATATCCTTGCAAGTTCTATTTGTGTTTTTGTATTTCCTTTCCCTTTTAAAGGTCAAATATGACTTGATAATCATATGTTGTTTTGTTTCACTATAGCTTTTGGACACTTGAAAGTTATCATGGATGCTGATTCTGAGGATACCACAAGAGGGAAAAGGAAACGAATGGTATGGCTGAATAATCAATTAATGTATATGAGAATTCTTTAAGATATTAGTATTCCATTTTAGTGCATTTCTATTTCCGAGAGAACATATAAATGAAAAGGAATTGTCTAATCCATTTTGTGTGGTAAACTTCATTATTTACCATGTGTGTTGAAGGAGGGGCGTGGGGTGAATGTAAGGCTTTAAATCTCTAGACGAATGTGTTCCAGTTCTTCCATGAAATGAGATGCCTCGTTAAAAAAATTATTTATGAAGATTTAGTATTTTTTTATTTTTTTATATATTTGAACTTCAAAAGCTATATTTTTATGATAAATTAGTATATAATGTATTATGTTTGAGACAGGATGGGATGGGATGGTTGTGATCGGTTTCAAAATCTCTCTTGAACGAGATGGGACGGCTGTCTCGAGCCTTATCCTATCGAGATTTTATTGAGATTTGAATTACTATATGAATGTATATCGTGAGACACACACCTACAGGAGGAGGGGAGAGAGATGTTGGTTCAATTAAGTTGAAACTCACCAAATGATATGCCTAAAAACTAAAAATCAAATGTTTTGATGATTATGCATCAAGTGGTCATAATATAGACAATATAGTGACATCCAAATTCAGTAAGACAGGTACATAGCTCCTGAGTTTTCCTAAAAGGTTTAAAAATCTGAGAAAAATAATGTGAAAGTTAAAGGTAAAGCATGTGTGGTTGCTTTCAGTCTTGATTATATAAGTGGACGAGGATCGCGGTTAGTGCACAAATGTGCATAGGTTTTAATGGTTAATGCAAAAATGTCTTCGCATTACTTATTTTTGGAATTTGAGCACACAAAATATCATTTGAAAATATTTTTATCTCCATACTGTTAGTTCCGGAAATAACCACAATGTGAAGTGTAAGTCTTCCATGTGGTGAGTAGCTAAGGAGTAGGGTGCTCATTTGTGCTTAAGACAAGTCCTATGCAACATCTCATGTGGAAAGGCCTCAGTCATTTGATCCTCTGGAATGAGGGATGGGACCTCCTAGTCCCTGTGGTCTGCTAAAGCCTTTGGAAGGGGCGTAACAACCGAGCCTTCTGCTTTGAGGCTTCCTCATGTGGTTGGTTCTTCAAAACTGTAACTTTCTTCTCAGAGGCTGAACATCGATCGGCAAAAGTAAGCATCAGATTCCATCTCAAGCCCAGTGCAGCTACTATGTGCTTGAGGGAAAGTTCATCCAACAAGCCGAAGGCTATACTTCAAGCTTCAACCAGTTCTACAAATATGGTTTGCTTGGGCAATGGTCAAGATAGGGTCGGAGAGGCATTGACTATAGTTTCAAAATTCATTAGAGCAGCATCCTGCGAGATATCGAGATGGGTTATCATTTTTTTAAGTGTCAGGATGGGACTGCTCCAGTGTTCTTATCAGCACGTCTTGAGATATCCCTTATCCCAAGTGTTGGGATGGGGCAAGATGGTAGCCCATCCATTCCATAGAAAAATGGTAACCACTTTAGTGGGTCACTATATAGAAGTAAAACCACACCTTAGAAAGCCAAAAGTGATGCATTTTGTTTAGTTTACTTTAGTTCCTCATCAGGACGGGAAAGAAGCCAGGTTTTCTTGATTGTTTTGTTAGTTTATTCCAGTGCCTTTTGTTTCTGTTTATCTAGGTTACTTTGACCAGTACACGATCTTGTTACTCCATTGAAATTCGCATTTCCTTCCCTTTTGTAATCATTATGTGAATGACAATAAAGCCTTGGGTGGGTCCTACCCTCCCCTCATCAGCAAAAAGAAAGGCTACACTCATGAGTCCTATGTTCCGAGGATCCTTGCCTTATGGCATGAGGTGATGTGAACCTCAGATAAGTCCTTAAAATATTCTATCAATTCCATGATTGAAATCAATGAGAAAGTAAATATATTGCATAGAACTTTTATCACTCTTTAATATTTTATTTATCAATTTGTTTTTATCAACACAAAATTAGGTGCCTATTTATACTATCTGATTGATGATACATAGTTTGTTGGCATGTCGATAAAGAATATGTTGTGTCGGTGGTGTGATTCTATTTGTTTTTTTCTTGATCAAAGCTTGTGAGGTGCTGAATTTCATCCATGAAAATTGTGTCAATCTTAGGTCTTTGTTTGTCAATCCAAGAAAACTGAAGTTTGATCCTCTGTGGCTGATTTTGAACTAATATGAGATTATAATGTAATATTTGTTGAATTTCCTTTACTAGGTGATTCATGGTGCTCTCCATGTTTTCCTATTAGCTACTAAGCTTCTAATTTCTTTTTTTTGTTGACAAAATCTTTTTTTTTCTTTTTTCTTTTTGTTCTCATTATTCCTTGATGGATTTAAGCATCCTTGTTTTATATTCATGAAATGGTCTGATGATGCTTAATTTGGTTCCTTTGTGAAGTGTCTTTATTGGATGTCCGATTGCCATCTTCTTCTAGGCATCTTGGTCCTTGCACTTGAGTCTGACTAGTTTTGACTTTGAAGTTTGAACCATATGCACGATGACCATACTTTAGTTGACCCTGCCTAACTTGGTTCAGTAAAGAGCTCAGGTCTCTGTTATTGACATCAGCCTTATTTATGTGCATTAGGTATTTTACCTTAAAGCAACTTTTGTGTAGAATTGCTAGATGACCAACTTTTCTACTTAATGTACTTGCATTATAATTTACCTTGAGACTTGTTTCTTTGTCTAAAGATAATTAAAAATTTCTTGTTTTAAGATCCTTGCATAGCGTATGATTCAAAAAGTAGTTTTCACAAGAATGTGGCTGCTAAGACATGTTAAAGTGCTTTTCAGGCAAGCTTTAGTCCAAAAGGGTTTTTAATCTTTTTTATTTTCCATTATTATTATTTTTTAAATCAATGATGAGATCGCTCCATTAGGGCAATTTATTTCTTATTGTTCCAACTAGAAATGCCTTGATTGAATCCAAATCGATTTAAACCCAACTCAAACCCATTATCTTATCCATGTTTATAATTAGGCCTTATAATATTAGATCCATGCTGCATTATAATCCGATCCATGCTGCATTATAATCCTCCCAATCAGCTTAGACAGGTAAATATCTCATTTTTGGGTCCAAATTCTGACCTAGTCCTGTTTTACTTGATTCTAATCAAAGCTGAAAGCTTGAAGGCTGAGACAAAGCTAGCATGTTATATTTGCACCTAAAAACTGTAATGTGCCATGTTGCCCTTCTTTTCCCTTGCTGCTTATGGAAAGTGCTGATTTGACAATAGTCCTACAAAACCTGAGAAAGAAATGCTTTTCAAAGTGTTTCCATAAAATTGCTTCTTGTGGGGTGTTTTATTATAGTGGAAGTGACACCCAAAATTTCAGCAAATTATTACCACATTCCTTTCAGTATATAGCTTTAATTGTGGCTAATCTCCTGCCGACCCCATGTAATTGGGAAAAGGTTTAGATGAGTTGAGTTGAGTTGCAGCTAATCTCTATCGCAGGTGGTTATGAGGACCTGAGATTATTTTCTTTCATTTTTGTGCTGTTGCTCCATACCTTATTTTCTCCGCACCATAACCTACTTTGTCAGCCAGTTTTGCCGTGTTCTTGTCTTGTGTCACCTATCTTGTTAACCAGTATACTTGAAGTTTAAGTAGCATTGTCAAATATGAGCAAGTGGTTCCAGAAATTGATTTAATATGTTAATTTTTTTACACCTCAAATAAGGGTATGCGAGGACTTATCTGTTTGTGTTTATGTTGTGTCCATTGAGAAAGAAATTTAGTGTGCTTTCAATCCATTCTAATACATGCATCTAACTAGTACAGAAAACTGCTAACAAGTAACCTTTGTGTCTGGCATTATTGAGTGTTTCTCTTAAGGGTTCTCTAGATTAGCACATTTTAGCATCAAGAAGAATCAAGATTTTTATGTGCTGCTGATGCATGAATGCAGCCAGCATGTACAGTGGGAATTCTTTTCAAAAATAATTAAGTCATAACTTCTATTTTTTGTGTAGCCATCATTGACCATCTTGAAACACCAGTTAGCTGCAAGAAATCTTGATTTGTGAGGAGATGTATGTCCTCTTCTTTACTGAGGATTATTCATTATATTCTATTTCCTAAAGCTTTTAGGAATTAAAAAATGTGTTTAGATGAATTTTGTTAAAGTTAAATAGCACATATATCCCTCTTGTACTAAAAAGCAAGTGCTTGTCAATCACCTGAAGTTCCTTTGTGGTGGAAGGAAAGGTGCCTTCTGGACTGAATATTGGGGATTAATAGTCAACAGGTCAACAGAATGACCTTAGATTGGTGAATTCATAATAGATGATGCAAGCGTCAAGCAACACCAACTGCCATGTTTGTGTTAGTGAGATCAGTTGGTTCATTTTTTTTATCACCATGGAATTTTGAATGGAATTAGAAGTTTGCTTGTTGCATATTTCCCTGAAACTAGAAAGGTTTACGAGGTGCAGATCTAAGCTGTTTAGCTGAAGCTACTGTTTGAACTAAGCTCCTTTGCTTGTGTTTAAATCATATATTAAAGTATATATTTTTCCATTTTGATGTGAAATGTTAGTATTTGGGATCTGTCATCAACATCCTGAAAGATAATAAACGCTAGAAATTAGAATAGATAATTGTTAATTTGATATCTGAATGACACCTAATGCAATTGTTAAATGGTATTTTCTCTAGTTACTGGTCTATCGTTATGTCTTAGGTTTACATATCTCTGGTGAATGGTGTCACTAAATTATCAAATTAGCCTTGTAGATAGCTTGCAGAAACGCTACATGGATGAGTGCACTGAGAATTACGATTTCTTTGTACTTAGTTGTTGAGATTAATAAATTACTTCATTCTAAACTAAAGGAAGTCCGTGCATATTTTATTCTGAATAAGTGTGCCCATTATCTGATGAAATGTCCAACTAAGCGTACACCATATAAGTTTCTTTTATTGTCATTAGTTATTCATTTTGCTTCCTTTCATGAAGCTCCTTGATCTTCACTAAATTTTATGGTGATCTGTTTGATACTTGAATAATTTTGCTGGATCATTTACGATCAAAGTGCTGTTGTAAGCAGGAGGTTATGAAGCTTCTGGAGAAGGAATCGATTAAATGGACCCAGGATGAAGGAAAGCCCGGTACATTGTTCATTCAGCTGGATCAGATAGACCCAAACAAGTTGAAATTTCTAAAAGACTGATCGCAACTTTTTAGCATTTCTTCAGGATCACTCCTCTTTCCCAATTAGTGGCAAATAGGCTGCTAGGGGGTTGAAAAAAGACCTCTTCTTCCTCTGGAAGGGTGACATACTTGGGATTTTGATAGCTTGAAATGATGAAACGCGAATAGCTGGAAATGAGTTACTCTCCCCCAAAAAAGCATTATTTATTCTTTCCTTTTTTTGGAAGCATGCAGCTTGAATTTAGAAGAGAGATTACCGCTAACAAGCAAAAGGAAAGGGTGGCATGTTAGAATTATTCTTGTGGTGAAGCTTAGCCTATACTCAGACTCACAGCAGCTGATCCCTTTTTTTTTTTTTTTTTGGTTTTGGTGAAAATGGGTTGTCCATGAGCTGCGGCTGATATGGCTGAAATTGAATGATGCGCTTTAAGTAGCAATGGTAACAGAGTGGGTCAGGATTGATTAGCCCTGCCTTGCTAGGATAACAAGTTTAGTCTATCTCCAACCTTAAAGGGATGGAGATCTTTGACCCCATCTCGTTGTTTCATTTCTAATTTTTTAAAGTTATCTTTAAAAATATATTTGACTATTTTTTTTATCAAAGTTGTAACATGATCATTGAAAAAATATAAAAATTATATTCTCACTATTAAGAATTACATAATAAACATTAAATCTCAATCAAAAAAATCTAGTTCTATATGTGTATATATATATATATATATATATATATATATATATGATTAGACTATTCGTATGTAACTAAATTTAGATTTGATTGCTCTTTTCATCTTTGATCCATATTGATTATGGATCCCAAAAATGAAAAATGGATCCATATTGATTATCTTAAAAAAAAAGGTAGTGACTTTCAGACCATATGGATTCAAAGATTGAAAGGGATTGAAAGGGCAATCGTATTTGAGAGTTAACTATATATGTGTAATAAAGTCTAATCTCTTTCTCTCTCTCTTTTTATATATAATCAAATTAAGTTGGTGTCAAATAGGTATTCTATCAAGAGGTTATGCAGCTCTTAGGTCATACTACCATCTCATTTAGTAGAGTTGTATACATTATGCACTTCTCTGCGCTAGGTGTGGTTCATGATAGGTGTAGCAATCTCATCCATAGACTAACTTCCGCCTCGAAGGTTATTCTCTCTCTCTTCTTGTTTTTTTTTTCTTTTTTTTGTTTCTTTTTTGCCTTCATTAGCTATAAACCTTAAAACCTCACATCTTCTTCTATATTCTTAGAGAGTTCTACATCTGTTCTGGGCTGCTTCTATTTTTCGTTTAATAATTTGAGCATTGGAGGGTCTTAGTTGGGTTGCCAATGATGCTCCCATACCCTCCTACCATTATAGAAGTATCGTTCAGATGTAGGGCTCTCTCTTGCAAAACTAAGCAGATCAAGCACCATCTCAACTTTCAACTCATTGTCCATCTAATCATTCTTATTAATATTTAGGATACCTTAGTTAGATTTTAGTACCATTAAAGTGGCGCTATCTATAGGAAAAAAGTAAAGGCCATATTATTATTTTAATTTTATGAGAAAACTTTTGTTGATAGGTATTGCATTTTAGCACCAAAAGTGGGCCCAAATTAGGCGATGTCTTAGCCCAAAATTTTTTTAGGCTTCAGATCAAGCTCGGGCCCTTTTTTTTTCCAGAAATTAGGCATGGGATTAACTGCAGGCTTACTAGGTTTGTTCTGAAATCCAATCGAGCCAACCCACAAGAATCCATTTGAGTCAAAAATTGAGCTAAAGGAGGGTTTTTTTTTTTTTTTTTTTTTTTTTTTTTTTTTGATGAAAATGGGTTGTCCATGAGCTGCGGCTGATATGGCTGAAATTGAATGATGCGCTTTAAGTAGCAACGGTAACAGAGTGGATCAGGATTGATTAGCCCTGCCTTGCTAGGATAACAAGTTTAGTCTATCTCCAACCTTAAGGGATGGAGAACTTTGACCCCATCTCGTTGTTTCATTTCTATTTTTTTTTAAAAAAATTATCTTTAAAAATATATTTGACTACTCTTTTTATCAAAGTTGTAATATGATCATTGAAAAAATATAAAAATTATATTATTCTCACTATTAAGAATACATAATAAATATTAAATCTCTACCAAATATATATATATTTATATAAAACTTGATTAGGCTATATTCCTATGTAGCCAAATTTAGATTTGATTGCTTTTTTCATCCTTATATCCATATTGATTATGGATCCCAAAAGTGAAAAAATTAGTGACTTTCAAGCCATATGGATTCAAAGATAGAAAGGACAATCATATTTGAGGGTTAACTATAGGCAAGTGTAATAAAGTTTAATCTCTCTCTCTCTTTATATATAATCAAATCAAGTTGGCGTCAAATAGGCATTCTATCAACAGGTTATGCAGCCCTTAGGTCATACTACTGGCATATGTAGTAGTTGGATGGTGTTAGAAGAATATGATGTATAGAATCTTTTAATCATCTCATTTGGTAGAGTTGCAAACATGATGCACTTTTCTGTGCTAGGTGTGGTTCATGATAGGTGTAGCAATCTCATCCATAGACTAACTTCACATGCTATCATGGGATGGGCAACCTTTGACATTGGGACTTGAGCTCGTCTCTAAGAGGCAGCCTCACTCGAAGGTTATTCTCTCTCTCTCTTTCTCTCTCTCTCTCTCTTGTTTTTCTTTTTTCTTTCTGTTTCTATTTGGCCTCCATTAGCTATAAACCTTAAAACTTCACGTCTTCTTCTATATTCTTAGAGTAAGAAGGCTATAAGATCTGTTTTTGGCTGTCTCTATTTTTCTCCTTTAATAATTTGAGCATTGAAGGGTCTTAGTTGGGTTGCTTTTGGTGCTCCTCAAACTCTTCTACCGGCTACCATCACAGAAGCACCAATCAGATGTATATAAAACTAAGACTATATTATTTGAAATTTATGAGAAAACTCTTGTTAATAGGTATTGCATTTAGCGCTAAAAGTGGGCCCAAATTAAGCGATGTCTTAGCTTGAAATTTTTTTAGGCTTCAGATCAAGCTCGGGCTCTTAATTAGGCATGAGCTTAACCACATGCCTATGTTTGTCCTAAAATCCAATCAAGCTAACCCACGAGAATCCATTTGAGTCAAAAATTGAGCTGAAAGAGTTAATTTTAAATTTTTAAATGCTTATACAAAAAAAAAATATTTAAAATAATTGCATATAATCATTTTAGTAAATTTATTATGTCGTGAGAGCTATTCTCATGCAATTAACAAAAAATTTAGTAAAAAATTCAAAAGCTACATCACATTATAAGGTTTTGGGATTATATTTGGGCTAGATTCAGGCTTGACCAAGGTCCAATGCTTCCAATGCTTTAAGATCTAAATGTTGTTTGGGCTTGACTTAAAGTTAGACTAGCTTGATGGGCCTTATGCCGACCTAAGCCCACTTCCAGCCCTAGCAGCATTGTTTGGGTTCTGGGCACCAAACCTTTCTACTTAGTTCACCTAAAAGTAAAGGGAAGCGTCTTTGTGCACCGCCTCTAGTGCACGAAGGTGTGCACCGGGTGCAGTCATTGGTCGCGCGTGCATGCGGGTGCACGTGCCATAACCCATTGGGCCATGGCGCGTCCTGCACGCGCACCTGCATGGGCGCGCGGCCAATGGGCATGCCCGATGTGCGCTTTTGTGCATCGGAGACGAAGGGGAGGAGGGACTAGTATCCAATAATCTTTAAAAAAAATCCTCGTTCTCTCTCCTCGTGTCCTGTTCCCGCCTTCCGTGGCACCGGCGTTTTCCATTCGTTCCTCCCATCCCCAACCTCCGCCTCACAGACCTCCTCCCTCCTCCTCACGGGAGTGAGGGACGAAGGGGAGGAGGGTTAAGGGATAAACCCCCTTTCCCCTCCTCCTCCTCACGGGCGTGAGGGACGGAGGGGAGGGGTTTTCGTCCCTCAATCCTCCCCCACGGGCGTGAAGTCTCTCAACCCGTGTTGAGCGGTATCAGAACTGGCAGAGACTGTTGGAATTATTGTTCAATTATAAAGAAAGAAGATAAATAATAAAGGTGGGCATGAGGCACGTGCATGTGACATATATTTAAATAAGTTTCAAACATATATTGTTTGAAAGGATATGTCATGATTCAAAAGGATGATTCAAAAGGATATATCACTCGAAAGGGATACGTCCTTTCATGAAAAGGTGCTTTTCAAAATCAACCATTATAATTCAAACAGATATATCACTTAAGAGGATATATATATTATGATTCAAATGGATAGATCACTTGAAAGGGATGCATCCTTTCATGAAAAAGGTGCCTTTGTGTGTATAAAACTAACGACGGATAGAATTGAGAGTATCGAATATCTATTATCATATCTCTTCTCCAGAAATACTGTGTTCTGATTCCTTAGAGATTTTTCACTATTGCTTCGGTGCAAATTCTCTCAAGGCTTGTCATATCCTAAAAGTTATTTGCAAGAATTAATCCCACAAGCAACTCTGAAGAGAGGGGGAGGGCAAATAACGCTTTAAGGAAAGCGTATACATACGTGTTTCAAGTCTTCTCTTATCCCTAAAATTTTAGTCTTATCCAAACCAAAAAAAAAAGATTATCTCCTTCCCAACATTCTTAAAGCGTTATTTGTGGTTATGGAGATTGATACTGCAAACACCACCATCAAAGTGATGAATCAAGACCTTGTTCGTTTGGATCGTTTTGATGGGACTAATTTTACTCGCTGGCAAGATAAATTGAAGTTTCTGTTGACAGCCCTGAAGATTTTCTTGTTCTTGATCCTGATCTTGAAGCAATTCCAGAACCTTCTAACAAGGACTCTGAAGAGAGAAAGGCAGCACGTAAGAAATGACAAGAGGATGAACTCATATGTCGTGGTCATATTTTAAATGCCATATCAGATCGTCTCTATGATCTATACACTGATAATCCATCTGCAAGAGATATCTGGAAAGTACTAGAATTCAAATATAAGGCTGAGAAGGAAGGTACAAAGAAATTTTTTATCTCCAAATATTTTGATTTCAAAATGCTTGATGATAAACCTATTTTGCCTCAAGTACATGAATTGCAAGTGATTGTGAACAAACTGAGGGCTGTGAAGATTGAACTTTCTGAATCTTTCCAAGTTGGTGCCATTATAGCAAAATTACCATCTTCTTGGAAAGGCTACAAAAAAAAGTTACTTCATAATTTTGAAGATTTTTCTTTGAAAAATATTCAGAAACACCTACGAATCGAAGAGGAATCGAGGGAAAGAGATAAGAATGAAAATTCTTTTGAAGGCCTTACTAAGGCAAATGCAGTGAGTAAGCTCTCACAGGCTAATAAAGGCAACCAAAATAAAGAAAATTTTCTAGGTCCTAAAAAGGATCAAGGAAAGTTTAAGAAATTTAAAAACCAAAAGGTGACCAAGGGAGCATGCTTTGTCTATGGCAAATCTGGGCATTATGCTTGTGATTGCAGGTTTAAGAAGAAAGCTAACCAAGAGGCAAAAGTAAACTCCGTGAAGGACAGTGAAGAGATTATTGCTGCTGTGAGTGAGATCAACACTGTTCAAGGCAAGATTTCTGGCTGGTGGTATGATACGTGTGCCACAGTCCATGTTTGTTATGATAGGTCACTGTTTAAAACCTGTCATGAAGAAATTGATGGACATGAGATTCAAATGGGAAATAAAGGCCGATCCAAGGTGTTAGGCAAAGGAACTGTGGAACTTTTTTTCACTTCTGGAAAGAAAGTTACCTTAACTAATGTTCTTCATGTCCCTGATATGAATAGGAATCTAGCTAGCGGGGATCTTTTGGGAAAACCTGGAATAAAATCTGTGTATGAAGCGGAAAAACTAATTTTATCCCGTAATGGTGTCTTTGTTGGAAAAGGCTATTCATGTGATGAAATGATCAAATTATGTATTGCTAATAATGCTATTAATAATAATGATGCTTCTGCTTATATGGTTGATTCTGTTTCTTTATGGCATGGTAGATTAGCACATGTAGAATTAGCACTATGAAGAGAATGATTAAATGTGGTTTAATTTCCTATGATAATGTTGATAAATTTGAAACATATGAAATATGTGTTAAATCAAAGATGGTAAAGAAACCTTTTAGTAATGTTGAAAGAAATTCTCAATTATTAGATCTCATACATTCAGATATATGCGAACTAAATAGTATGTTAACTAGAGGTGGTAATAGATATTTTATCACATTTATAGATGATTGCTCAAGATTTACTTATGTTTATTTATTGAAACATAAAGATGAGGCTTTTAAAATGTTTAAAGTTTATAAAGCTGAAGTAGAAATCAATTAAGAAGAAAAATCAAAGTTCTTAGAAATGATAGAGGAGGAAAATATTTTCAAACGATTTTAATATATTTTGTGAAGAAAATGGTATTATTCATGAATGTTCTGCACCTCGAATACCTGAACAAAATGTTTTGGCTGAAAGAAAAAATAGAACTTTTCTTGAAATGATTAATGTAATGTTATTAAATGCTAAATTGTCATTCAATTTATGGGTGAAGCTCTCCTTGCTGCTTGTCATATTCTTAATAGAATTTCTTTAAAAAGAAATAAAATTTCTTCTTATCGATTATGGAAAGAAGAAAACCCAATATAGGGTATTTCAAAGTGTGGGGGTGTCTTGCATATTACAAAAATAATGATCCCAAACGGACCAAGTTGGGTCCAAGAGGAATTAGATGTGCTTTTGTAAGTTATTCTATAAATAGTAAGGCATATAGACTCTTAAATTTAGAGTCTAATGTAATAATAGAATCCAGAGATGTGAAATTTTTTGAGCATTTATTAATTTTAAAAAATAAATCTCAAACTCTTATTAGTGGAGGATCACAATTGAAGACATATTCTAAGACTGAAGATCAACAACCTAGTGAACCTTGTAAAAGCAAAAGAATAAGAAAGCAACAGAATTAGGACATGATGAGATTGACTCTCAACTTATCTCCTTTTACTTAGTAGAAGGAAATAGAAAAAAATCATGAGAACAACTTCTTTTGTTCTTCAAGTTGAAGATGATCCTAAAACTTACAAGGAAGCTATGTATTCTAGAGATGCTGCTTTTTGAAAAGATGCTATAAATGATGAAATGGATTCTATTATATCAAACCACACTTGGGAACTTGTTGATTTACCCCATGGTTCTAAACCCATTGGTTGTAAGTGGGTGTTTAGAAGAAAGTATCATACTAATGGAACTCTTCATAATTTTAAGGCTAGATTAGTAGCAAAGGGGTTTCGACAAAAGGAAGGAATTGATTATTTTGATACATATGCTCCAATATCAAGAATAACTTCCATTAGAATTTTATTTGCTTTAGCATCAATCCATGATCTTCATGTTCATCAAATGGATGTTAAAACTGCATTATTAAATGGTGATCTTAATGAAGAAGTTTACATAGAACAGCCAGAAGGCTTCATCTTGCCTGGAAATGAACATAAAGTGTGTAAGCTTGTTAAATCACTATATGGTATTAAGTAGATTTACTAGCAACCCAAGCTATGAGCATTGGAAGGCCATTGAGAGAGTTCTTGGTTATCTTAAGAAAAACTAGAATCTTGGTCTATTATACTCAAAATTTCCTGCTGTCATAGAAGGATATACTGACGTCAGTTGGATATCAAGTGTATGAGACAATAAATCTACTACTGGTTGGGTGTTTACCCTAGGAGGAGGTGTTATATCTTGGAATTCCAAGAAACAAACTTTAATTACACATTCAACTATGGAATCTGAGTTTGTAGCTTTGGCAGAAACAGGGAAGGAAGCTGAATGACTAAGGGATTTTCTTTTAGAAATTCCTTTAACATCAAAGAACTTATCTTCTATATCTATACATTGTGATAGTCAAGCCACTTTAGCTAGAGCATATAGTGATACATACAATGGAAAGTCTAGACATATTAGTCTAAGACATGATTATATAAGGAATCTAATTAAAGACGAATTATCTCCCTTACTTTTGTAAAATCAAGTAAGAACTTAGCAGATCCATTTACTAAGCCTTTGGCCAGAGACTTAGTGAAATCAACATCTAGAGAGATGGGGCTAAAACTCCTAAGTTAAAAAATATATATTATCAATGATGGCAACTCAACCTAATATTAGTCAATCACTAGTCATTAGGTTCAATGAGAAAAATAAATTATTGATAAATAGAGAAATATCAGCACTAATAAATAAGCCCTATCTAAGATGTAAAGTGCTGAAGTAATGTTACAGTTTGAGGGTTGAGTTAATAAAAAAAACTCTTAATGAATTTCAGTCTATTTAAGACAAGTATCTTAAATGTAACAAAGATACTGAAGAAATTTACCTATATGAACTTAGAGATGGTGCCGTCTCAAGGAGATTTGGAGTTTTTTTCTTTCTCTGACAAGTTCATGAATCAGGATGAGCACATGGCCATAACAGTACTAAGTGAGTTTGGTGTGGAATTTATGAACAGAAGAGTTTTTATGTGTGTATATCACCGTTTTTGTCACTAAAAATAATAGGTTCAAAGCTTTTATGCTACCTAGGATTTCAACAAAGTCTTGTGATACATACACTAAGGTAAAGTTCAAATCAAACGATACTTTACTGTATTAATATAAACCGTTTCTTTTCTGAAATATTTCTTTATATTTGAACAAGTGGGGGGATTATTGGAATTATTGTTCAATTATAAAGAAAGAAGATAAATAATAAAGGTGGGCACGAGGCATGTGCATGTGACATATATTTAAATAAGTTTCAAACGGATATATTGTTTGAAAGGATATGTCATGATTTAAAATGATGATTCAAAAGGATATATCACTCGAAAGGGATACGTCCTTTCATGAAAATGTGCTTTTCAAAATCAACCGTTATAATTCAAACGAATATATACTTAAGAGGATATATATGTTATGATTCAAATGGATAGATCACTTAAAAGGGATACATCCTTTCATAAAAATGTGCCTTTGTGTCTATAAAACTAACGACAGATAGAACTGAGAGTATCGAATATCTGTTATCTTATCTCTTCTCCAGAAATACTGTGTTCTGATTCCTTAGAGATTTTTCACTATTGCTTCGGTGCAAATTCTCTCAAGGCTTGTCATATCCTGAAAGCTATTTGCAAGAATTAATCCCACAAGCAACTCTGAAGAGAGGGGGAGGGCAAATAATGCTTTAAGGAAAGCGTATACATACGTGTTTCAAGTCTCTCTTATCCCTAAAATTTCAGTCTTATCCAAACCAAAAAAAAAAAGATTATCTCCTTCCCAACAGAGACTTCGTTATCTGGTATTTATTTGAGGTCATCTGGTCCTAGCTGTAGGATAAGTAAGAAGAAAAGATAGTACCCAGGATGATCTTATCTATTGAATCAATTTGAGAAGTTGCTGTGGCGTGCAAGGCACTGTCCTTAAGAGTAGATTCATGTCTCTCGGAGATAATATCTCGGTGCAGAAGATCAGAGCACGACTACCCTCCAGGATACAACAGCAGCGAGTCTTCTAACAAGTGTGCACAAACCAATGTCAGAAGAGGATAAACAACCGAATGAGTTCCTTCTCTTTCTAGATAAGAATGGAGCAAAAGAATGAATCTCTGGACTGGATAAGGACGAGGGAATGGATCTCTAGATAATGATGGAAAGAAAGATTTGAATTTGATTATCACCGGCATTGCTTCGAATATTTATAAGATAGCAAGCACCGGTTGAAAGCAACGAGTCAATCCAATCAATCCAACGGTCAGCGTCCAACATTCGGTCAAAAGATGGTCCAACAGTCTTCGGGTCGGTCAAAGAAATCAACAGTCAATCAGTCAAACGACGACTCATCCAAAAATCTTGCTTATCACTCGCGCATCCAATGGATGGGATTTGCACCCCCCTGCGCACGATGATCACACGCGACATGCCCGATTAATAGATTTCTGAAATCGGTTTCACCGATTTGCATTGGGCTTGGCCCGGCTCGCGTGTGCGTGAGCTTTCTCACGACCATTCAACCAAGCAAGAGAGTAACACAAATATAAATAAGAGTAAGATTTGTATGTTTTCCATGTGGGACTAAAAAGAGTGGTTTCATGACAAAAGGAGAGAAAGCTTTTGGAGGGAAACTTTTGGAAAAACTTTTGGATATTGGAATATACTATACTATAATTTCCAACAATCCCCCACTATTTCAATATTCAAAAGATGACAAACTTTAGAAAGAACTTTAAGAATGTAATATATAAGCCATGGTGTCTATGTGACTATGAACCAGGCATAGAGAAAATAAGTGTAATCCATAAAAGGTTGGTGAAACTAAGTTTCTATGAACCAATCCTTCTTTTATTGGATCATTGACTTATAACTCACATTCCATCTCTCAGATTTTGGTTGTTCAAGCGGATTGACACGTTTCGGCCATGCGTCTACCTGGATATTCATGAGTGCTCTAGAGATCTCACCCAAGTCTCATAGGAAGCGGCCACCACCTTCACACTCATATAGGTGGATTGTCATCAAGTATACACTGCAGTTTTGTATACCACCCAAATTAGGCTATGACATCCATTAAGAACTTCACATATTAGTTCAACCTAAACACTGCAGAATACTATCTCATGCCATAGAAAGGGATTCCACAATATAAATAATTATGATAGCATACTCCAAGTTGTCCAGTGAATTGTTTTCCCATATGAACCTTCTTCCCGGGATCTCCGTTCATGAAGGTTGGATTACCATCACTTCAACTTTTGATCTGGGTATAATCTCATTTTCCTCGATGTATTGCTCACAAGCTTTTTGCTTAGAGGCTTAGTCAGAGGATCGGTCAAATTGAACTCTGACCTTACATAATCCAAAGATATTACTCCATCATTAATAAGCTGCCTCACAATATTATGTCTTAGACGTATATGTCTACTCTTCCCATTATAAATTTTGTTTTTAGCTTTAGCTATGACAGCCTGACAATCACAATGTATAGATACAGATGGAGCTGATCTCATTCAAATGGGAAGATCTTCCAAAAGATTCCTGAGCCATTTGGCCTCAGTCCCAGCCTTCTCCAAGGCAATAAACTCGGATTCCATTGTAGACCGAGCTATACATGTTTGCTTAGATAATTTCTATGACACTACTCCTCCTCCAAGGGTAAACACATATCCGCTAGTGGATTTCATCTCATCAGAGTCTGAAATCCAGTTAGCATCACAATACCCTTCTAATATTGTAGGAGTCCCATAATACATTAAACCATAGTTCATGGTTCCTTTCAAATATCTAAGCACTCTTTGTAATGCAATCCAATGATCCTTGTTAGGACATTGGGTATATCTGCTTAGTCTTCCTACAGCATAAGCAATTTCAGGTCGAGTGCAGCTCATCAAATACATAAGACTGCCAATAATTTGAGCATATTTGGATTGTAAGACACCATTGCTTTTATTTTTCTTAAGCTATGAATTAGCATTATAATGGGTGCTCACAGGCTTACAATCAAAATGTGAAAACTTTTTCAAGATTTTCTCAACATAATGTTCTTGTGAAAGCATGATACTATTCGACTTTTTACAAGTCTAATTCCTAAAATCATATGTTTCTTCCATATCTTTCATATCAAAATTCAAAGTCAAGAACATTTTGGTGCTAGTCACAATATCAAAATTAGTGCCAAATATGAGCATATCGTCCACATACAAACAAATTATAACACATTCATGATTAACAACTTTAGAATAAATACATTTATTAGCACTATTAATTTGATATCCATTTGAAACTAGAATTTTATCAAACTTATCATGCCATTGTTTTGGTGCTTGTTTTAAGCCATACAAAGATTTAATTAATTTACAAACTTTATGCTCATTACCAAGAAGAACACAACCCTCATGTTGATCATATATATTTCTTCTTCTAGGTCTCCATTAAGAAATGCAGTTTTAACATCCATTTGATGAATTATCAATTTATGAATAGATGCAAGAGCAATCAAGACTCTAATAGAAGTTATTCTTGTCACAGGTGCAAAAGTATCAAAGTAGTCAATATCTTTCTTTTGAGAAAAGCCTTTTGCAACCAACCTTGCTTTGAATTTTTCAATAGAACCATCAGGTTTTAGTTTTTTCTTAAAGATCCATTTACACCCAATAGTTTTAGTTCCAGAGGGTAAACTTACTAATTCCCATGTATGATTGCTCATGATGGATTCTATGTCATTATTTATAGCCTCTTTCCAAAATATAGCATCAGAAGATGAAATTGCTTTAGAATAGGTTTGAGGATCAGTATCAACAAGATAAGTATAAAAATCATCTCCTAAATTGGTTTCCTTTCTGATTCTCTTGGATCTCCTTAGCTCTTGAATGTCATCAGGCTTTAAATTAGGTTCAACCACTTGTGGTCTAGAAGGTGTTTCTAAGGAGGTTCTCATAGGAAAGATATGTTCAAAAAATTCTGCATCTTTGGTCTCGACTATAGTATTAGGTTCCATAATACTATTTTCACTTTTAATCACTAAGAACCTATAGGCTGCACTATATTTATTTGCAGGACTATTTTGAACATAACCTATGAACATACAATCAAAAATTTTAGATCCTAACTTTCGCTTTTTAGGTTCAGGAAGCAAGACCTTTGCTAAACAATCCCATACTTTTAAATATTTAAAACTTGGCAAATGACCATTCCATAATTCATAGGGTGTTTTATTGGTTTTCTTATAAGGAATTCTATTTTGAATAAAACAAGTAGAAAGAAGGGCTTCCCTCCACAAGTTCATGGGTGCACCAGAACTAAGGAGCAATGCATTCATTATTTCTTTAAGTGTTCTATTCTTTCTCTCAACCACTCCATTAGATTCTGATGAATAAGGAGGAGTAAATTCATGAATTATACCATGTTGTGCATAATACTCATTAAAAGGAGTAGAATCATATTCTTCTTCTCTATCAGATCTAAGTCTTTTTATTTTTCTTGTTAATTGATTTTTAACTTCTGCCTTATATTTTAGAAATATTTCGAAGGCTTCATCTTTTGATTTTAAAAGATAAACCATTGCATAACGAGAAAAATCATCGATAAAAGTAATATAATATTTCTTTCCACTTCTAGTCATATTACCTTTTAAATCTCCTAAGTCAGAATGAATTAATTCTAACAATTCAGTTTCTCTTGTATGAATAGATTTACAACTCCTTTTGGTTAATTTAGATTCTACACATGTTTAACATTTTCATGATCATAAGAAGTAGACATGTTATTTAGCAAACCTAATTATTTTATTCTTTTAATATAAGAGTAATTAACATGTCCTAATCTACCATGCCAAAGATTAACAGAGTCAAGCAAGTAAGCAAAAGAAGATGATGCATTTTCATTCATAACTTCGAGTACATTTAATACAAATAGACCCTGGTTACAATATCCTTTTCCAATAAAATTTTCAGATTTGGTCATGACAACTTTGTCAGACTCAAATGACACTTTCATACCATTTTTTCCAAGCAAAGCCACAGAAATTAAGTTCATACGAATGTCCAGCACATGTGGCACATCTCCAAGTGAAAGGACTTTTTCAGAAGTTAGTTTTAGATTGACTTTTCCTTTGCCAATCACTGAACAAGACTTTGAATTGCCCATGAAGACTTGCTCCTCTCCTTCTGGCAATGGGATATAGGAGGCAAATGCATTTCTATTGTCACATATATGACGAGTGGCTCCAGAATCATCACCCAATCCTTTGTATGTGCAACAATATTGGCCTCGCTAACAATCGCAGCAATCACATCTTCTCTAACCATCAAGTTAGCCTTTGGTTTGGCTGGAGCATCATTATTTTTTCTGAACCTGCATTGGACAGCATGTTGTCCGGGTTTCCTACAAACATAGCAAGATCTCTTTTTCTTCTTAAAATTTTGACTTCTTTGAAAATAAGGTTTCTTATCATATTTCTTGTAATGGTTTCTATGTTTGGGCTTATAGGACTTATGTTTTTCCTTACTAGATCCATCCTCTATTAGATTAGCCTTACTAGTCATTTCTTTAGCCTTTTCAATCTTTTCTCAGGCTCTATTTTGTTCTTCAATCCTAATATGCACAATGACGTCTTCAAAGGACATAGACTTTCTCTTATACTTTAGATTATTCTTATAATCTTTCCAAGATTCAGATAATTTTTCAATTAGGGAACCAGCAATAAAAGCATCGGGAAGAATAATATTTTTATTTTTAGGGTCATCTATAAAAATATGGAAAGCATGGATCTGAAATGACACATCTTTATCTTCTGACATGGTAAAATTAAAAAGGCTTCCTATTGCAAATTTCTGAGAACCAGCATCTTAAAGAATATATTTTCTTTTAAGGCTTTCCCAAATTTCAGAGGCTGATTTATAGGATAATAAATATCAAATAGTTCATTGGATAGAGTACTAAGAATAGTTTAGGATAAGTCAAAACATATCCAATATTATGTACGTCTAATATTGAAAATATTTTCTCTTGCCAATATTTATAATGGGAATGATCTTATCTATTTGAGAAGTTGCTGTGGCGTGCAAGGCACTGTACCCTTCAGGACACAACAACAACGAGTCCCAATGTCAGAAGAGGATGAATCAACCAAGCAAGAGAGTAACACAAATATAAGTAAGAGTAAGATTTGTATGTTTTCCATATGGAACTAAAAAGAGTGGTTTCATGACAAAAGAACGAAAAGCTTTTAAAAGAAAACTTAACTTTTGGATATTGAAATACTATACTATAATTTTCAACACTAACTGTACCCTCCAGGACACAACAACAGCGAGTTCCAATGTTAGAAGAGGATGAATCAACCAAGCAAGAGAGTAACACAAATATAAGTAAGAGTAAGATTTGTATGTTTTCTATGTGGAACTAAAAAGAGTGGTTTCATGAAAAAGGAAGGAAAAGCTTTTAAAAGAAAACTTAACTTTTGATATTGAAATATACTATACTATAATTTTCAACACTAACCACCATCGTGGAGTAGAGAAGAGACATGGTTGGACAATCACATGAAACAAGGCTACGTTGCAGTCGCCATCTTCTAGCCGTGATACTACTGACCACGTTCTTTTATTGAACCATAATCTGAATCAGTTATAAGAATATAGAACTCAGCAACCCTGTTTTGGCTGCCAGAGGTCTTCTGCCATTTGCTTGAGGCTGGGTTTCAAGAGCCATACTTCATCAAATCCGAGCAGCACTGATCCAGCTACTTTGGTGGATAGGGTGGTCTGAGAAGGAATTAGGATAAGAAGATTGAAGGAATTATCATTGATTCAGCTACTTTGTCACATTGATCCACGCAGCACGACTCTTTTAGTTTTCATGGTTTTCGAGATCTCCACCGCGGCTCAGGATGTCAGTGGGCTCCATCTTGCCTTCATGCTAGCGTTGGGTCAGCCTATTTGGCCCGCACGTTTTTCTAAGGGCATGTCACTAAAAAAATGACACCCTTAAAAATTTTAGACCCTTCCCCCCCCCCCCCCCTATCTATCGTCTTTTTTTTTTTTTCTCCGTTCCTTCCCGTTCCAAACAGCCCCGCGCTAGCCTCATCCGTCATCTTTTTTTTTTTTTTTTCTTGGTTCCCTCCCCTCCAAACAGCCCAGCGCTAGCCCCTTTTCCTTCCCTATCCCTCCTTGCCTCTCTCACTTGGATCACCATCATCCTTTTTTTTTCTTTGTTCGTATGTTCGATCCTGTATGGATCGAACAGAAGAAAGTTGTTCGATCCATCAGGATCGAACATGTTAATGTTGTTTGACTCTATGGGGTCGAACAGAGTTTAGTTATTCGGCACCGAACACGCACGAATAAAAAAAAAAAAAAGATGACGTGTGATCCGAGTGAGGGAGACAGGAGAAAGGAGGAGAAGGGGTAGTTTAGATATTTCTTAAATTTAAGGGGTTAGTGAGTAATTTTGGGGGCTACCTAGTAAAAAAAAATACTAAATGGGGGCTCCTTAATGTGCGGGCCAAATAGACTAACCCTGGCGTTGGGGGCATCCAAGTTCAGGATTAGAGGTGGTAGCGGTCTCTGGTTGGTTGCAGCTAACGGAGGTCTTCAATGCCTTGTTCTGCAAGCGAGGCCTTTTTTTTTTTGGTGCCGAAGGATTTGGGGAATTCTTGATTTTCTTCCAATATTCCTTCGGTGGTTAGGATTTCACCGGGTTGAGGGAGGTCCCTCAACCCCCGAGGAGGGGGGGGGGGGGGGGGGGGACGGACCTCCCTCCCCTTCGTCCCTCACGCCCGTGAGGGAAAAGGCCGGGGGGTGAGGGACGAAGGGAAAACCCGCCGAAGGGGGTGAAGGAGACGGGGGAGGTGAAGGAGACGGGGGCGGCGGCGGAAGGCGTGAAGGGGCCGGGCCGCAAGGAGGGAGAGAAGGAAGGTTTTTCATATATTATTACATGTTGGATTAGCAGGTTAATTATAAATTTTAAATTTAATTCTGTCATATGGAACAAAATTAAAGAATATTGTTTTATTTAATAATAAGGATAAAGTAAAATTTGAAAGAAAAAAAAAGTTAACGTTAACTTTTATAACTTTTTAAGTTTAGATACCAAAGTGACATAATCTTAATAGTTTAATTTATTTTTTTAAGTAATTTTTTGAAAATTAAAATAATTAAAAAAACAACTTTGTAAGGTCTCTTAACCTAACATAAAACCTAAACAGTAGCATTATAAAAAATAAAAATAAAAAATAATAATAATTACTAATATATTTTTATCATTAGAAAAGTAAAAAATAAAATAAAATTTTTATTTCTATCCTTAAAAAAATAGCAATGCCAATCCTTAGGTAGTATTTGATTTCCAGATGCTATCCCTCGATAAGTGTACAAGATAGAGTTTATCTAGGGGATAATTGAGAGAATAATAATTTTTTTAAATAACAATTTTGTCTTAAAAAATAACTCCAGCGAGTTCTCTAGGGAATAAGTTTATGGGATAACCCATGACCCTTTGATTAAACTTATCCTTTGTAGTTATAACTTTTGGAAGATATCCCCCTTAACCCCTATTTCAAACATAGTCATAGATAGTGTTTGATCAAAAAAAATGCTATCTCTGAATAAGTGGATAGGATAAAGTTTATCCAGAGGATAGCTGAGGGAATAATCATTTTTTTTAATAACAGTTTTGCCATCAAGGGATAGCTTCTCCAATAAGTTCAAAAGATAATTAACCATGAATTATTCGCTTAACAATGAATTATCCTTTTTTGGTTAACTTTTTTTCGGCTTATCCTTCGTAGTTATAGCTTTTAAAAATTTTTTATTTCAAAGAAACCTTAATTGCCTTTAAAATCCAAAGTGATGACCATGCAAACACTTAACATCGTCTTGGCAATTATTAATCAATCATGTTAACGGGGATTCCCTAAATAGGGTATTTTGACATCCCAAATTCTCCAAAGCATGCAAGTGATGCATTAGTACAGTCTTGTTCCACAAATTGCGGCCGCTATCACCGCGACCAAACTTGTCGGATTGATGGGGAAAAAGACCACGAGAATTGCTCCTAGCAGAGCTTTAATTTGGACTCGTATCAGTTGTATCTACAATACCGTATGGTAGATATTTATTAGCCAAGACTTCAACAAACTATTTGGCCCATGATCACCATCAACATGCATGAGTATATAATCTAGATGGACTTGCATTTTCTTTGAGCCTGTCTCTCCTACCATGGTGTGCTTCAAGCGCAAGTAGATCGGACCCAAACTTCAAATTAAGTGGTGGTTCATTTTTTCACTTTATGCACCAAAATTGAATGTGGTAGACTCACATTGAACTGAATCAAACAGCATCTATCACACTTCAATAGTGTTCATTCTGTTTTTCCTATAAGTGCAATTATTGCAGATCTACATACACTGAACTCAATAAACAGCATCATATCATACGCACAATGGTTCCCAGGAAAGAGAACCAGGACATTTTACCCAAAAAGAAGAGAGAGAAAGATAACCAGGACTGCTACAGACCTCAGCACAAAGAAATTTTCACTCTCAATTCTGAAACAGTATTAAGATTCCACAAGCCTCCGAGCTATTAAATTCTACAGAACAACCATGGCGCCTTCTTTTCCCTATCGTTAAGCTGCAAGAAGTTGAGTTGTGATGCTTGCAGTGGTGGATGTAATCTCATCAAACAGAGGAGCAAGATCACCATCTTTCATGAGAAAAATAAATGCTGAACTATGCAAAAATGGTGAAATCTGCAAATCACCATCTCATTTATGCTAGGAACTCACCCATTACAAACCATCTTCATCACTGCTGTCACCGAACATGGAAGCCATTTTCATGGCTATTTCTGCAGCCATTTCTCTCCTCTGAAAATCAGGCATCAGGCGCAAGTTTTCACGCATGTTACCAATCTCAGACATCAACCTTTCCAAATCATCAAGACCAAAAAGTGCTTCCCCATCCAAAATACCGTTGGTTGCATTAACCCCTGGCTCCACTTGTGTTTCAACTTCAGAGTCTGGTGGCTGGTCCGCAGATGTATCTCCCTTGTGCTTCTGATCCTGATACTCATTTGTCTTGTTCGCTTGATCATATCCATCTGCAACGACTGATTCGGAGGCAAGATCACTAAGAAAAGCACTGGATGCTTCGACAGGAACGCTGGAGGTTGGGTCAACTCTAGATCCACCAGAATCAGCCATTTCATCTTTTACAAATTGACTGACTTCCGAAGCAAATCCCTTCCCACCTGTGGCACCTAAATCGCCAGTGTTGTCACATTGTTCATCAGAACCATGGGATAAAACCTCATACTCAAACTCAAAATCAGATTCATCATCCGTGGTTTCTGTCATAAGACAAGGACAAATAGCAGTTAAAAAATATGATCAACACATATAATTGGAAAACAGAGTACAGTTAAGGAATTATGCCCCAAAATCCAGGGGAAAAAAGATAGGGGGACCACAATAGATGACTGAACAAAGATGAGAAATGATGTAGAGGAACTTCCCTATCCCGACAAAAAAAAAAAAAAAACAAACTAGGCTTTGATATGAGAACAAGGAATCCATCATTAGAACCCAAATTGATAGCGCTATGGTTTAGTTCTAGTTAATGTTTAAAATCATCATCAGATGGGGGCTACTTGCCTTCCTTGACTGCTAGGGAAGGCATGTTAATCCTGTTTCCAGATTTCAGGATCATTCCAGGCCACATATGAGCAGAAAGGGCTCCATGGAGTCGCTCTACACCTTGAATATCACCATCAACTGACAAACCTGTCCAAAAACACAAGAAACCATTGCATTGCCAAATCAAAATTTAGTTTTAATAGTTTCACAGTAGTGGAAAATGTAAGAGGCAAGCAGAAACTAAGGCAACCGAGTTATTGAAATATCCTTGCTCTCAGAAATTATTTAAAAACTTGATGCATTATAATCAAGCACTTACTACTGAGCACTTGCTTGGATAATATTACATCTAACCCTCTGAGCAAGAGGCCCAGGGATCAATTCCAAATAGCATCAGCTGACCCCCCAATTGACAAAACCCAGTTCTACAAGATTTGACTCAATAATTTTGACTCGATCCACCTGGGGGTCCAGCCATCGGCCTAAATTGGGTGGGGTGGATACGGGTAGCAGGTGGGGTTCAAGCCCTTCACAGTGTCAAAAAAATAATCATAACGATCAAGCACTTGAACTAAACATATACCCTTTCATGCACGTCCTTGCACCAAAAAAAGACAAAGCATACATGACTGATGACAGCCTACAGAATCATACCCCACATCAAGATCACCCTTTAATTATAGAGATCATAGAGATCTGCTAGAGAAAAGCATGGCAAATTTCAAACCACTCGAAAAGGAAAACCAACAGAAACAGACATTCATGAATTGTAAATAAATGACTATGACTACATTTCTTTATTAATGGTCCTATCCATAATAAACAGGGACAAAGAATACTACATGTGAACTCCAATACAACATGAAGCTAGAAGACAACTTTAAGCAAGAAAAGACATGAATTTCCTTGGTTCAGGAGCTCCAGTTGCAAGCATAACTAGAAACAATTGTAATTAAAAAAACAAAAAAAAAAAATGCAAAGGGGGCTTACACTTATCAAAGTCAGCATTGGAAGCACAAGCTTCTATATATTCTATGTTATTCTGACAACACCATTCCAGACATGACTCCTTAATATCCAAGGATTGTTCTTCATCCCCCAATAAACCACAGCCCTCAGTCTCGTCAATCCCATAATCCAAGTATTCTGGATGGGGATCATCAGTGGACTCTCCATGCTTCTGCATACGTCTTCTGTACTCTCTATGGGCATCATGACCAGGCACAAGATCAGCTTTGTTTCCTATGCACAACAGTATTTCAAAACTCTTAATGTCCATCTTTGCAAACCAATCTTGGAGAGCAAGAAAAGAAGATCCCTGCATATAATGAAATTAGGTCCAGTTAAGTTGGTTCATATATAAAAGTATAGAAACTTCTAGAGCTTGCCAACCAAACAACAATAAAGACTTGAGAACAACAAAGAAACAAAGGAAGAAATTCGAACATCACTCATGTCAAAAACCATCACTAAGGCAGCCAGCTGCTTAGAATTTGGCAGTGTTCCAAAGGAGAATCCTTCATCAAGATGAGCTGTCCAAATGGAAAGATCAGCAGAGTAATATTTTGTATCAATAGTCCACCTAGTAGATCAAAACCACAAAACACTATTAGACACAAGATGGACTCATTTTCAGCAACAGCATCTCCTGGCATGAGAAAGTATCCAGCCCATTAGCTATGAAAATCACATACCCTTGACAAAGTATTCCCGAGGATAAGTCACATGTGTCAGGAAAGTCAACAGACAACAAACCTGGAAGTCAACAACCAATACCATAATGAGGTACAAGGGCCAACAGAAATGTAACTTACCTTACATCTTTCCTACCTAGAGCAAAAAGTCAGGTCAAACTAAAACAACACTCTTGAATATGCACAACATCATATCCCTCCAAAAATACCAATAACATCAGTTAATGATGGAGCATAAGCATGTGAATAGATACTTAACATAGAACATTAAGGCTGCAATGGCATGTCCTATCACTAGTGATTGAACAGCATCACAAAAGTGCTTGCATACATGAAATGCACCAGAAAGCAAAAACTGGCATAAATTTTTATGGGCTGATCATCTAGATGCCATCTGTGTATATTTATATGTATACAGACTTACAAAGTACTCAAGGCAAATGAACTTTTTTTTTTTGTTTTTGTATCTGCAAGTACTTAAGTCTTGTAGTGTCCTAGCAACAACATATCCAAAATGTATCTATGCAGTCATCTGATCAAGTTTACGTTTTAACTTGTTTATATCTTCTGCTATTACAATGGGAATGCTTGGGTTTGACTCCACCCAAAGTGTTTGACTCATCTGTTGTTTTATTCCTAGCATACCCTCTTTTAAGAGTCCAAGTTAGATTCTCTTTATAGAAAATGACACCAAATTTTTTCGATGTTTTGTCCTTGAAAACCATACCAGCCCTCCGTTTCTTTTCCTATCCCTTCATTGTAGCTCGCATTCATCGCACACACAAAACGTTAGTTTCAAATAATAAAATATCCATGCAAGCCTTGTGTTTGTGTGCAAGAACACAACATACACCTCCATATGCACATGCACCCGTGTGCATACACACTAAGGTCCATTGTACTGATCCATAGCAATTACATTGTACCATAATGATAAGGTACTAGCATGGTACCAAGGTTCGATTCGGTATCATCTAAACCAAATGAAACCATCCTGTACCAGCTAATACTGATCTGTACTATCTAGTTTTGAGCTCAAAGTGAGAAAGTAGTTTTGATATCCTATCTCGGTATGAAATGCATATCTTGTCGTACTGATCATACCATACCAAACTGGTAATGTATCGATATTGCTAACTATACCAGTTTTGTGGACCTTGATGCACACAAATATGTATGCATGCACATGCATATGCATCATGTGCATGTACATGCATACATGTAAGTACCCATGCATGTTCATATAAATATACATGCAATGCATATAGGTACATATTACATAGGTACATATGAATGCATGTGCAGAAGAATGTATATTTATATTAAAAAGAGAAAGTTGAGATATATGAACCTATGAAATTTACCTTAGGTGGAAACTACTTTGTTAACATAAAAGATTATAGGTGCCAGGATTTGGAAAAACCATTTCCCTACTTTTGCCACTTGACATACATATGAGATATTAGGGCACCAATAATCCATGTGGATAAACAAAAACTCATTGGTGTAATGCAAGCATAATAGTATATTACCTAGTGTGTCATATAAATTTTCTTTTTTTAAAATAATACTAGCCAAAAATGATGCTATGGTCTACTTTTCCATAAATGAGACCAAGGAAGAGTAAACTAGATGCTCATGATGTTGTGTCTCTTTTTAAAATAATACTAGCCAAAAGATGATGCTGTCTACTTTTCCATAAATGGGATTAATGGAGAGCAACTTAGATGCTCATGATATTGGGTCTCTTTCTAACTTATTCCAAATCCACAAAACAGCTTTTGACATCATAAATTCTAAAACAGCTCATAATATCATGGTTCATATGCCAAATAATTATACCTCACCACGTTCATTATCAAAATCTAAACATTGATCAAGAAAGGAAGAGACACTCCTTATCTTATCTGCTGCTTCCATCTTCCATTCACTCCTGCCATGCTTTCCTCTCTCAGTTAGGGCACAAGTAATAAGACAGAAAAGAGAAGGGAGGTTTAACTGTTAGCTTAGCTCAAGTTACTGGGTTTTAGATGTTGTTATTTCCTTTATTTTGTGCGGTCCATTTGTGGTCTTGGGCTATAGTAATTTATTTACATTACTTCTCTTTAATCTTTCTGATGTAACTTTTGGTGCATCAACCAGGCATGTTTTACGTTAGTTTGATTCATATAATTTGTAGGGTGTCCACACCCACTTAAGTTGGGATATGACAACTTAAGTTACTTAATGACAGTAGTATGACTTAATAAAATTAGGGAGCTTCAAGATGATCTAGGTCTAAAGATGATCTAGGATTGATAAGAAGAGAGTGGTTAACATGGGGAGGGGAGGGTGTGGTTTGGGGGACTAAGACTATGCACTCCTAATTCCCCTCTAAGAGATTGTACACATCATCTTTCTCCCCATTTTCTTTCTAGCATATGCACACATCCTCTTATTCCTTTCATATGTATGAAACAGGAGGGCCACCTCTTTTCATTTCAATTGATAGCAGTATTGCCTTTCTTTGTTATTTTCCACAGCATACCTTTCCTTTATGTCATATGGGGTTTCCTAACTGATCTAGGAACTTTGAAAAGCTACTCAAATAAGGTTGAAGGCTGAAGAACCAACAGATTGGAGGGGTTTTCTTCTCCGAGGCTGCTCTGCCCTTGTGCACTTCTCTGGCAGCTCTTGAGCATCCAACTTTGTGGATCTAAAGGCTCAAATGCCCATTGCTTTGTTTTTTCTTCATGTAGCATGGTCTACACCAGGATCACATGCCTGGCAAATCCAACCATTGGTGATATTCTTTCATCCCCTTCTTCTTGTTCTTTTCTTTCCCATCCATTGTGCAAGACATCCCACTAATCCCTCTGCAAATCAACAATTCGTATCCAAACTTTAGGCCTTTTTTTCTTCTAGTCTATCCTTAGATACAAAATATCTCGCCTCCTAGATTTCATTAATTTTTTTCAACTCTCTTGTGCTTGGTTTTTAAGTTACTATTTGCTGAAATTTTTGCCAAATTATAGTTTTGTGTTGTTAGTTGGATCTTCCAGAACAGAATTATTAATTAGTTTTAATTGTTGGTTCCTCTATCATTAGTTTATTTTCATCTTTAGGAACATTTTTGCTGCTGCATTGAAATTTAGACTTTATTTTTTGGCATAATAAAATTCACCTAAAGTGGATAATGAGCAAATATTAAAGTGCACCATATAAAATAATATTAGTATAGAGTAAGTCAACCGAGGTTGCATTAGCAATTTTATCAACTTCTTTCCATCAAAGTTTTCTTTATTACTTGTTGGCCAGAAGTACTCATCACATTAAAAATTGTGTAGTTTAGAGAAGCAACGTTAGGGTCAGCAAGTTGTCTGGCTGTTGTATTTATGCTAACAAATTGCTGGTAGATAGACAACTTGCCTAAGCCCCAGGATGTGTAGAGACCAACATTTAACAAAAGAAAAAAAAACTCAAAAGGCTCAAAATTAACTGTCCAACAAGTGGTCACATGAATCAAATTGATTAAAATTCATCAATTTAGAACTCTGAATATCAAAATAGTTTGGAAAAACCAAAATTAGCACAGATTTTCTCATATCACAATGAACAATTAAACTTTTCAAATGATTCAGTTCAATTTCTTTACATTCTATGCATCCTATGACTAGATGCCATTAAAATTAGGATTCTCCTTTTTTGTTTTGGTCATTCACCTCTTATCCAGAACACCTTCTTTTTCAACACTCTTCCCCATTTTTTTTCAAAAGAATCATCACTTTCCTTTTGATACTCACAAAAAAAAAAAAGGCTGTGGACACGGAGTAAGCTTCTTGATTTTCTCCACTGGCTAATTTAGAGCATCTTGTTTGCCAAGTGAGTATGAAACAGTCCAATTTTTTAATGTCTCAGAAAAATATCTCATCTATTGATCATCATAAAGCATTTTATCTTTTCTTATTCCACCACCATTTATTATTATTCTCTCTTCTCTTCCTATTAATCTAGAAGCTTTTAAGCAAAACCCGGTCTAAAAGCGCACAAATCCAACAAAATCGATCAATTCTAATCGGTTCCAAGTTCTTAGAGGCTGGACAAAGATCGATCCAGTTGATTGCACAGAGATGATATCTATAAATCCAAAGGAATCCAGAAGAGAGAGGGATTATAACTGACGGGAGAGGAGAGTCCGCTTGCCAACGTTGGGGCAGCCGATGACGAAGGCCCCCGGCCGGCTTTCGAGAGGTACGGCGCCGCCTCCGTTCTCCACGGCCATGTATTGCGATCGATCACACGGACGGTGGTGAGGTCGGAAAGTCCCAAATCTGGTCCTCTGAAGAGAGTCAAGTTAGATTTTAGAAGCCGAGAAGGAGTTCAGGATCGGAGGAGTTTCACGCGAAGGAATCCAGAAGTCGAAAGGGTAAAAATGGAATCCGAAAGAAAGAATTGCTTACGTGTAAACCCAGATATTTTATTTATTTATTTATTTATTTATTTATTTTAACTCTAGAGGAGAACTTTTAGATAGTGTTTGATATGGGGGATAAGGAAGGATATCCCCTGGAGCTATAGCTTAGGTCTGAAGAATAACTCATGGTTAACCATGGTTAACCATGGGTTAAACTTATTCCCTAGGGAACCCAGGAACAACTAGATGGCAAACTAATTTTAAAAAATTGGCTATATAAATGCTATCCCGGGGATATCTATCAAACACTACCTCTATATTCCCAAAAGCCATAGCCAGAGGATGGGGATAGCAGGGAATAAAGTTAACCAAAGGGATAATCCATAACCATGGTTAACCATGGGATATCCCCTCAATTTATTCCTAGAGAATGTAGGAATAGCTGGTTATCCCTCCAAATAAGAGTAAAAAAGGTTATCCCATGGATTTACCTTTTTGCATTTGATATGATCAATGGGATAGCCAAGGGATATCCCTAGGGATAGCCAGGGATAAATTCTATCCCGTACACTTATCCATGGATGGGGATAATTGGTTTTTTTCTATCAAACATCCCTCCACCTAAAAGATGGTATATCCCTCCAAAAATGGGTTGGATGAAACCTGGATCATGAGCTGCGGTGGTGAGCTTTTGAGACTGGAGATTGGCATTTGGGGGATAGCTATTCCTAGAAATAGCCAGGGGATAAACTCTATCATGTACATTTATCCATGATAATTTTTTTTCTATCAAACACTACCTAAAAGTGGTATTAAGAAAAATGGGTTGGATGAAACTGTCATGAGCTGCAGTGGTGAGCTTTTGGACTGGAGATTGGATGGGGGATCTAATCAAATACAAATTTTAGATATATAATTTAGTTATATATCTAAATTTTAACTAAAAAATTGTAAAAATAAAAAATAATTATATTTAATAAAAATAAAGTGTTGATCAACTTTGTAGAGCATAGTGTACACATCTCATGACTGCTTTATACCCACTTATCAGCAACACAATATTTTTATTGGAAGTAGATAAAGAGCTTTAATTCTAAATACAATTAATATAAAAGAAGAACATATAATATCACGATCATCATACAAAATTGTTTATAAAATTTTAGACCACATAATTTATGACATTAAAAGCAATTTTACATTGTAATGTAGAAAAGTGAAAGTTGCCCAAATTTGAGTTGCTATCATAGTTGCAAATGAACTAAATTATATGCTTATTTACATGCAACCGTGTTGCATATCAAAAATAATTTTGTTGTATATATATATATATATATATATATATGTAACTAAAAATGATCATATCTTAAAATATAGCTCTAGTTGCAATTACGATTGTTACTTCAACCTATAAATTCAGTACTTAATGTTAATCCAACTCAAACCTAACCCTAACCTAACTCAAACCCAACAATGAATGTATGGTTACAAAATCAAAGTCAAATCAACTAAAATTTTCAAATTGGATTTGAGTTTGAGGTTTTTATTGCCGACCCAACGCAAGCTTAATTCATTATGTACAATATGCACATATAAATACTAAGTGCATACATACACAGTGTTAGTTTTATTTATGTATTCTTCAATTAAAAAGATAGAAGGTAATTACATATTAGAACATATTTGTATATTTATATGGCTTTTAAGTAAGAGATGAACAAAATTATATACTTATTTCCATGCAGCTAAGTTATACATATAATTGAGTTGCATACAACAAAAACCTATATATATATATATATATATATATATATATCAACCAAAACAATGGTATCCCAAAACAATGAACCTTTGTTTTATTAACCCAACTAGACAAAATTATCTATTCACGCATTAACTTTGCCCTCTAGAATTTGGGCTCTGCATTAAAGCGCTGAGCTGAACCGGCTGGAGTTCGCTGGATGCGTCCTCCACTGAAAGTTCTGGTTATGTCCAACCATTAAATGATATAATCAGTAATCTATCAATAGACAACCAAGCCCGAGTGAAGCTCGGCTCACCTGACTGTTTATTTAATAGTTACGCTGACTTATCATATAATGAATGATAATTCCGATGGTTGACAAGCACCAGGCATGGAGTGCCTCCAATGATTATCAAGATATCGGACTCATTATCACCCATCTTAATGGGAGGCTATGATCTAGTTATCATATAACTATTTCATTTTAAGGACCTAATAATTTTAGAGATTTTAATAATATGAAGATAAATTGACTAATCAAGTTCTCCCACTGAATCTATGAAATCGGTAGAATGAAACAAGATTAAGTCAGGTTAAGTGGCACCTAAATCAGTCATACTGATATCCTTACAGGCATGGGTCAACCTGAATCAGGTAAATGATCTGAATCATAAATGGTTCACCACAATGATCAGGTTAGAAAGATCGATGGGAGGGATATGCCATTAACTCGTTAAAGACGCATCAATACGAGTAGCTCCCAATTAAAAACCATTCGATGTTGATCCTAGAGCAACTTGCCATCCCACCTTGACATCATATGGTTAACCAATTCTGATTTGACCATCTAATAGATTCATGCTCAACCACGGAGCCTAATCTACTTCCATTTGGTTTAATCAAAAAGAAGGACTTGATCAACTACAACTATTGTTTGATTTAGAGCATTCTTAACCTAATCTAATTAGATTTGAACAATACTCTTTTAGTCCAGTTGATTTAAACCTTAGAGTCTAACCCTTTATGGACCCGATTTAGCTAACCCAAATGATTAATATATTTCATGTTAACATGTCATATATTTCAATCAAGCATAATGTTACTACTCATAATTCCTATATTTAGATCATATCTATAAAAAAAAATTTATGAACTAATATTTGACATGTTGTGCTGTTTATTTTCAGTTTCCTAGACTCCGTTCCCAACATCCATTGTTTTGAAAATTGGATCGGACCAACCGATCCAATTGGAAATCGGTTATCAAATTCAATTTTATTATTAAAATTAATTTTTATATTATCCGATAAAAATTAAAAAAATTTATTGAATTTCAATTGATCCAATTTAATTTTTAATTTTTTTAAATTTTTTATTTAAATTATATTTATATTTTATTATTTTATATTATTAAATAAAAATTTAATTATAATATCAATACGATTCATTCGGTCGAACTAATTAATTTACGATCAAGATATTAAGACGATTCATTGTTCTATCCGATTTTCAAAACATTGCCAAATATCTCATCGGCGCTCGAGCATCTTCATTCCTCCAACGTCAACGCACGGAAGGGAAACGTAAACAACACGACTCTAGTCACGCCGCAGACCAACGCATAAAGGGTGGAGAAGCCAAAGGCCCAAAGCCCAAAAAAAACACTATAAACGACCGGAGATCTCTCTTCTTATCCCGCCAGCCTCCTCCTCCTCTCTCTCTCTCTCTCTCTCTGTGTCAAAAAAGCAAACAGTAGACGAGCGGAGAGAAATCAACGAGAAGATTATATAGGTAGTCTGTCTGATTGGGCCTCTATTCCTTTTTTCTTCTTATTATTTGGTTAATTCAAGTTGATATCTTTTCTAGTTTTCGTTTTATTATTTGCTACCAACCTATCGAATTATGTGATTCGCGGAGTAGGAAAAATATACATGGGATTAGGGTTTATTATTATTATTATGATGAGATTGGTATGTTAAACTGATTCCTGCTGTGATCGGCTTGTTTCAGTGGAATAAATTTTTCTTTATGATACTAGCTTACGGCAGCCGTTCGGTGTCTGTAGTGAATTTGTATGGTCGATAGCGAAAGGGAACTCATTCCACACTTACGCCTAGTGTAAGAATCTTCAAAAGTCACATCTTTTTGCCGACGACTACTATTTACTGCCACAAATTTGCAGCTTCTCTCTCAACCCCACCCCGCACCCCACCCGCGACCCCCAACCCAAAAAAAAAAAAAAACACACGATAAGTTCTTGTTATACCAAAATAGAACTGTTGGATCTCCTCTCTTGCACTAATTTTCAAATATTCCACTTTACATTAGTTATCACTCATGTAGGGTGTTTGCTGATTGACTCAGTGTCATTTTTCTTCTTTTTTTAGAGTACAGTTTCCCAGGTTTCCTCTTTTACAGTATATAGAGCATTTACATAATCAATTTAGCTTGCTGGTTGGATAGGATGGCGACATCCTCTCTTAAGCTTTCTTGTGAGAATTATTTTTCATATAATCTGGTTTTGTTATTTCGTCACTTTGTGTCATATCTGCACTGGTAGTTCTTCATCAGCTTTTATAGTGACAACCTAGAGAGTGACTAATTGTGCATGGTAGATGGGCTTATGAGGTAGTTTTACTGCCTTGGTGTGTGGGATTTCATGGGATTGCGAACTTTGTGATTTCTAAAAATTTTGGTTGCCTAACGTTATGTAAGGCCTGAACTTGAGTAAGTAGTAAGATTAGGATCAAGTCTATAAAAGCAGGGTGCCTATTCATTTTATTTAGTTTTTATGCATAACCACCATCATTTTCTTTATTGTGTTTGGTTGCATTGTTAATGCAAGGCTTGCAATGCCATGTGAGACCTAGGTTCATGGTGGAGTAATGTTACTAGGAAATACTGTTTTGCTATGAACTATCTCTTTTTCAAAAATTCTTTTGTTGAGCCTTGTCTCAACCAAAGCCCATATTATGATAGAATTCAATATGTCACATGCCTCTTATGTACCCATGTAAGATATATGTCATTGCGAAATTAATCTTCATAGTTTACAAATAGTTGAATACCAGTTTTTCTCAAGAAATTCCTGCCAAGACTAGCTTTTGGTTGTCATCATCTGAATGCTTTTAAGGATAATTCAAACCCTAGAATCTGAAATCCTGAATTGGAACATTGGATGCTAGTCATCTATGACTTGTTATGATTAGAAACATCCTTAGCAACCTGAATTGAGCACAGTTATGACACTGGCTTTGGGTGCAGATGTAGGACAAGATATCTCAATAAAATTTAGAATAAGAAGCATTATAAGGTGTAGGAGCAAATATCTTGAGAAATTCCAAAGTGGATATTAAACTCACTTCTGTCAAATTTAAGTTGTCGTGCACTTCTGGTCTCACTTTAAGTGTTCAAATTGTGTGTACATCTCCAATATTCAGATGATAAAACAATTGAAGAGAAAATAGTTAATTGTCTGGAAATTTCAACATGCTAATTTAGGAATATGATTTTCCATTTCAAAAATTTGATGATCAACTATGATAGTATGATTCTCAATACCAAGAGATATATAAAAGATTAAACTCATGTGGTGCACAGGTGCTTAACAAGCAAAGAAAAATCACACCTTTTAAATTTAACTCTGTATTGATATAAAATAATCATAAATATGTAAATAAAAATTTGTGAGAAATGTCAATTTTATAACATAATATAGGCAAACAATGGAAAAGACTCATGTTTATAAATCATCAGCAATTTTCTGAGCCTTTCCATCATCTTATCCTGCCCAAGAGCTCTTCTGGATGCCCCATTGAAATACATCTCCCAGTAGTCATCAACTCCTAGGAAAGGGTAGAAGAATGGAACGGGACATACAAAGCCACTTAGAACCCCTTTGGGAGTCTTTGGCCGAGCTCAAACTCTTTTCAAAAAGCTTGGGACCAGTTTGTATTGATTTGTAATGTGCCTACCATGTTCGCCAGCCCTTATTGTGCCTTGCCTGGCTTGCTTTCCTGGCTCACTTGAACAAGAACTCCAGCTTGGCTCACAAAATCAAACCCCACGTGGGAAATATATTATGTAGAAATCTACTAATTAATGACGTCAGATCTATAGAAATTAAATCTTGTGAAAAGGAAGTGAGAAATAAATGCGATCAACATTAACTTCATCAAATGCATCTAGATGTCTTAAGGGAATATTATTGTGTAATTAAATAATTTTTTTAGATTATAACAAGTCTAACTTTTATATCAGTGAAAATGTGCCAACATGAAAAAGAGAAATAAAAAACAAAACAAAAGAGCCTCCTAGTTCCTGAAGAGCAATGATTGATCGCCTGCCCATGGAAAGTGTAACAATCTCAGTTTCACTGGTGCATGTGAGATCACAGTACCTACCAAGTAATTATTTGCAAGCAGAGAGAGCAGATGGTTCACAGGCCAGTACTCTAATGTTAGAAAAAGGGAAGTATTTTTGGATGCATTGAAGCAATAAATCTAAGGGAGGTAGAATCTATAAAATGCTCTGACTATGTCTGTTTGACTTCTTTATTTAATAGCAATGACATTCAGAAGGATCATGACGAGAGAGACAAAAATGGAGGAAATGTGAATGGGCTTTAAAGTGGAAGACATATGAGGTTGTCCCAGTTGGGAACTCCGTTGTCATGTAGTGGCAGTTCAAGTTTCAGTGGACTCTTTTACTTTGTTTACATCAAGGCTCGAGATTGAATTTGGATCAGGACATGGTTGTTTGAGACCAAGCGTTTGCACGCACACTTCATAAGAAAACAGAGATAATGGAAAACTTGTCTTAATAATTGGTTTTGGAATAGGTATAAAAAGTTCAGATGGGAACATAACAATGCATCAAAGGGATCATAATCAAGTTATAAACCATCTCTAAAATACATGATAAAATCCCTCCCTGCAAGTCTTGTTCAGCTGAAGTCTATATGTCATGGACTTATTGAAGTCTGAGTTTTTGCAGTCAATTTTATTCAGTTTTTTATGAATTATGGTAATTTTTACACCCAAAATTCTTTGGCTATACTATACATATTTTTGTTATTGAGAAATCCCTACCTTAGCTTGGAGATAGGAAGAATAAGTTTGTCAAGGCCGACTGATTTGACTAAAAGCATGATGGTTCGAAAACAAATATAGTTTGCAAATATTAAAGATGTTTTAGTCTCAGAGAGTAATTATGCTTCACCAAATAACCATATCTAGTTGAGCCTAATTTTGGTGGGCTTTGAAATGGATTCATCTGGGTGAATTAGGGATTCGATTTCTGCAATCTGATGCCTTGCCATGCTAAGTCTTTATTCCGATGTCATAATTTGTAAAATCTCTACATAAACTAAAATGTTTCTAGTGTAATAGTAGAAGTCTGTTGGTCAAGTGGGTAGTTTCACAAACCAGTCAAATAATTTGAATGTCTTGTTGAGCTTTGTAATTGATACAGCCATTGTAATTGTACTTAAAAAACTGGACCATTTGGTGGGCAACATGTTAAATATTTTCATAATTATTTTAGTTTCTTAATTCGATTTGTATTCTTGAAATATGAAATATTTCTTAAATGCTTTGTTTCATAAAATTGTAAATTGTGTTGGATATTTATGAATCTCCATACATACTTTATAACCTTGGTACTGGAATCATGCACAACATCACCAAGTTTTTAAGCCTTTTGGTCTTCTTTCTATCTAGTAATTGGTAATCCAACAGCATATCATATAATTCTCAGGCTCTATGTGTGGTGGAAGTTTTATTTTGAAACTTTCCCTATTAATACTTGTGATCGGTTGTGCAATGGTTCTCTAGTCATTGGTTGTGATACATTGTTCAATATTTACTCTTTTCCTTTTGCCTTGGTCTATTTTTTTGTGACATGTTTGTAATATAGGAAGCTAAGTTTGGATTTTGTTATTTCACTTTATATTTAATAACTTTACTTGTTGTAATTTTATCATAAGCTTGCTACTATCTCTAAAGACTCATTTTTCAAGAAGATAGAAAGGAATAAATTGAATGAAAATTAAAGATTCAAATCTAAATAATAAAATTCAGATTACGACTTTTTTTTTTAATAAGTCATAAGATATGCTCCATCATTTTATGATAGAAAGATAAGAAAATCAATTAATACTGAGAATTCCATGTATGATTTAAGATCACAGGGTTGATTTTCATTACATTTTATTAATAAATGATGATTGTATGTAGGATAGATATTGTGACAATGAAAAGTACTGAATCTCAACTATTATAAAATTTTTATTCTTTTTGGTAATCCGATACAAATTTAAAGTGCTTTTGCCCAGGCCTTATTTGGACATTCATATACCATCCTTTCTGAATTTACCTAAAATTTGTTATTCTTTGAAAAGTTTTTTGAAAATTTGTTTACTGTATTCTAACGTTATGCTTTTGAAATCATACCATACTTCTTGTTTTGGACATGCCTGACCTTTTACTTCCTTTTGATAACTTGAATTACGTAGATTGGAAGAGATTCTCTTCCGTCGATAAATAAGTTTGAGCCTCTATTTTGATTTAATAAGTGAGCAAAATGCTATTTTAATCAAGCAACATTGTAAAATACAATTTTTTTCCGATATCAGAAACATGTATATTTGGAAGGTATTAACAAACGTTTTTTGTTAATTTTTTTTAATGTTTAAAAATGATATATATATTTAAGGTATAAATATGTAATTTTGTTGAAACTAAATTTTATCCTAACATATCCCTGTCTCTTTTCCCCCCCTTATGCCGAGTTAGACACTTGGATGCAAGTATGAATCCAGTTTTCATATCCATGTCCATGCAACAAACTATTGCTAATGCATTATTTCTAGTTCACACAACTTTGTAAGCTTTAATGATACCTGATAATACCCTAGATGTCTCAACTACACTTCATAGTCTTGCATAACAACGTGCTAAAAATACTTGCCATCTCATCCACCTTAACCTATGTCTGATATATATTTCAATTAAGCTTCAATTCTTATGCACAACATAACACATAGGAGAACCTGTAGAGAGTTAATGACTTAAAGATTCAGGGTAAGAAATGTGAGTTATTTTTTTAAGAATTAAATTTTGCAAATATTATGAACAGGGAGTGTAAGCCTACTAAATATCAAAGTTAGAAATTATGGTAAAACCAGAATTTCAATGGTGAAAAAAGTGCTTAAAACACTTCCTTTGATGGAATAAATAGATCTAGATACCATTATATGGTAAAGAAAATGCATTCTCATGCCAAGTGTTGTTTTTTGTTTGTTGGTTGTCATATAATTCCTGATAAACAAAATGTTTTCCCTGAAATGAAGTAATAGTTCAGTAATTACAACAGTGACATGGCAACTTTTTTTTTTTTTTTTTCAATTTCTTATGAATCTTCTACTATCTTTTCGGCATATGTATGTATATATACATATATGTATATGTATATATACATGTATATGTATATATATGTATATGTATATGTATATGTATGTATATATATATATATGTATATGTATATATATATATATGTATATTAGATAAATTTGTGCGACATGTTTTCAACTTTTCATGTTTTGATTGATTAAAATTTCATTATTTATAGTCAATTTTTCTGTTCCACTGGCATACCTGAAGAGTAAGAAAAAAGGGTAATTTCTTTAAGATAACATGAAAGCATTAATGAGATGGTTTCTGTTTTTGTTTAAACAGGAAATATGGATAAATTAGATGACTCTGAAACTAGTCATCCATGGATGGGCAGACATACCTTGCGTTGGGCATTAGGTTTGGTGTACATAATTGCAGTTGCAACAATATGGATTGCTGCCAGTTACATTGTTCAATCTGTAATAGATACTGGTGTTTCTCCTTTCCTAATAACTTATATTTGCAACTCATTGTTTGTGGTTTACATACCTATTGTTGAAATTTCACGGCATTTTGAGGATTCTATTGAAAGTTTTTGGTCTCGGTTGAGAAATAAGAAAGATCCAGATGAACAACAATCTAGTGATTTGGAGAATGTAAATCTTCTGCACGAAGGTGATCACAATACTAAACCCAATGTTTTAGTGGGTTATAATAAAGAAGATATTGCATCCAGAGTGGAGCCTGGACTTCAAGAATCTAGTTATACTAATGCATTTGGTCAACCAGAACTGAATGTTGTTAGTGAAGACCACAGCAATCAAGTAGATGCAGAAGGTCGTTGGACACGTGCTCGTGTTGCTAAAGTCAGCTTGTTGATATGCCCTTTTTGGTTTCTTGCACAGCTGACTTTCAATCTCTCTCTCAAATACACCACTGTAACTGTATGTATCATTAACAACTAAGCATTACACATTCCTAGTAGCAATATATGTTTCTTCTTCATTTCCTTCCCTCCTGGTAATACCATTGTAATGGGTGCTTATTACTTTTTGCAGTCTAATACTATCTTAAGCAGCACATCTAGCCTTTTCACTTTCTTGGTCTCTGTAGCATTCCTCGGAGAAGAGTTTACATGGGTAAAGCTGATAAGTGTTCTTCTGTGTATGGGGGGAACAATAATAGTCAGCCTAGCTGATTCAAATTCTCCAGCCAATGCAATTATAACAAATCCTCTTTTTGGAGACATTCTTGCTATTCTTTCAGCAGGCCTATATGCTGTTTACATCACCATGATTCGCAAAAAGCTACCTGATGAAATGAAAGGAGAAGGTCAAGCAAGTACAGCTCAGTTTCTTGGATTTCTTGGGCTGTTTAATCTTTTGATCTTTCTTCCTGTTGCACTACTGTTGAATTTTACAAACCTAGAGCCTTTTCACAAGCTTACATGGAAGCAACTTGGTCTTATCATTGGAAAAGGTTTGTGTCACTTTTGTCACATTATCAGTTATACATAGAAACATTTTATAGATTCATACATGCATACATCCATATGATGATTTCTTTCATGCTATTTTTTCATCAGGTAAATTTCTTGGCTATTACTAAAGATTCTTTTCCATAGCACCAGAAGTTAATTGTCATAGAATACTTTTTTGGTAGACATATCTACTAAATTTTGCAAGAAGGTTTTCCTTAAAAAAGTGCTGCAAGCAGGTTAATCTGTATACAGCTAATTTTTGATTGAAAGAGTCTGGTTGACAAGACAAGGGAAAAGAATATAGGTTACAATCATAAACCTTACAACGCACTATCACATTTATGATTTTATCCATTTTGTTTTGTTTTCGAGCAATTATATCCCACAGAACTTAATATAGTTTCAGCCTCCTATGGATGTTGATGGGGCTTATAAACCCCATGGGCAACAGTGACCGCATCTAGCTCCCGGAGCCGGCCTCTTCCTCTCGGCTGCCGGTGTCGGCCTCTTCCACTCGGCCCTCTGACTCGGCTCGGCCATCTGAATCAGCCCGCGTCTAGAAAGTATGTGCCTTCGTTGAAGAACAAGGAATCACTATCGTCTGCGTCGACGACCCGCTCAAAGGCTGCCACTATTTCTTCGCTCTTCAATCAAGCGAAAGCGATCTCCCTGAAGTTGAGATCAATCCCAATGACATCATAGTGCTACCATCCTCGTCAAGGACCACTAGACTGCCTAAAGGGGTCATGCTCACATACTAGGGGCCGATTACGAGCGTGGCCTAGCAAGTGGACAGTGACAACCCCAACCTTTACTTCCATCAAGAGGACGTGGTACTCTGCTTGCTGCCGCTGTTCCATCTACACTCGTTGGCTCCCTGCATACATGCGTGAAGACATTCATGGCAACATGGCAAGCAGGTGTAGGAGGCGAGGAAGCCAAGACAAGGGACTCCCGGCTCTCGGCTTCGTCCACGGCCTCGGCTCCGTCTGCCAACAGTGTCGTCCCGGCCACCTTCGGCTCTATGCTTCATCTCAGCCGAGTCCAACTCCAAATCGGCCGACTCCCGCTCTCGGCTTTGTCTACGGCCTTGGCTCTGTCTTTCGACAGCGTTGTTTCGACTTTGTCTTGCCTCCAGACGTTCGTGACCTGGCTCTGCCTTTGGTTCTCCGCTTTCGGTTATGCCAACGGCACTCTGACGGAAGGAGGGGAAGACATGTAGCATGTACTAGAGCTTGTCGTTTAGCGGAGAGGGGAGATTCCGACTCTTCGTGAGACGAGGACAACCCCGATCTCCATCTTTCTGCCTTCAAGTCCACCTCATCTTTTGCACCATTGGCGGCGTCGACATGCCTGGCGTCGGCTACGCTTGAGTCCTCGTCGTCTGCTCCAAGATCACTACCGCCATCTTTCGTGGCCCCTTGAAGTCCCACCTCGACAGCCTCGGTAGCCCTGTCGTTGTGCAGCTCGAGTGCAATCTCCTCTCACATCATGAGGTTGAGGCTGAACAACTTACCTCCTCACAGTACCTCTAGGATCGCCTAGGGATGTCGGTGGACAAGCAGTTGCTCTTAGGATTGCTGGAGACCAAGCCGTCTTCTATGGCTGTGGATTATATGGGGCACGAGACACACCACTCGATGACCATGAAAGGGCATTACTTTCGAGAATGCTTCAAAGAGGGGTCCATTGACTTCATCTCTGACAATGCCAGGTCCATTGATGAGGACTGCACTATTAACCTCATGGCAAGGCCAATGCCTGATGGCATGGGATCCATCAGTGGATGTATCACAGCCCATGGAAGGCAATCTAATGGGAGGCAATCCACTATAGAGAAGACAGGGTTTTCCTTCATCAATTCTAGCATCAGTGGAATTGGGAGAGTGTGGATTAGATGTGCATGGGGTCCACGTGCATGGGACCTACATGCATGAGAAAGAACACTCTTAGCAATATTTTGTCAATAAACCTTGATGAAGCTGATAAGATCATGCCTAACCAACGGTGGTAATCAATCTTCTAGAACGCCTTCAGCCGGCCTTCCGAGTAGGACCCTGACTTGGCCACCAGGGCTGCGCCCCCAGCTGCCCTTCATGACTCCAAGTCGGTCTCGGCAACCACCCAAGCACTGCCCTAGCAGCCACACTATAGGGCCCATGTGCCTAGCTCCACTACTGTCCGCACATCTAGAACAAGACAATGGATGTGCAAAGTGGGGGACATATCTGGCGAATGCCGTAATGATCGCCCATGTCCTACAAACCTACAGCAGCCTGCAGCAACCGTTCAAATCAAGTGGCACCCACCAACTCTTCTACAGCCTCCCATGCCTGATGGGACCTAGCCCACCAACCAGCTGCTGCCACCCACACTGGACGGAGCATGGTCTGTCAGCTCTGACATGCCACAAGGAGGCAAGCCCCACTATTGCTGCCCTTACCATGAATGCTCTGACAGATGGTTACACCTCAAGTCTCACAAGCATCAATAAAATAGGTAAGAGGGACCCCCGACCAAGTAAGCCAAGCTAACCCAAAACAACTCCTACACGCTCATACACGCTCACATAGAGCCTTTTTCTTTCAAGCCATTCGAGCTTCCTCAAGCTCACGACTGTTGCCCAGAGTACTAACTTGAGTGTCAGAGGGTCTCCGCCAGAATCTCTGGTCCCTGGGACTTTTTGCAGGTTCCTGATCGAGCGAAGCCCGCTGAAGGATCCTTGGCACGCCGGAGAAGGCGATCGGATGCTCGCAGACGTTTGAGGAGGGTGATTTGGCATCAATAGATGTTATTCATAGTCAAAAACTAAACCAGCTACATCGATTACTTTGTTACTAACTAGATCATATAAGAAATACATTTCATTGCCAAACCATGCTATGGCATTCATGCTTAATCTATCAATCAAATTTTTCATTTGGTATTAAATTTATCTCATATTGCAATAGCAGAAATAGTTCACCAATTTGTTGAGAAGTATGACCTCACAGGTTTGAATAAATGTGTATGGTCTAGAATTAGTTTTATCTAAATTGTCAAAGTTGAGATAAAAGAATAATTGTTTAGCTTTCGGTTTCTGCTTGTTGTCACCAGTCCAAATACATGGAAATGGGCTAGCTATAGGTTCACTATAGGATTATATTAAACCATGCCATCAACAATGGTTGAACCATTTGTTTTACAAAGTTAAGAAATTTAACAATGGATTTACTCTTATGGGAGGAAATGATATATCTTATGCACTATTGTTTGGAAAATTTATAGATTATTATGTCTTATGCTCTATATATTTTGTGATTTATTCAATTATCTTGTTATCTAAGTCTAAAATCCTACTTTTAGAATATTAATAATAAGTTTATTCTTGCAATCTTTATTATGAGTAACCAAAACTTAACAATCTTTGTCTTATATATGCTTTTTTTTTGTCCTAGATCCTATTCATTTTTTGTTCTCATTAAATTGCATCTCATGCTTCAAGATTAGATTCTTTGTCCCTTCACTTATCTACTCCCTTTCAATGCCTTTGGTTTAACCGCTCTTTTGGGCATTTCGACCTATGCTGAGCACTTTTATATTTTTCTTTAATTTCATGTTTTGCGTGGTTCAAACCATTTGGATAATATTTCCGTAGCTGGTCGGTAATGGCATCAAAATAGCAATGGCAACCCTGAGCTTGGATGAAAATGATGGAGGGTTGATGTTAAGTTGACAGCTAGTCATAGGAAATTTATCAAACTATAAAGTAAACCTAAATTTGAGGCTTGTGAATGTTAGGGCCTCCCCATGTTCTATGCAATGCACCACAATCAAATTGACTGTGGGCCAGAGTTGATTGGGTTAATGTCCTTAAGAAGTGCATCACAATATGAGCTGGTTTTGGTGAGAATGAGTAATGACTGGCTAGGTTGTCAGCTTGATTATGTGATGAATAAACCAGACTTTTCAGGTTTATAGTGTCTTCTAGAAGTAATGTGACACAATGATGCCCACTTGAATTGGTGTTTTGTTGGGACTTCTAATTCTAAATAATGTGAGAAATGAGTAATGACTGGCTTGGTTGTTAGCTTGGTTATGTGATGAATAAACGAGACATTTCAGGTTTAGGGTGTCTTCTAGAAGTAATGTGTCGCAATGGTACCGAATTGAATTGATGTCTTGTTGGGACTTTTTATTCAAAATAATTGATTACAGAAAGGAGTCTGGATATTTGTTATTTGCAAGAAACATAATGGGATGATGGAAAGTCTGAGCATATTAATGGTAATTACTAGCTTTCATATTTAGGGAGGGATCATAATAGAAATGAAGTTGGAATAGTACTGGATAAAGGAGTGAAGGATAAAAATTGTAAAGTGAAAGAAGTGAAAGGGATGAGTGATATACTAAAGAGTGATGAAGTTAGTTCTAACTGAGGAGATTATTAATGTAGTTCACACTTTTGCATTACCAGTAGGCTTCAAGAATAGTAACTTACAATGATGGATATGAATTTTGGTGACAATTTTGTGGGAGGTTCCATTCTTGAGTTTGCAGTGATACATGATATAACAATTGCGAAGAAAAGGAATATTTTAAGATGAAAGATGAACATTTAGGTGCCTCTTAGAGTGGATATATTTGTTATAGATAAATTAACTTTTTATACATAGAGGAGAGGGATCACCGAGGATTGTAAGGTGATAGCAAGGGAAAACTTGAGAACACAGCAAAGGCTGGTGGTTTTAGATCTATAAATTAAGTGCGAAAAGGAATGGATTAAACTAATTAGTTCTTGGTGATAATATGGCACCTTCTCAAAGGGAGAAAATATTGTTCCTTTCAGGAATAATTTGTCAAAAGAGGAAAACAAGAAATTGAAATAATCGAACTAGCTAGAACTTGCGATTGGATCATTGATCATATTAGGAGAGTAGCTAAAGAAGTTTCCAGGAAGCCAAGGGACAATCTGTGAACAAAAAGCAAAACTTTGTAATGCAATAATTATGCACAATAGGCAATTAAGGCAAGAAGAATTTGTTTCAGACCATGGAAAATTACGAATGGCATTTAGGACTATGAAAGATATAATAATGCTAAGATATTCAAAAGGCTGGTACGGCTGAAAATACAACGATGTGATAATTCACGTGATATACTAGATCCAATGGAAGGTGAAAAGAAATTTATAACATTGCTAAATAAAAATAGGGAATATATATATATATATATATATATATATATATATATATATATATATATATATATATATTTTAGGTGCATTAAGAGTGTGGATGATAGGATCTTGGTGCAAGATGATGAATCTAAGGAAAGTTGGAGGTGCTATTCTCAAAATTGTTAAATGAGAAATTGTTTTGAAAATGCTCAATCAAAGAGTTGTTTGGGTTTTCTTCATACAAAAATCATAATACCAAGTTGAAGCTTTGAAAAGGACTCAAAAGCATAATGCATTAGGATCATTTGACATACCTGTTGAGGATTAAAAATCACGGAAGATATGGGTGTAACTTGGTTTTCAAACTTTGGCAGCATTTGCATTGTTTCTAATTTTTAATTTTTAGTTTTTTTGGGAAAATTAGCTGACCCATGTAGTTGGGAAAAGGCTTAGATGAGTTGAGTTGAGTTGAGTTGAGTTTTTTGGGAAAATCAAATCCTCAAAACTTGCTTGTTAATCACTTGGGCTGTTTGGTGGTGGCCACAGTGGTAGCGGTGGCAGTGGAGGTGGAGGTAGAGGCATCAGGCAGAGGTTAATGGGTGGTGGTGGAGACAGCGGTGATGGTGGTTATAGATAGTTTTAGTTTTCAAAATTTTGAGAACCTGGCTTTTTTTCCAACTTTGAGAACTATTTTTTTTTCCCTTTGAAAATTGTGAAAGAGTTTTCAGAAAAAAGAAACTGAAAATAACCATTGAGTTAGTAAATATCGTTCCTACTTATTTGTTTTGTTTGAATTTTCATAAAAAAACTGAAATAGCCATTGAGTTAGCAAACACCATTCCTACTTATTTGTTTTGTTTTCGAAAAAGACATTGAAAATTGGAAGCTAGATGCCTTGATTGATGAGATTTTGAAAACCAAGAAACCACCAAATGATTGGATTTGTATATAGGTATCTATGTATAAGAATAAGCTATGAATGAAATATTCTCAATTGCTTTAAATATTGGGGAATCAAACTTATAAACCACTCTATGAAGTTATATGAAAGGCTAGCTGAATGAGGATTAAGGAAAAAAAAAAAAAACAATCTAAAATAACTTATTGGCTAATATATAACACAAAATGGTTGAGGCCAGCTTCATTAAAGGGTGGCCTAGTGAACAAGGCTCCTTCAATTGTCTGGTTTGGGGAGGGTTAGATGTACGTGGTCTTACCCTCGAGTATGGAGAGGTGATTTCCTTATTTCGAACTCATGACCATTGAGGCTATCTCCACTGACTCTTAGCAAAGTGAAGTCACATTTATTTATTTCTGCAAGACATGTAACACCGTCACACCCATCATCTGTGGGATCTGACAAAGCCATCGGTTTCCTTTAAAAAAATAGACTATACTACCAGGAATCCTGTGGTCTGAAACAGTGTATTGCATTTGATTTCCAGTTATTAGAATCAGTTCATATGTCTGCAGTTCCTGTCATACTCCCAAACATGTGGTTCCGCTTGAAACCCAGCAAATGTGCCAATCTCTCTTCATAATGGCTCGAAAAGGCCATGCTTGTCAGGTCCTACTGGGTTTATAAGTTCTAATCTTACATGAGGACTCATTTTGGAGTCCAATTAGGACACCTCAAGTCTATTGTAGTCATCTAACCCTGCTCCAATATTGGTGGTTGATGTTGTTTAAGTCTTTGTTAGGTACCTCAAATAATCGGCTGTACTGAATCTACTGATCATATTATTATTATTACTATTAGTTTTCAAGCACATCCTTTTGCATCATAAAAGGATGTTGCATATTGTTCAAATTATGTTAAATTATTTTATATTCTCAAAATGGTCCCTTGGAGATGGCAGAACACTCTGATTTAACTTAATCCTCTTGTACAGGTTTATTAGATAATGTATTGAGCGACTACTTGTGGGCAAAGGCCATCCTTCTGACGACCACCACTGTTGCAACAGCTGGTCTTACAATTCAGGTTCCCATAGCTGCGATTGTTGATTCACTCACTGGCCATGCCCCTCATGTCATGGATTATATTGGAGCTGCTGCTGTCATGCTTGGGTTTGCTGGAATCAACATACCATCAGATGCTTTCAGCAGAACTCAAGCCAGCCAAAAACTAACAGCAGAAAATAATGTTGAATCCCTTGGTCATCTTGATCAGCCTAGCGAGAGAAGCACGGCATCTGTTTCATAGCGCTGTCAAATTTCTCTTCCATGGTTATCTATCATTCTTTTCATCATTTTTTGATGCATCAAGCAAAATATCATCTTGACATCAGAATTATTTGAATCCTATAATGATGCATTGCCCTGTCAAGTTGAATTATTGAAGATCTGGACTTCCTGCAAATGCAAATATACGACATGGAATGGATGAAGCCCAGCCTCATTATCTTTTTGGGGTTATGCAAGAATACTTCACTTCAAATGTTAATCTGCAGAATCGATTGAGTGATTTAAATGGATGGCCGTGTCACCAAATGTATAATTGTATGATTCCTACATAAGCTTTTGTATTATGAAGTGCATGGTTCTCTCCAAGTTAATATTGCAGATTCTGTGGCTATAGTGCTATTGTGTGAAAGAACCATCTTAAATATGTTTGTTGGTTGAATGCATTGCCAAGGCAACGATATGCCATCTTTCGAACTTTTAAAGCTTTGCTTGTAGCTGTGAATGGTGCTGATTCAGGGAACTAAATTGGATGCGGGCGTATTACAAAAAGAAATCAGTTTCTGGTGGAAAAAGCATGCATCACCTTACATTAAATTCAAATATTCATTTTCCAAAATAACAATGAATTCTTTAAAAAACATTTATTGCAGATCTCATGACAGTGCCTCATCGAATATTAGTAATCCTTGATGATATTAGCCAAGATTGAATGGAACATAGCTCAAAGCTAGGACATGGTAAGCAGATTTGAATAACCAGTTTATTAATTTTCGGTTGTCAGTAGAATTTTTATTTCCTGGACGGGGTATGTAATGTATGGTTTGGAGGAATTAGAAAACGTGCTTTATGTTATCTTTTTTGGACTCTTCTTTTTAACCACTTGTATGTAGGTTGATGACGTCCGATCACTGATCCTGAACGTCGGGAGAAGGAAGTGGATTGATTAGTAGATCGGGAGAAGGAAGTGGATTGATTAGTGAATCTTTGTTTCACCGGGTTACCTTCAAAAAGTCCCAGGACCGGAGGGATTCTCCGGTGGGACCCTCTGACGCTCAAGTTAGCAACCGAGGTCCTCGGACGAGCTCTCTTTAGATGAAAGGTGTTCCCCGGGAGGAGGAATCCCTCTTTCTGAGTATTCAAATAGCGATTCTTTGAGTTTTTCACTCGTACCTCATTATTGAGTGAATTCACCTTTTTATAAGGGGTTGACACTTGCATGACCACGTGGGATTTCGTAAAAAAAGGAATGTCCGTGGAGTTCTTGGGGGTTGCGTGAATCTGGGCTGGTTGGTGGGTCCTGTCCCATCGGAGAGGGGAAAAACGGCGGTTGGTGGGCTATGTCCCATCAGCCAATGGGGCTATCGGGTAGTTTGGTCCGATCCCATCAGCAGTGTGGCCAGTGGGTAGTTGGATCTGGCGTTGCTAGGCGGCACGGGTCAGAAAGGTGGCGTCCTAAACCACCAGGGCCATACTGGGGGTGACTTGGAGGAAGCGGGGGCGCCCTGACTCTCTTAAGGGCGCCGAGGCTGAGCTAGGCCGACCAGGGATGGTCGAGGCCAACTCCACCGACCGGGAGGCGCCGGGGCGGGGTCGATCGAGGAGGGTCGGGCCGACCTGGCGGGCTTGAAGCTATCGGGGCCGAGCAGGGCCGACCAGGAATGGTCGGGGCCGACTCGACGGGCTTGGAGACGCCGGGGCCGAGCGGGGCCGACCAGGAATGGTCGGGGCCGACTCGGCGGGCTTGGAGATGCCGGGGCCGAGCGGGGCCGACCAGGAATGGTCGGGGCCAACTCGGCGGGCTTGGAGACGCCAGGGCTGCACTAATTTCTTTTGGTTTTGCTGAAATTGCCCTTGTGACCATACCAGCCACATCAGATGTCCCCCGCCCCTGAGCGCTAAGGACCACGTGCCCGCAATCCTTTGGGCGAATGAGGCATGAAAATTCAAAAAATGATTGCTTCCTTAGTGCGCTTTCAATGGCTTGATGGGCTGGCGCTCTGTCCCGAGGCAGTGTCGCTTCGAAGATCTCCCGCAATCATGCGGTAGGTGGGGCTAATGTTGGCGTTGGATGCTCCGGGGAGGGAGCTCATTGGGGAATGGGAAAAGGCAAGGACCATCATTGCTTCTCCGCTTTCTATGCTCCGCGATTGGCCGAGGATCATGCCCTTTGGGGCAAATCGAGGCGGCTTGTCTCGGGCGTAGGCGAGATTTCCGGCTGACAGCTCGTGGCGCAATGGAGGTTTGCCTCGTGGCGGGATCTTGAGCGTCGCTGATGGAAGGTGGAGGGTATAAAAATGCTTCAAGAGCCTGGGAAAAACTTTTATTCTGCTATTGTTTTCTTCCACCTTCTTCTTCCCTGAGCTCTTCTGCGACCCGAGCCTTTCAAACTCCCAGGTTAGTTTCATCCTTTGCCTTACCCATGGATCGTCGTGCTGTCAGGGAGGGAAAGAGACTTGTAGAAGAGTCTTCCCAATCTAGCAGCGAAAACCAGGCACCTTTACCTAGCCAAATGCCATGGCCGGTGGGTGGCGTCATCATCCACGACCGATCGAGGGCGATAGGACCTCCGTCCACCTCAGGCTCTCCTATTAGGGCAATCCCTATGTCCTCTTGCCGTCCGGCGCTTCCTCCGGCGGTGTGCTCTGATCCAGCAGGTCCAGAGGGGATGACCTCAACCATGACCCCTAAGGATGTAGAGGCCGTTAGGGCTAGATATCTGGTCCCTGACTTCATTGGCCTGTCCGCGCTAGGGCCCGAAGATAGGGTGACTTCCGACTACCCGGGTCGGGTCGCCCTATATGAGGAGTTCTTCCGGTGCGGGCTGCGCCTGCCTTTCCATCCTTTTCTTCTAAACCTCTTAGATAGGTATAGGTTAGTGCCGGTGTAGTTGACTCCGAATTTGATTCGGATCATCTGTGCCTTTGTCATTCTTTGCCATTTCGAGGGGGCCCGCCCAGGGCTGTCTCTGTTCCGAGCTTTCTATAAGCTCCGCCGTCAAGGTGAGGGGGCCTGGTGGGCATTTACCGCCAGGCCGGGTAGAGCCTTCCCTTTAGGTCTTCCGTCCAAAATTAGGGGGTGGAAGTCTCGATTCCTTTTTGCCCACGTTGAGGGGGTAAGGGCCGCTTGGAGGCAGCCAGACACTAGTTCCAACGATGATTCCTCCGTAAGGGATAGGGACAAGGAACTATTCACCCAATTGTCTAACTGCCAAATCCCCGGCTACAAGGAACTCCTGTCCGAGGAGAACCTGGTAGAGGCCGAGTTAGCCCCGTGGCCGGTGAGCTTGACGCCTAATTCCTTCTGTCCCGACCTTCGGTTTGCTGTACGCTATTGCTAATGCCTGTTATTTTTTTCTGTTCAGCGATGAAGATTACTGCCAGTGATTTTGAGGCTGTCCTGAAGCAGAAAAGGCAGGCGACCGGGGAGTCGTCTAGGCCGGCAAAGAGGATTCGAAGAAGGGAGCCGGCCAGGCCGACTGAAGCCCTCACGGTCCCGACGCCTACGGAGGAGCTGGCTGAGAAGAAGCCGGTCATAGGAGTGGCCCCGGAGCCGGCCAGGGCCGAAGTTGAAGAAGGGGAGATCCCGGCCACCACCGAACCGACGGTGGTGGTTTTGGATGAGGAGTAAGCCCCCGCCGCCGATGTGCCCGAGGCGGGGCGGGTCACCATCGCCGTTGGCCCTCCGGCTGCTGCAGAGCCGGGGAGGGAGAGTGCTCCCCTAACTGCCGGTGAGGAGTGGGTCGCCAGGAAGTCCCGGGATGGGGCGGAGGCGACCGAGAAGCGGAGAGGTGAGCCGGGGAGCTCATCCCGTCAACCAGCCCATTGCCCGACCCGCCCCCAAGTTGAAGGTCCGCAGGAAGGACAGACACGGCTGGTCCCCATATTCGGCTCGATGGCGGATGCTGCACAAGCCTCCTGCCTTCTATCGGGAGTTCGGACCGTCGAGTTCGAGGAGGAGATGCGGGGATTGAGTTACTCCACACTCATGGATATGGTAATGGTTACCGTTGTCCAGGTAATTTTTGAATCCTCCTCATTATTCCCAATATTTCTCCTTCCTATGGCTAACATGTCTCCTCTGCTACAGATGGCCAACGACGCACTTGGCCTTCGTGAGGCGTTGGCCCACTCTTCGAGCATGATGGCCAAGGCCCTGGCGCGGGCTGACAAGTACAAGAAGGAGAGCATGGCATAGGCCGAAAGCCTTGCTCGTCTTCACCAAGAGACCTCGGCCCGGGAGGAGAGCTTGGCCGGCCGTCTGAGGGAGATGGAGAGCCGGGCCGAAGCCGAGAGCAACCGGGCCTCCGCAGCTGAGGCCAAAATGGAGCTGGCCTCGGAAAGGTTGAAGGCTGCGGTACAGAACGAAGAGTTGACCCGGCTGCTCCAACGCGCCTAGGAGGAGGCCCAGATTGCTGCGGAGAGGGCAGCTGCCGCAGAGAAGGCAGCAGCAGAGGCGGGTTCGGAGAAGGCCGGGGCAGTGGCCTGTGCCGACGAGGCCAGTGCCCATGCTGAAGAGGCCGAGAGCAGGGCTTGGGAGGCCGAGGCGCGAGCCAAGGAGGCCGAGGCCAAGGCAGCGGGCTGAAACCGAGGCGGGGCAGGCCGTCTCCAACTATAAGGCCTCGCCGGAGTTCAAGCAGGAAGTCATCGAGGCCAGCCTCGACGCTTATGTTCAAGGCTTCGAAATGTGCAAGGTCAAGGTGTTTGCAGCCCTCGAGATCGATATCTCCGAACTTGAAGACATCTGGCCTGGGGAGCCAGATGAGAAGCCAGCAAAAAAGGAGGACGAGAAGAAGCCTGGTCTAGGCGAACCCTGAGAGCCCGCCACTCGTTTTTCTTTTCTTTGACTTGTGTAACCGGCCTCAGGCCCAATTTTGTACTTCCCCTTGATTGTTAATAAAGAAACTTTTGTCAAAACATCTTTGTGTTTTGTTCCATCTGTTCTTTCTTCTTTTGGGAAAAACACCTTACTGTGCCTTACTTCCCGTGGCCGAATCGCATACGTTGACAATGTCGTAGCCGAATGTTGCACCTTCTGAAATGTTTTCTCAACTTCAAATGTTGCACATGTTGATAATGTCGTAGCCGAATCGCGGCCTCGGACTGGCCAATGTTCAAATGCGTCCCCGAGATGCAAGCCGCCGTGCGGAAGGTTACTCGAGATGCCTCATGCTGTTGTAGACTGTTCGAAGGGAGACTCATCTGCGTGCGAATCCTCTAAAGGCTTGGAATGATCCAAGGGCGACTCAGCGTCAAGATTAATCCTGGAGGCACTGGGGCCGACCAGAGATGGTCGAGGCTGGCTTGGCCATCTTGGGGACACTGAGGCCGAGTGGGGTTGACCGGGGAAGGCCTACGCCGACTCGGTCAATGTTGAAGATGCCCAGGCCGGTCAGGGCCGACCAGGAAAGGCCGTGGCTGAGCCAGCCGACTCGGGGTCTGTGAGGGCCAAACGGGGCCCTTTAGAAATGTCTCAACTGTCTAGGTTCCATATGAGGGGCGACTTGGACGCATATGGAGCTATTAGGGGCTTAACCGACTCTGAAGCACCGTCGTACCGGGGCCGAGGGGTGTCCCGTTAGCCGCATGTCGGTGACCTCCTTTTGAACTACCTCAGGGATTTGTGTGCCGCCTGAGGGGCGACTCAACCGGGTATGGAGCTGTTAGGGTCTTAACCGACTCGGGGGCATCGCCGTGCCGGGGCCGAGTGGTGTCCGTTAGCCGCAATGCCGGTGAGCTCCTTTTGAACAACTCAGGGGTTTGTGTGCTGCCTGAGGGGCGACTCGACCGGGTATGGAGCTGTTAGGGTCTTAATCGACTCGGGGGCACCGCCGTGCCGGAGCCGAGTGGTGTCCCATTAGCTGCGATGTCGGTGAGCTCCTTTTGAACCACCTCAGGGTTTTGTGTGTTGCCTGAGGGGCGACTCGATCGGGTACTGAGCTGTTAGGGTCTTAACCGACTCGGGGGCACCGACGTGCCGGGGCCGAGTGGTGTCCCGTTAGCCGCGATGCCAGTGAGCTCCTTTTGAACCACCTCAGGGGTTTGTGTGCCGCCTGAGGGGTGACTCGACCGGGTATGGAGCTGTTAGGGTCTTAACCGACTCGGGGCACTGCCGTGCCGGGGCCGAGTGGTGTCCCGTTAGCCGCGATGCCGGTGAGCTCCTTTTGAACCACCTCAGGGTTTGTGTGCCCCCGAATGGCGACTCGACTGGGTACGGAGTTGTTAGGGTCTTAACCGACTCGGGGGCACCGCCGTGCCGGGGCCGAGTGGTGTCCCGTTAGCCGCGATGCCGGTGAGCTCCTTTTGAACCACCTCAGGGGTTTGTGTGCCGCCTAAGGAGCAACTCGACCGGGTACGGAGCTGTTAGGGTCTTAACCGACTCGGGGGCACCGCCGTGCCGGGGCTGAGTGGTGTCCCGTTAGCCGTGATGCCGGTGAGCTCCTTTTGAACCACCTCAGAGGTTTGTGTGCCATAAGGGGCGACTCGACCGGGTACAGAGCTGTTAGGGTCTTAACCGACTCGGGGCACCGCCGTGCCGGAGCCGAGTGGTGTCCCATTAGCCGCGATACCGGTGAGCTCCTTTTGAACCACCTCAGGGGTTTGTGTGCCGCCTGAGGGGCGACTCGACCGGGTACGGTGCTGTTAGTGGCCGCGATGCTGGTGAGCTCCTTTTGCGGGATCTGGCCTTGGACACAAGGGAGAGTAGGCTGTGGCGTCAGAAGGGACCTCCTTTATTGCTTATGCCCCAGGAGAATACATCATTGATAATATTGGCGGAGGTTATCCGCATTCCAGGTACGTGGAATGGGTCGCCGTCGAGTTCTTCTAGTTTGTATGCCCCCCGGTGAAGTGTTTCGGCGACGCGATAAGGACCCTCCCAGTTGGGGGATAGCTTGCCCCCCTTTGTAGGCTTGGATACCTCAGCCTTCCTCAAAACCAAGTCTCCGCAGCGAAAAACCTTGAGACGAACTCGGGCATTGTAGTATTTGGCCGCTCGCTGACGAAAGGTCGCCATGCGCAGCCTCGCCTGATCATATGCTTCGTCGATGAAGTCCAGATTAGCCCGTATCAATGCGGAGTTGTTTTCCTCGCTGAAGGACTCCACGCGGACTGGGCAGTCCGATCTCGACAGGGATGATGGCCTCGGATCCGAAGACGAGACTGAAAGGAGTCTCGCCCGTCGGGGCTCTGGGGGTCGTGTGGTAAGCCCATATCACACTAGGGAGCTCCTCCACCCATCGACCCTTGGATCCGTCTAGTCGGGTCCTGAGCCCTCTGAGGATGGTGTGGTTCATGACCTCGGCCTCTCCGTTGGTCTGGGGGTGGCCGACAGAGGTGAACCGGTGATGAATGCCTAGCTCGTCACAGAAAGCTTTAAATGCTTCATTATTAAATTGGCGGCCGTTGTCGGTGACGAGGGTATGAGGTAGGCTGAAACGGCATATGATCGACTTCCAGAAGAAGGCTTTGACCTTACTTTCAGTGATCTTAGCCAGAGCCTCGACCTCGACCCATTTGGTGAAGTAGTCGATGGCGACTAGCAAGAATCTCCGTTGCCCTGAGGCTGGGGGAATGGCCCAAGGATGTCCATTCCCCATTGAGCGAAAGGCCATGGGGCCGAGAGCGGGTTCAGCGGGATAGACGGTTGATGTGGGATGTGTGCGTGGCGCTGTCAACCATCACACCTTTGAACTAGTTTAGCCGCGTCCTCCCTCATAGTGAGCCAGAAGTATCCCTTACGGAGAGCCTTTTGGGCTAAGGACCTGCCCCCCAAATGATTTCCACAGATGCCCTCGTGGATTTCTCTGAGGATGTAGTCGGCATCGGCGGGTCCTACACACTTGAGCAGGGGTAGGAGAATGACCTTCTGTACAGACGCCCATCCAAGAGTACGAACTTGGAGGCCCTCCACTTGAGTAACCTGGCTTCGTTGCGATCGTCAGGGAGAGTGCCATCAGTGAGATAGCGGACGTAGGCATCCATCCATGTGGCCTCTTGGGCGAGCGGGAGGATTCCTCGCCATCCTCTATGCTGGGCCTTCCTAAATATTCAATGTAAACGTCCCTTGCCATGTCGTCGGCAGAGGTAGCCAGACGAGAAAGGATGTCGGCCTTGGCATTCTCACTCCGGGAATGTAACTGATGCTGAAGTAAGCTAGTGGGGAGGTCAAGAGCCGAACCTTGCCCAAGTACTGAGTCATAACAGGGTCACGCCTCGTACTCTCCGTTGATTTGCCCGGAGACGAGTTGCGAGTCTGTGAAAGCCCTGAGACGCCTTATTCCGAACTCCTGGGCTAGCCTTAATCCGGCCAGCAGGGCTTCGTACTCAGCTTGATTATTGGTGGCTTCGAATAGAAACCGCAGGGCGCATTCCGTCCTCTCTCTGCCCGGCCCTGCAAGAATGAGGCCGGCACCGCTTCCCTGAGAGTTTGACGCGCCATCCACATGAAGGATCCAAGTTTCTCCATCGCCGCTTGGTTCAGGCTCGCGCTGTTCTTGGTAACTTCCTCAATCGCCTCCTCCGCCCAAGTGCACTCAACTAGGAAGTCAGCTAAAACTTGGGACTTCAGAGCCGGTCGTGCCTGAAAGGAGAGGTCGAACTCTCCTAACTTGATAGCCCACTTGGCGAGTCGACCTGAGGTATCCGGACGAGCCAGGATGGCCCGAAGGGGCTGGTCTGTGAGCACCACGATAGGATGGGCTTGAAAGTATGGGCGGAGGTGCTGGACGAAACTATCAGGGCAAAAATAACTTTCTCTATCTTGGAGTACCTAACTTCTGCGTCATGGAGGACCTTGCTCACATAATAGACGGGTCTCTGGGTTCCGTTGGCGTCGAGACGCACCAAGACTGAGCTAACGGCTTCTGAAGAAGCAGCTAAGTAAAGGAAGAGACTTTCCCCATCTCTTGGCTTGGATAGGAGCGGGGGGGAAGACAGGAACGCCTTTAGGCCGTCAAGGCTCTCTGGCAGTCGTCCGTCCACTCGAAATTGTTCACCTTCCGTAAGGCCTTGAAGAAGGGCAAGCATCTTTCGGCCGATTTGGAGAGGAAACGACTTAGAGCCGCTATCCTCCCTGTTAGTCGTGGCACTTCCTTCTTGCTGGACGGTGGCCTCATGTCGAGGATGGCGTTGATCTTCTCTGGGTTTGCTTCGATCCCCCGCTGGGTCACCATAAAACCCAGGAACTTGCCCGCCGTGACCCGAAAGCACACTTCTTGGGGTTCAGCTTGACTTGGAAACGACGGAGGTTGTTGAAGGTTTCCTCTAAGTCGGAGACGTGATTGGAGGCGGGTGCTCTTTGTCAACATGTCATCTACATAGACCTCCATATTCCGGCCTAGCTGGTCTTGGAACACTCTGTTCATCAACCTTTGGTAAGTTGCCCCCGCATTTTTGAGGCCAAAAGGCATCACTTTGTAGCAATAAATGCCTTTCTCTGTCACAAAGGATGTGTGCTCTTCGTCGTTGGGGTCCATCCTTATCTGATTATATCCGGAGAAGGCATCCATGAAGCTGAGGAGCTCGTGCCCGGAGGTGGAATCCACCAGCTGATCTATCCTTGGCAGGGGAAAACTGTCTTTCGGACACGCTTTGTTGAGGTCGGTGAAGTCGATGCAAATTCTCAGCTCCCGTTTGCCTTACGCACCATGACCACATTAGCCAGCCAGCTAGGGTAGTGTGCCTCCGGATGTGGCCAGCGCTGAGCAGCTTGTTGACTTCCTCATCAATAGCCTTTTGCCGATCAGGAGCGAAGCTTCTCTTCCTTTGGCGGATTGGACGGTGCCGCGGGTCAATGTTGAGCTTGTGGGTGATCACCTCCGGAGGGATGCCGGGCATATCAGACGCCGACCAAGCGAAGACGTCCGAGTTAGCCCGCAAAAAAGCTAAGAGGCGCTCCCGGTCCTTCGGGGAAGGAGTCCGCCGATGCGGACGGTCCTCGCCGGGTCGTCTCCAAGAGGGAAAGTTAAGAGGTGCTCGACTGGTTCTCCTCCCTTGCTGGAGTCTCTGGGGTCGGGTGCTTCTAAAGTTGATTCAGCTTCCAGAGGACTTGATGCCGCGTGATAACAAGGCAGGACCGGGCTGGTCTCACCGCGCATCTCTCCAACTCCTTCACTAGTGGGGAACTGCACCAACAAACGCGGGTGGAGATAACTGCATCAAAAGGTTAAGACTTGGACGCCCGAGAATGGCGTTGTATGCCAAGGGGACCCTCACGACCAGGAATTTCATGATCATTGTACTTTGGCATGGCGGTGTTCGGCTGTCGCAGGCAAAGATATCTCGCCTTCAACCTTACTGAATCCCCGGTGAACCCGACCAACGGGGCCACCACAGGCTGAAGAGAGTCTAGAGATAATCCCATCCGAACAAAAGCGTCGTAAGTAAGGATGTCAGCTGAGCTGCCACTATCAACTAATATCCTTTTTACAGGGTGCTTGGCGATCGTCATAGAGACGACGACGCCTTCATTGTTTACATTTTCAACAACAGCAGATCCCCCCCAGAAATTACATTACCCGGCGCCTCCTCCCCTCTCGGTCGCTTAGATGCGGAGGCCGCTCCCCAAGACACCATTCCGACCGTCCGTTCTGTGGGGGTTGTCGACCGTGGCCTGAACGGGCGGGGGCCCCATGAGTGTTGGCAGCGGCTGTGGTGCCTTCTGAACATACTTGCCGAGGTAGCCTCGCTGGATGAGCTCCTCGATGGCCCGCTTCAAACTGTAGCAGCTGTCGGTGTCATGGCCATAATCCCGATGGAATCGGCAGTAACGGCTTTTCGCGGGGAAGACCTTTCTTCATGGGAGGAGGACGCTAGAGATAAGGCTCGCCCTCGATCTCCATAAGGATATGGATCGAGGGGCGAGGAGAGGTGTGAGCTTGCTCTCATCGGGGATGGAGCTTCGACGCATGTTGTCAGATCGGCGAGGCGGTCGAACCGCCGGTGTCGGGGGGGTCACTCGGCTCGGGGCGAGCGGCTTGTGGTTGGAGCTCTTCGAGGATTCTCGGCGGGTGAAGTCAGCTTCATCCGCGCGAATGTACTTTTAAGCCCGGAGGAGGAGGTCGGAATAGGAACCCGGGGCTTCTTGTCCAAGGAAAAGGTGAAGCGGGATGGGAGGAGCCCTCGCTTCAGCGCTAGCGTTGCCACCGCGTCATCGAGATGGTAAACTTCGAGGGCGCAGCCTTAAACTGGGACACAGTCCCGCAGCGACTCCCCCTCCTTCTGGCGCACAGAGAAGAGGCTGTCCGCCACTCTTGGAATCCACCGACAGGCATCGAAATGTGCCAAAAAGGCCCTTTCCAGCTCTCGAAAGGAGTCGATGCTGTGGGGGGATAGGCGCGAGTGCCATGCGCGAGCGGCCTTCCGTAGAGTGGGGGAAGGCTTTGCAGAGAAGGGCATCCGAAGCGTCTTGGACTTGCATCATTGCTTTATAACTCTCGAGATGATCGAGAGGATCTATCGTACCATCGTACGGGTCTATCTAGGGAAAGCGAAATCTGGAGGGGACAAGCTCCTTCAATATCCGGCGGGTGTAAGGAGGACGGGTGTCAAACTCTTCCTCTGGTTGATGATTGATTTTCCTGGCGAGCTCATCCAGTCACCTATTATATTCGTCCAGGCGTTCCTCCGCCTGGCGGCTGATTGTCGGGGTCCTCCGAGATAGCTCGGAGGAGGAGGAGGAAGAAGAAAGAGAAGGAGAAGGATGTGGGAGCCGGGACTTCCGCTTTGGTTCCTCCTGATGATGCGGCTTGGGAGGAAATATACTGGGGCCACAACCAGGGGACCGTGGCCATTTAGAGGGCTCACGGCGAGGCTTCCTAGGGAAACCTGGACGACCGGCTTTTCACTGGGGAGAGCCTCCCCTCGCCGACTGCTGACTGGCGGGGGAGCGGTCTGGTGCTGGGTGGCCACGGACTGCTGCTGCTGGAGTCCATGGACCATAGCGGTGAGAGTTTGGACTTGCTGGGTGAGAGTTGCTAATCGCTCCGCAGTTTGGATAGCTGCATCTGGCAGTGGATGGGTGATGGAAGGATCGGCGGTAGGGGGATCAGCCTCCTGCTGCCTAGCTGGCGGGGGAAGCCCCGCTGGACAGCTGATAGAAGCGTCCTGAGCTCACGTCACCACCATGGCTTGGTGAAGAAAAAGGGGGGAGTAAAGCTTGCTGATACGTAGCACGGGGAACCCTAAGCTACCTGCTACTTCGCCCGCCCCCTCTACCTGCGCGCCAATCTGATGACGCCCGATCACTAGTCCTAAACATTGGGAGAAGGAAGTGGATTGATTAGCGGATCTTCGCTTTACTGGGTTACCTGCAAAAAAGTCCTAGGACCGGAGGGATTCTCCGGTGGGACCCTTCGACGCTCAAGTTAGTAACCGAGGTCACAGCTGAGGAAGAGCTCGGACAGCTCTCTTTAGATCAAAGGTGTTCCCTCGGAGGAGGAATCCCCCTTTTGAGTATTCAAATAGCGATTCTTTAAGTTTTTCGCTCGTACCTCATATTGAGTGAATTCACCTTTTTATAGGGGGTTGACACTTGCATGACCACGTGGGATTCCATAAAAAAGGAATGTCCGCGGAGTTCTTGGGGGTTGCATGAATCGGGCTGATTGGTGGGTCATGTCCCATCGAGAGGAGAAAAATGGTGGTTGGTGGGCTATGTCCCATAAGCCAGTGGGGCTATCGGGTAGTTTGGTCTGGTCCATCAGCAGTGTGGCCAGTGGGTAGTTGGATCTGGCGTTGCCAGGCGGCGCGGGTCAGAAAGGTGGTGTCTGAACCACCAGGGCCGTACTGGGGGTGACTTGGAGGAAGCGGGGGCGCCCTGACTCTCCTAAGGGCACCGATGCTGAGCTGGGCCGACCAGGATGGTCGGGGCCAACTCCACCGACCGGGAGGCGAGGGGCGGGATCAACCAAGGAGGGTCGGGGCCGACCCAGCGGGCTTGAAGCTGCCGGGGCCGACCAGGAATGGTCGGGGCCGACTCGGCGGGCTTGGAGACGCCGGGCCGAGCGGGGCCGATCAGAATGGTCGGGGCCGACTCGGGGCTTGAGACATCGGGGCCGAGCGGGGCTGACCAGGAATAGTTGGGGCCGACTCGGCGGGCTTGGAGACGCCGGGCCGCACTAATTTCTTTTGGTTTTGCCGAAATTGCCCTTGTGGCCATATCAGCCACATCATAGGCTATGAAACTTAATCTCATATGATTAAATTTTTTTAATGTATGAGCATTTTAGATATTATAAATTATATGCAATACCTCTAATCCTTGATTTGAGGGCTTTATAATTTAAATATTGATCTAACAGAATTTGAATGTAAATCCTTTGGAAAGGAAACAAATCGCTATGGCATTGCATAATGTTTTACAAAACTAACATAAAGCAAAGCAAAAATAAAGAAAATTAAGTGTATATTTGATTTTTGAAAATGATTCTATTTTTTTTATTTTTAAAAATATTTGTAAAAATATGTTTAATGATTAAAAATGAAAATTTTTTTTTAAAAAAATATAACTCTAAAATAGCATAAAACTGAAAAAGGTTTAAAGGAGTTTTCATTATTGTTCATCAAAATAAAGAACAAAATAGAAAACAAAAACCTGACAACTTGAAAAATGGAAGGAAATAGTATATAAGTTTCCAAACACATTTCTTGAAGATCATAAATTAAAAATTAAAAATTATTTTCAAAAAATAAAAATAGTAAAGAAAAATAGAAAAATATTCTTGAAAACTAAATGTAGCCTACAGATTTGTAGCACCTATGCCCCTTCTTTCTTAATAATACTTCTCGATATGAAAAAAATAAACTGTAGTCTTGCTTTTTACAATGTCTATTGACTATTATTAAGCTAAAGGCTTTACCCATCATCTACATTTTGCGTCATAGAAAATGAGATATGCTCGAATAGCTACCACATTAGCTCACACTCATCTAGGAACATGCAAGATTGAGAGATCATACAAGAGCTCTCTATTTTATAGATGCCACATTGACCATCTTAGCAATGAAGGGCTCTCAATCATCTTATAAATGGAGAGTATCATATTGGGATGCCATATATATAAGTTGATAGATTATGCAAGAGCCTTGCATTTCCAAGTAGGTGATTGGGTGCCTATTTCAGCATAAACAACCATGCAAGATAAGCATGATAAAGAATCTTATCTTATTTTTTGAAGTCTAGCTTGATATGTCTTTACTCTACTTCTTATTGTATATAAAATAATAGATAGTAAATAATTAATTACTTAAAACTCAAAAAAAAGAAAGAAAGAAGATGCTTAATGTCCTGAATTAGTGTGCGTATCAACCATGGGATTGCCTTGATCCTCTCTTTGTTTAAATTGCCCATAAAGCCAAAGTCATGCACTTGAAAATAATAGGTTCAAATATCCACATCTGTTACATTTGACGAAGTGCCTTTCTTATATGCTAAGCTTGTAAAAGGGCAATATATGCCGGTCTAGTTCTTTCTTTAATCTAGGTTCCAGTATCATCACAAAAGAGGAAAATAACTCTACATGACCCATGTGAAAGTGTGTTTAGTCTTCAATAGTTAAATAGGACCAAGGTCTCCATTTGATAATTTTTATATACTTTTTTGATGAGTTTTGAGTCATTATAAATGGTTATTGGAGTTAGATTATTACTCGCATGGCTGCATGATATTATAACATGGCCTCTTTTAAAAGTGACTACGAGTTAGTCATAATGGTTATGATTGAATCTTTTTTCTGGTATGTTAGATCTTTAATTGAGTGTTTGGTTGCACATCGAGGTTATGTTTGGTTTTGGATAATAAGAAAAATTAAGGACTTTAATTACTATCTTTTTACTATCTTGAATAATAACAAATATCTATTTTAGGCTTTCTTTAGAATAATTATTGGCCAATGAGTATCTCATATAGTAAATAGCTGCTCAAACCCATCTCAAATAGAGGCTTAATTTAAATCCAACTCATCATGGCTATTTGTTGTTTAATAATGCAAGCACTGCCTTGCATCTATTTCTAACATGCCCACCTCATAATTTACTAAAATGCAAAGCATCTTTGTCCAGAAGAAGAGCCAAAGTCTAGAGGCTACTAATTTTAGCCAAAGCCTAAATATAGGTCGAGGAGCCAAATGCTTATAGCTCATCATGCCAAAATGTAGTAGCCATCTATTTGCCCTTCATGAGTGAAGCAAGAAATGACTTGATAAATGTCCATGGTATCCTTGCATCTAATAAACATGTATTTTGTAGTTCCTAAGCTAAAATGACTTATAGAGTTTGAAGTATTTTATCTCCTATAAACATTTCAAAAGAAATTGATTTCCAAATGATTGTGAAATAATTTGTATAAAAAAATTTATATTAAATGTTAGGAGAGAATATGATTGCACCAATGAGTGTTAAAAATAAAGATATTAATGAGATACTTCAGTTGAATAGATTTGAATTTGAAAGTTTCTTTTTACTATGAGTTACAGTTAGTGGAAAATGCTTAACAATCATGCACCATCTTAGCTAGAAAATGTGTATAAATAAGTTAGCAATCAACTCCTTGATAGCAGATTAAGATTTATAAGTATGGGAATTTAGTAGGCCAAAGGTTGGTTTTTGATTGTTCTTTTAACTTAATATATTTGATCTTTTTCTTGGGCTTAACCTATTTCTTATTTCTTTCTTGCTAAAGTTTTTTTTTTAGTGCAAATAGGAGGGGAACCCCTTAAGTTTATTAATATAAATAAGGATTACAAATATATATTTACAAAGAAGGTGAGTGGGGTATCAAGGAACTAAAATAGAAGAAAGAGTATCATGAGATATTTAATCTTTGGGCTTAACAAGAAGGGAACCCGAAGATTGAAAGAAAGAGAACAAATTGGACATAGTGAGGCCAGTCAAGATGGGCCCAAAAGAGACAGGGAATGAGTTGTAAAAGATTCTTGAGTTGCATTCTCGTCAGATTGACCAGCAAACCAAGAATAAGTTGGTCCCAAGCAGATCTACGGACTTTAGGAATAAGTTTCAATCTTCAGGAGCTCCACATATGGTGAAGGACTTGTGGTATATGAGAGATATACACCTTTTGTAGGATGAAGTTCCATATATCAGAAGCATGAGGACATTCCAATAAGAGATGTTAATCAATTTAGGGGTTACTTTACAAAATAGCATCCAAGGCTGATAGCCGCACCTTTCTATAGCAATCCATCATTAGTCTGAAGGCGGTTTCTTGAAGCCAACTATGCAAAAAATTTATTTTTTAAAATACCACCAACTTCCAAATAGTTTTATAGAAAGGCCAAGAAATCTCTCGCAATTAAAAAATTTGTAGGAGTTGCCCAATAAGGTACCATTCTTTAGAGGCCACCAAATATGAAAATATTTTTGATTAATTAGAAGGTTCGATTTGGATAAGCAGAGATTGAAATTCTATAAAAGTTAATCAATTAGAACTGACTTGATCACCTCTAGCATTCATAAACATCAATATTTGACTTGATTCTAGCTTCAAAGAGGTCAGAAAAAAAGTAGGTAGAGAGATACATCACCAATCTAAGGATCTTTTCAAAATCTAATAAGGGAGCCATTACTTAATCTGAAAAAGGTGAAATTTCAAAACCCACCAAGTCTTGCCTAATGCCTTTCCAAGGGGAGGAGAGGGAGACCGATAATTTCCTTGATCTAACTATGAATTTCTTCTTGAATAATATACATGAGAGATTAACTCTTCCAACAGCCAAAGGAGTTGGGGATGTCATTTTCCAACTCCATTGAGCTAAGAAGCTTTGTTAAGAAGGTTAAGGTTTGTAACTATCAAGGTTCCTTCCTTTATAGATTTGCATACTAATTTTCAGTTGACTAGACAGTGAAGACCTTTTGCTGATTTTGAGTCTTTTCAAAGAAAAGACCTTTTTAAGTTTTTTAACCTTGGAGATAAACAGCTTGAATACTGACGTATAGTAGGAGAAAATCGATGATAAAGCTGCATTTAGGAGAGTGATTCTGCCACCATAAGATAAGCATTTTTCTTTGTAGGAGGCAAGCCTCATGTGAATTTTTTCCAGTAGGGAAAGCCAAGTATGAGAAGGAATGGACCATCACTTAGAGGTAACCTAAGCTAAGTAAACATAAAAGTCTCTATCTTGCAATTAAGCAAAGAGGCAAATATTTCTTCTTCAGGATGCTAATAATGAGGATGTGCATTAGTCTTTTTTTCCATGTTTTATATATACTTGAGAGGCTATAATACAGGAGTAACAGGGCAGCGTCTGTGTTCCATACAAATCCTCTTGTTATGTTCATTAGTATCTTATTTTTCTCATTGCTGATTATCTTAAAAAAAATGTTGGCATATACCAATGATATAGAGGTTTACCACTAGAACTTTTAATCCGGTACTGAGTTTGACCATGTAAATGCAAACCTTGCAGAATGTGGAAATTCAGATAATCAATCGATCATGAGTGCTGACTAGCTAACCAATTAAGAGATGGATTGATGATGGAACTTCATGAAGAACGAACAAATTTTGTTGGAATTAAGCATATAATAACAGTAAAAAGTCTTTCCTTACGATTTTCAAAAAATCATAGGGAAAGGCTATAGACCTTTCCCTATGATTTTTGTGAAAATCGTAGGGAAAGACTTTTTAAAAATTATTGGGGGTTATTTTGCCTCCAAAAATTGTTGATAAAAAAATTTCCAACGATTTTCAAAAAATCAAAGGAAAAGGTCCAGAGTCTTTTCTACGATTTTCACAAATATTGTAGGGAAAACCTTTTAGCTACGATTTTCACAAAAATCATAGGGAAAGGTGTAGACCTTTCCATGATTTTTTGAAAATCGTATGGAAAGACTCTAACCTTTTTACTATCCAATCTTTACCTACATTTTTAAAAAATCGTAGGAAAAGATATCTTTTGCCTACGATTTTAAATTTGTAGGTACAAAAATCGTAGGCAAAAATCGTTTTTTTTAGGGGTTTTGTAGGTTAAAAATCATAGGGAAAGATATCTTTTGCCTATGATTTTAAATTTGTAGGTATAAAAATTGTAGGCAAAAATCATTTTTCTTGTAGGGTTTTGTGGGTTGCCCAGCATCTACTAATACTTGCATGGCTACTTGCAGGATGTAAATAATCCCATTTTGAGGGAGATACTTCTGAACAGCTCAACATCCAAGATGGTATGTCTTTTTCTCTACTGCCTTATCACTCCGTTGCTAGAAGAAACTGTTTATCGTGGATTTCTTCTAACCTCCACAATGAAATGGCGGCAAGCTGTCATCATTAGTTCATGTATTTTCAGCATAGTTCACTTTTCTGTTGAGAATTCTCTGCAACTTTTCCTCATTGGCTGTTTTCTTGGGTCTGTGTATTGTTGGACTGGAAACTTACTTTCTCTTAGGGATGGCAATGGCTCAAGATGGTTCGGGGTGGTTTTATCGGTCTCCATCCCCGTTAAGAAAAACCTTTCCGTTCTCCGTTCTGTTAAACTGTTATAGTTAACAGATGGGGACGCAGATACAGGCAGGGTAAACGGGTACCCACTGGCCATTTACATAAAAAAATAAAATTATTCTATTAAACTTATAATTTATTGAAAGCTTAAAAAAATGACAGAGAGACTCAAACGTGTTTTACTAGGATTTTAGTATATATTTTATTTATTTTAAATATTTAATATTTAATATATATTTAATTTTAATATATTATATTAAAGTTAACAGGGATGAGGACGGTAAATGGGACGGAGTGGAGGATACAGTTCCCGACCGTTTACTCGTTAAATGGATAATTTTTGTATTTGTTAAGCCTTTTAGACCAAAATTTTTTGATCTGTTAGAAACGGTACTAGTTGGATAAATGGTCGAGGGGAAAAATTGCCATCTGCTCACGCTATATAATGCAGGTATTTTATTAGCAACTGCATTGTCATAGTTCTTTTGTATGGATATGAACAGAAATGCTATCCTTCTCTTGTTTCACTTGTTCCTTTTTTTGCCCTATTAACCAAGTAGTTTGTAGAAGCTAGGATTTAGTAGGGTAGCCCCAAAATAAATGAACTTGGTCATATAGATGTATCTTGGAAGATTATCATTTATATTATACTTTTTATTATAAAGTACTGAAAAATTATTTGGACTCATTTGAGTGGTTCCTTTATTTATGGTATTGCATTCAATGGTCTAGTTTACTGTACTAGACGTGTGCCTATTTTTCAGTTGTCACATCGCTAAATAGAAAGATCAAGAATTTGTTACATGATTTAGATAAAGTGTTCCTAATATGATTTTCAGATGTTTCTCATCTATTACATTCTTTATTGATTGAGGTGGCCAAAACAAAGCATGTGTTTCTCTCCTCCAACCAATGAAGCGATTTCTATAGTCCATGAGCTTTCATCCTTGCGAAAAGTTTTTCAACTTCTATAATCAGAACTAACCAATGAAGCGATTTCTCATCTATACTGAAGTGTTGAGGTTTAGAAGGAGCATACGTGCTCTACTACCAGATTCAAAGCTATGAAGGAAAAATCTCACGATAGAGTTTATGGGCTAAGTACGTCACAAAAATATCTAAAAAAAAAAAAATCAGAGTCTTCCTCACCTCTCTTAGGATCCGTATCGAATTATGAGAGTGGCTCACTCTTGTTTTCTCTATTTCTAAATGAGTTGGCAAAGAGAAGAGAGAAACTTTTCTTTCATTGTCATCCATCCACTTTATGCCCTATTTATAAGCTCTAGATGAATCAAAAAAAATTACTTAATTTATTTTTAAATTAATTTAATTTAGATAATCTTTATCTGTTACAATCCATTTTGACTGCATGTGCATATTTTGAGGATAATCCTCTATACATATAAGTCAACTCCTTGAGCATATCAAGAAAAAGTTATTTTCTTATTTGTAACTAATTTACAAATAATATCTAAATTAAATATAATAATATCTAAATTATAAATCTTATTTAATAATTTTGATATTATTAATTTTAAATATCTAATATTAGTTATAAATAAATCAAATTTATTTATTATTTATTTTTAATATTTTAATAATCATATTATCAAAAACATCAAAAATTAAAATTTTTTCTCTCCATTAATTCATAATATGCACATTTACAAGAGAAAAAATTCTCTTGTGTGATGTTTCATAATAACATTTATGTGCTATCGTTCATATCATCTTATTATATGAACAATGTGTTGAACATATTTTTTATCCAATAACCAATTTATTGCACCAAAATAGATGTGAAAAAAATAATCAATCAAATTGATTATTTATCTTCATGATAAACTCTTTATTATAAAGTTTTAATAAATATTTTATTAAAAATAATTAATTAATTATATTAATTATTTAATCAAGATTATTAGATGCGATTAACCTAAGACGGTATGGGGACCATGGACCCATAATTTAAGCTTCAATAAACTTAAATAAACTCAATTAAAACTCTTTAATTATTTATTCGGTTATTAATCTAAGTTATTCCACTAAAAACTCGAGACTGCACTCTTGAATATTAAAGATTAATATTTACTCAAAAACTTGAGTTGTCCACTGATATAATCATTACATGTAATTTAACCCTCCATAATTAGTTATAATTAGAGCTAGGTGAAAACCATTTTATCTCTCTAATTATCTCTTGTTCCTTAAGTACCATTGATTCACTAGTTAAACCGTTAATTTATGATTAGATCATAAATTGCATGCATAACTGTTTAGCTCCTTAATTAATACTTAAGAAAACTAACTTTAAGCTTCTTTTCAAAAGCCATGGATTTCATATCTTTAAAAACATCCTCAGCCCAACATGTTATCGAACTCTAAAATGTAAGTATTGGCCCAACACTAAATGGGCTTGAACGAATTAATCAAGAGACCAGTAACACAATTAAGGGGTTTGTGATTAAGTCAGAATTAATGTTGATGTATATGATCATCTTATGACATAAATTGAATTCTTTATAATTGTACTTAAATAAAGATTCAAATTATATCGGTTTGAGTCCTATATAATTTTATTATATATAATACCTCCATAAAATATCTCTACACAACAATCCAAATAAGATTATCATATTCATAATGTTCATGACCGTATTAGTGATTAGCGATAAAAGATCCATACTTCGATCAATCATGGACATGTTTAAATATATTAGCCATATTTCAATCTTCTTGTATACATTATACTAAAATTACAGCCTTATAATATATTTTAGATTTTTATAAACAGTCATCTTTTATATAAAAGAGATGAGATTGAAGAAAAATGCTTCTTTTATTAATTTAGAAAATCAAAAGTATAAATACATCTGATTTCAAGGGCACCATTCCTAACAAAATAATCCAAGTATTCTGGATGGGGATCGTCGTGGAGTCTCCATGCTTCTGCATATGTCTTCTGTACTCTCTATGGCATCATGACCAGGCAAAACTCTTAATGTCCATCTTTGTAAACCAATCTTGGAGCAAGACAAGAAAAGAAGATCCCTGCATATAATGAAATTAGGTCCAGTTAAGTTGGTTCATATATAAAAGTAATAGAAACTTCTAGAGCTCACCAAGCAAACAATAATAAAGACTAGAGAACAACAAAGAAACATAGGAAGAAATTCGAACATCACTCATGTCAAAAATCATCACTAAGGCAGCCAGCTGCTTAGAATTTGACAGTGTTCCAAAGGAGAATCCTTCATCAAGCTGAGCTGTCCAAATGGAATGATCAGCAGAGTAATATTTTGTATCAATAGTCCACCTAGTAGATCAAAACCATAAAACGCTATTAGACACAAGATGGACTCATTTTCAGCAACAGCATTTGTTGGCATGAGAAACCATCCAGTCCATTAGTTATGAAAATCGCATACCCTTGACAAAGTATTCCCGAGGATAAGTCACATGTGTCAGGAAAGTCAATAGACAACAAGCCTGGAAGTCAACATTAATCAATACCTTAATAAGGTACAAGCAGTATTTTGAAAATCGGACCGGACTGATCGGTCCAACCTATCCAACCAAAAATCGGTCATCAGTCTGATCTGATTTTATTATTAAAGTTAACTTTTATATAACCTGGTAAAAATCGAAAAAACCTACTGAATCGGCCGGGTTTCAACCGGTCCAACCCGGTTTTTAATTTTTTTATTTAAATTGTATTTAAATTGTATTATTTTATATTATTAAATTAAAATTAATTATAATATTATTCGGTCCGATCAAATCGGTTTATCCGATCAAACCGATTGACCCACAACCCAAATGTTAAGCCGGTTCATTGTCCGATCCAGTTTTCAAAACATTGGGTACAAGGGCCAACAGAAATGTAACTTACCTAACATCTTTCCTACCTAGAGTAAAAAGTCAGGACAAATTAAAACAACACACTTGAATATGCACACATCATATCCCTCCAAAAAAACCAACAACATCAGCTAATGATGGAGTATGAGCATGTGATTAGATACTGAACATCGAACAATTAAGGCTTCAATGGCATATCCTATCACTAGTGATAGAACAGTATAACAAAAGTGCTTGCATAAATGAAATACACCAGAAAGCAAAAACTGGCCTAACTTTTTATGTGCTGATCATCTAGATGCGATCTGTGTATATTTATATGTATACAGACTTACAAAGTACTCTAAGCAAATGAACATTTTTTCTGTTTTTGTATCTGCAAGTTCTTAAGTCCTGTAGTGTCCTAGCAACAACATATCCAAAATGTATTTATGCAGTCAGCTGATCAAGTTTATGTTTTAACTTGTTTATATCTTCTGCTATTACAATGGGAATGCTTGGGTTTGACTCCACCCAAAGTGTTGGACTCATCTGTTGTTTTATTCCTAGCATACCTCTTTTAAGGTAGTGTTTGATAAAAAAAATATTATTCATGGATAAGTGTACGGAATAGAGTTTATCCCCTGGCTATCTCTATGATATCCTTTGGCTATCTCATTGATCATATCAAATGCAAAAAGGTAAATCCATAGGATAACTTTTTTTTTTACTCTGAAGGGATAACCAGCTATTCTTACATTTTCTAAGGAATAAATTGAGGAATAACCCATGGTTAACCATGGATTATCCCTCTAGTTAACTTTATTCCTAGCTATCCTTTATAGTTATGACTTTTGGGAATAAGAGAAGATATCCCCTCTTATTCCCTATTACAAACACTACCTAAGAGTCCAAGTTAGATTCTCTTTATAGAAAATTACACCAAGTTTTTCATATGTTTTGTCCTTGAAAAAACCATACCAGCCCTTAATTTCTATTCCTATCCCTTCATTGTAGCTCACATTCATTGCACTTGCAAAACGTTAATTTCAAATAACAATATATCCATACAAGCCTTGTGTTTGCGTGCAAGAACACAACGTACACCTCCATATGCACATGTACCCTTGTGCATACACACTAAGGTCCATAGTATTGATCCATACTGATCACATTGTACCATAATGATAAGGTATTAGTACCGTACCAAGGTTTGATTCAATATCATCTAAACCGACCAATGGAACCATCCTGTACCAGCTATACTATCTAGTTTTGAGTTCAAAGTGGAAAAGTAGTATTATATCCTATCTTGATATGAAATACATATCTTGTCGTACTAATCATAACATACCGAACTAATAATGTATCGATATTGTTGACTATACTGGTTTTACGGACCTTGATGCACAAATATGTATGCATGCACATGCGTATGCATAGAAACCTGTGAATATTCATACATGTAAGTACCCATGCATGTTCATATAAACATACATGCAAATGCATATAGGTACATATTACATATGTACGTATGAATGCATGTGCAGAATTATAAATATTTATATTAAAATGAGAGAGTTGAGATATATGAGCCTATCAAATTTTTCCTTGGGTGGAAACTACTTTGTTAACATAAAAGATTATAGGTGCCACGCTTTTGAAAAACCATTTCCCTACTTTTGCTGCTTGACATACATATGAGATACTAGGGCACCAATAATGTATGTGGATAAACAAAAAACTTATTGGTGTAATGCACACAGATTAGAACTTCTAGGGTTAGAACTTAGGGAAAATAAAAATGGTATTAAGAAAAATAGGTTGGATGAAACTGTCATGAGATGCGGTGGTGAGCTTTTGGACTGGAGATTGGATGGGATCTAACCAAATACAAATTTTAGATATATAATTTAGTTATACATCTAAATTTGAACTAAAACATTGCTAAAATAACAAATAATTATATTTAATAAAAATTAAAGTGTCGTCATCAACTTTGTAGAGCATGGTGTGCACATTTCATGACTGCATTATACTCACTTGTTAGCAAGACAATATTTTTATTGGAAGTAGATAAAGCGCTTTAATTCTGAATACAATTAATATAGAAGATATAATTTCATGGTCATCATACAAAATAGTTTATAAAATTTTGGAGTACGTAGTTTATGACACTAAAAGCAAATTCTACATTATAATGTAGAAAAGTGGGAGTTTTGCCCAAATTTGAACCTTAGATATTGCTATTATAGTTGTAAATGAACTAAATTATATGCTTATTTACATACAACTGTGTTGCATATCAAAGATGTTTTTGTTGTATATATATATCTCTAAGTGCAACTAAAAATGATTGCATCCTAAAATATAGCTCTGATTGCAATTACGGTTGTTACTTCAACCCATAAATTCGATACCCAATGTTTATCTAACTTATAATTAATGCTAACCTAACTCAAATCCAACAATGAATTTATGGGTACAAAGTCAAAGTCAAATCAACTTAAATTTTCAAATTAGATTTGAGTTTGAGATTTTTATTGCTGACCCAATGTAAGCTTAATTCATTACATACAACATGCACATATAAATACCTGTATGCATATATACACAATGTTAGTTTCATTTATATATCTTCAATTAAAAAGATAAAATGTAATTACATATTCGAACATATTTGTTTATTTATATGGCTTTAAGTAAGAGATGAACAAAATTATATACTTATTTACATGCAACTAAGTTAGATACATGCAATTGAGTTGCATGCAACAAAAACTTATATATATATAGGTCAACCAAAGCAATGATATCCTAAATTTAGGCTCTAGTTGCAATTAAGGTTGTTACTTCAACACATTAACATAGTGTTTGACCTAGATTTAACTCAAAACCAGCCCTAACCTGACTCAAACCCGATAATGAATGTGTAGATATGGAATTAAGGTCAAACACATTACCCATTTGGTTCAATGCTATAATTATAGTTGAAATTAAATTCTACTAGAATCAAAATTAGAGAATTACTTATATCTCTAGTTGTTTGGTGCATACAATAATCGTAATTGGAATCCAAAGCTTAAACAAGCTAGATTTCAAACGGATATTGCCATAAATGCAGAAAAAAGTTACAAAAAGATATAAAATCAAAATAGCCATGAGAAAAAGAAAAAATAGATTCATCAAAAAATTATGTGGACACTATGATAACTTGCTAAAATCTAGAAAGAGATAGTTAGAAACAATGACCGGCTCACCTCTACTAGCAATATGGCTAAAGAGCTTTAGGTGAGGAAAAGAGAGGGGGTGCCAACTAAGATGAGAGAGGAAGAATGTAGTGAGAAGAGGGTGGAAGAGAGAGGGGAGGAAGGAGAGAGTACATTACAATTAGCTGAAATTGATTTGTAGTTTTGGATGAGAGGTTTGAATTTTAATTTTTTTTTCTAATACATGATTTGAATTTCAGGTAGAATCAGAATCAGATTCTAATTCCATCTAAACAAATATTTGGAATTAAAGTTGATGATTCTAATTTTGATTACAAAAGGAGATTCCCACGAAACAAACAAGTACTAAAACTTTTAAATTGGATCCGAGTTTAACGTTCTTATAATTGATTTACTCCAAGCTTAACCCAAACATATACAAACACTTGATTCGTTACATACATACATATGTGTATGTATATATATATGTATATATATATATATATATGTGTGTGTGTGTGTGTGTGTATACATAGGTATATGCACATACAAATTTATATATAATGTTAGCTCTTGTTATGTATCTTTTAATTGAAAAATAAACAAGTAATCATGTTAGAACATGTTTGCAAATTTATACTTGATTAGCTCTTTTGGTTATAATATTTGATGCCCAATAAGTAGTTGTATCCGATCTTCATCTAACCAATATTCAATGCATACTTTTATTACCTGAACTTGAACTCAACTCAATCCTTCAATGGATAAAGATAGACTTGAAACCTCAATAAATATAGGTTTGGTTCAATTATCACTTTGGCAGTGATATAATCATGGAGGTAGAATTGTTTTCAAGCCATGATGATGGGAATGAATAAAATTGACCCACATCAAAGATGTGGTTGGTTAGGTTGTTGTTGGAGACTTCAAAGTAGGAATGTGAGCATTGATAGCTCCTGTGGAATGAGACTTGTCAAGTGGTTGTGAGAGATGAAGAATCCCAAGTTGTTCTAAAACCCAAAAGCTTGCAAGAATCATTCAATTTAGGATGTTGATTCCCAAATTCAACCTATGCAAATGATTCGTTGATTATATATACATGAGTAGTAATTATGGATATGACACAAATTCGATACAAAGTTAGCGGTCGGATTGAACATAAATAGGTTTAGAGTAAGATTGAGTTGACCCACTAGATATGATTAATAAACAAGCTAGGTGGTTGACTCATTTATTCAAATTAATCTGCAATTGACCTGATTATTAAATAAATCAATTTGTGTAATTCGATCCGTCATGACTTGCTAGCCCTATTTATCCAAGTTACCTTTTAATTAATTATTATTTTATTATTATATAGGATCTAATAATTAGATGGAAATGAGTTGGAGATAATTAAATTTATCCTGAATTGATATATAATTACTTTAATTATGATTTTAAATATTTTTTTATGATTGAGTTAGTATTAAATAAATTACATAAGAATCATGCATTTATATCAAATAGGTCATATAGATCATGTGGGTCATATGTGTTACATGGATTACATGAATTGTGCCATATAATCCGTATAATACAAGGGTTATGTTTGAATTTAGATTTTTAATCTTATTAACAAACGAGTCAGATTCAAGTTAGTTTATTTACCGTTATACTTTGAAATTAATCTGATTCACTTATGATTCATTGGCATGCTTTGTTATTCTTAATTTTTTTATTTATTTTTTTTATAATATTTTTTGTTGTAGGTAGATGGTGATATAAATAATGTAAAAGGCAAAAGGTGGAATAAAAACTTTAGGGAGCGTTTGGTAGCACGTAATCTATACAGAGATGTGGTAATGTTGATAAAATTATCCTTTCTTTCTTTGATCGCTCTCTACTCGCATCCTCTTCTACTAACCTCGTTGATACCTCGAAGGTACTGAGCCACATCCTCTTGCGCAGAGTCAGAACGCAGATCTCTGCCGCTCAGCCCTACGGCAACCTCATCAGCCATTTCGAATATCATTTCTAAATATAATTTTTTAAAAATTAAATATATAATATATAAATTTTTAATAAATTTAATTTAGAAATATTTTAAGAATTTAATGTTATATGACTAGTAATCTGTTTGTCATACTAAACATAGTAATCAATACTACTGTTGTATTACCTATGTTGATGACGCCAAGACACCCTCCTCGAACGTCGGGGATGACGGACGTCTCTCTCCTCGAAGTCCTGCAAGAAAAGTCCCCTGGGACCGGCGACACCGGTGGGGACCCTCCGACGATCAAGTTAGCTGCTTGGGCTCAGACAAAGAACCGCTCCAGCGAAGAGAAGCTGAGGCGGTTAGGGTTTTTGCTGGGAGGAAGAAAGCTCAGAAAAACCAGAGTTCAGATCCCACTTACAGCGTGAGCATGTGTCTTTTATACCCGTCCGAATACAGTGACTCGCAGCCTTTGAAGATCTCTGTCGTACCGTCGCCGGTTGATATGACTGGGCTCCATTGCTAGGGGTAGCGGGTCGTACGCCATAGCAAGGCATGGTGGTGCACAGGGACATGCAACGCGCCAAACACCATTATGAGGCATGGCCCTCCGTACCGGGGCACAATCACGGAGTACTGAATGGTACGCTGCGGCAAGGCATGGTCATGCACAGGGGCATGCAACGCGCCAAACATCGTTATGAGGCATGGCCCTCCGTACGAAGCACAATCATAGGAGTACTGAATGGTACACTACGGCAAGGCATGGCCATGGGCTGAAAATCATGTGTGAGCACCGTGCAGCTTGATGGTTGCTGTTTTCCTTGGCAATTGAGTCGCGTGTTGATCGCTGATGACCCCACCCCGAGGGGTGCCGGGGATGGGGGAATGACGATGCACCCCGAGGCCGGTAGGGGCCCCGGGGTTAAGGTATGATGACCCCACCCCCGACCCCGAGGGGGTGCCGGGGATGGGGAAATGACGATGCACCCCGAGGCCGGTAGGGGCCCCGGGGTTAAGAATGATGACCCCACCCCCGACCCCGAGGGGGTGCCGGGATGGGGAAATGACATGCACCCCGAGGCCGGTAGGGGCCCCGGGGTTAAGGTATGATGACCCCACCCCCGACCCCGAGGGGGTGCCGGGAATGGGGAAATGAGGATGCACCCCGAGGCCGGTAGGGGCCCCGGGGTTAAGGTATGATTTCCCCACCCCCGACCCCGAGGGGGTGCCGGGGTGGGGAAATGAGATGCACCCCGAGGCCGGTAGGGGCCCCGGGGTTAAGGTATGATGACCCCACCCCCGACCCCGAGGGGGTGCCGGGATGGGGAAATGAGATGCACCCCGAGGCCGGTAGGGGCCCCGGGGTTAAGGTATGATTTCCCCCCCCGACCCCGAGGGGGTGCCGGGAATGGGGAAATGAGGATGCACCCCGAGGCCGGTAGGGGCCCCGGGGTTAAGGTATGATTTCCCCACCCCCGACCCCGAGGGGGTGCCGGGGTGGGGAAATGAGATGCACCCCGAGGCCGGTAGGGGCCCCGGGGTTAAGGTATGATTTCCCCACCCCCGACCCCGAGGGGGTGCCGGGGTGGGGAAATGAGATGCACCCCGAGGCCGGTAGGGGCCCCGGGGTTAAGGATGATGACCCCCCCCGACCCCGAGGGGGTGCCGGGGGTGGGGAAACGATGACTGCCGTTACCTTTGCTGACGGCTGGGATCAGTCATATCAGATGCCCCCTCGCCCCTGGGGCGAAGCGGGTCCCGCCGCTAGGCCCAAGGGGCGTTCTCCACGTGGCTGATCCCTAGCCTTGCTTCATGCGGACGGTACGGGGATGTAAAGACGGCCTTCCGTACACCGCGCCACGATCGCCCTCGAAATGAGGATCAGCTCTTCGAAGTCCGCGCGAAAAGGCGTAATGATTTCTTTCATTACGGCGAACATCAGAAGGGGCCCCACCGGCGGGGGGCGTGCCGCGCCACGCGCCGGGGCACTCCTCGAGGCAAGCCGGCGTATGGTGAAGAAGCCGCGTGGCCGACGGGACGTGGCGGGACGTTTTGAAAACCCAATAAAGCCAGGCAAGGGGGGGGCTGAACCGCCACCACACCATCGTCTTCTTCCTTCTGTTTCCTCAGTTTGCTCCTGCATCCTGCAAGCTCGCGCCCAGTTTTCTTGTTTCCCAGGTCAGCTTTTTCGTCTTTCTTTCTTTTTCATGAGTCTACCTTCTTGGACCTCGGAGGACGGTTCTGAGGACCGTCCTTCTGCGAGGCTCCAAACTCCTTCTCTCCTCTCCTCCGATTGAGTGGTCCTCTGATTCCAGAGGACCACGTCCCTTTGGCCCGGCGACGGGCCGCCGGAGCCATGGCGGAGCTCCCTTGAGGGGCCGCCAGCCGGGGGTTGGGACCTCCTCGAGGGTGGAGGAATCCCCAGAGGGGGTGCCTCCTCGATAACGCGATCGGATCTGGAAAGGATCCGGGCCCGTTATCGGATCCCTCCAGAGATCGACCTTTTTCTACCGACCCCTGACGACCGGGTCGTCTCCTCCCGGCCCGGTCGCGTAGCTTTCTATGAGGTCTGCCTACAGGTGGGCCTCCGTCCTCCTTTTCACCCTTTTTTCATCACACTTCTTGATTTCTTTTCTCTGACCCCTTCCCAACTAGTCCCGAACTCCTGTCGGGTCATTAGTGCGTTCGTTATCCTTTGTCACCGCCTAGGTATTACCCCTAGGGTCAGTTTTTTCGCAACTTTTATTCTCTTCGGGCCCAGAAGGGATGGTGGGTGTTTCAGCCCCGACCCAATAGGGTCCTTAAACTCCTCTTGCCTTCGTCAATTAAGGGGTGGAAACCCCGTTTCTTTTTTGCTAAATGTGGACCAAGTCCGGTCCCGGTGGGGGGACCCCGACCTCCGGGGAATGTTGCGGCCGTTCAGCCTGGGGATCGGGAGGCGATGGGAGTTGCTGACCACCGAGATCCCCAGGTACACCCTACTGTTAGGGGAGGAGAACTTCGAGTTGGCGGGCCTCGTCTCCCATCGGGGTAAGTTTTTTCCACTTAGCTAGAAATCCTGCCCTTTTCCTTTCTCTTCTTTTTTTTTTTTTTTTTTTTTTTTTTTTACATAGCTTTGAAAAACTTGACTTTATGTTGCAGCGATGAAAGTCCCAACCGCGAAGTTGTTAAAGGCCGCAAGAAAAGGGCCGAGAAGGAGCCCCGGGGGGCAGCAGGCTCCAGCCCCGAAAGCGCCGGTGATCCGGGCCCCCCCCCGGCACCAGCCTCCCCCCCGGCCCGCACACCCCGGTCTCCGGAGGTCGACCTCACGGCCGACACTCCACCGGAGGTGGGGCCGCAGCGGGAGGTACCGCCACGAGTCAGTGGCGGGGGGCCTGCGCCAACCGGGGCTCCCGGCCCCGAGGGAGCGACCCCATTGGCGCTAGCAGGGACTGGGGTGAGGGGCCATCCGGTCCCGCCAGTCCACCCCCGAGGGGCGGTTAGGGGCGACCACACACAGAGCCGGGGAGCTCAGAGGCGGCAGAGGGGGTGGAACGTGCCCAGGTCACCCCTGGACTCCTGGACGATGGCCGGTGGGCCGAGCGGGTCCTGGGCTCGGTTTGGATCCTAGGATCACCGAAGATCTTGGTCGTCAGAAGACGGGCGAGTTTTCCGGAATCTTACGCCGCGCGTTCAGGGTAAGCAACCTTCTTGCCCTTTCCCCTTATGTTCATGTATACACATACTTTTGACTTGGGCTTGTGCGTGCAGATTGTGCACTCCCTAAAGGCCGCTAGGGAGGTGATCCGCGGGGGAAAAACCTTCTCCGGGAGGCACAGGACCGCGCGAAGCAGCAGAAAGGGCACTGGAGAAGCGGTCAAAGAGTCCTGCGCCAGCGAGGTGAGAGCCGCCGAGGGTCGTGCGGAGATCGAGGCCAATCGCGCGCGCGCAGCGATCTCCCAGATGGCGGAGTCCGAGAGCGGTCATGGCGAGGACATTCATATCTCGGAGCTGAACCGGGCGGCTCTTCGGGAGGCTGAGGAACGGGCGGGAAGGAGGCTTGGCGAGAAGAGGCCGTGGCGAGTGCAAAAGAGGAGGCCGGCCGGTATAAGTCGCGCCAGAGAAGCTGAAAGGGCCGCGGCGGAGGCCTTTGCTGCGACTCGAGCTGCCGGGCTTGTCGAGAATACAGGTCGTCTGAGCGTTTCACAGACGACCTAGCCGAAGCTTCAGCCGCCGTTCCTCGACGGGTTCCAGTACGCCAAGGAGAGGGTGGCCAAGGACTAAATTTCCCCCGCGGCCTGGAGGTCGAGCCAGACCATCGTCGGACCTGGCCCCCGACGACGAGCCCGCACCGGCGGAGCCTTGAGTTTGCACCCGTTATTTGCTTTTCTTGCTTTGTAAGCCCGACTATGTCGGTATTTTGTAATCCCTGTTAATGAAAATACTTTTCGATGATTTTTGTATTATTGAATTTCACCATTGATATGTGGCCCCACGACTTTATTCGTCCCGACGATTCCAGGGGAACACCTTCCCCACCTGCGCCAGCCTTAATTACATGAACCCGCGAGTTAATTTGAATCTTGGGAGCGGGGCACCGCTGAATCAGGGCTCCCTCGGAGCTAGGCGTAACGGGTCAAGCAACCTGGTGTTGGTCTGGCGCGCAGCTTGATGCCCGCGGGACTTGCCCGGTAGGGTGTCGGGTCTTGGCTGTGAAGAATTGTTGGTGCACCGTCCGCCGGCGGTTAGCCGGGTTTTATGCCTGATTAGCGCAGGGCTTTGAGTGCCGACGGGCGCCGGGCTTTTGTTGTTGAGAGCCAGTGGTACACCGCTCTGCCAGTGGTACACTGGGCTTATGCCTGGCTGGTGCAGGGCTTTGAGTGCCGACGAAGTGCCGGGCTTTTGTTGCTGAGAGCCGGTGGTACACCGCTCTGCCAGTGGTACACTGGGCTTATGCCTGGCTGGTGCAGGGCTTTGAGTGCCGACGAAGTGCCGGGCTTTTGTTGTTGAGAGCCGGTGGTACACCGCTCTGCCAGTGGTACACTGGGCTTATGCCTGGCTGGTGCAGGGCTTTGAGTGCCGACGAAGTGCCGGGCTTTTGTTGCTGAGAGCCGGTGGTACACCGCTCTGCCAGTGGTACACTGGGCTTATGCCTGGCTGGTGCAGGGCTTTGAGTGCCGACGAAGTGCCGGGCTTTTGTTGCTGAGAGCCGGTGGTACACCGCTCTGCCAGTGGTACACTGGGCTTATGCCTGGCTGGTGCAGGGCTTTGAGTGCCGACGAAGTGCCGGGCTTTTGTTGCTGAGAGCCGGTGGTACACCGCTCTGCCAGTGGTACACTGGGCTTATGCCTGGCTGGTGCAGGGCTTTGAGTGCCGACGAAGTGCCGGGCTTTTGTTGCTGAGAGCCGGTGGTACACCGCTCTGCCAGTGGTACACTGGGCTTATGCCTGGCTGGTGCAGGGCTTTGAGTGCCGACGAAGTGCCGGGCTTTTGTTGCTGAGAGCCGGTGTACACCGCTCTGCCAGTGGTACACTGGGCTTATGCCTGGCTGGTGCAGGGCTTTGAGTGCCGACGAAGTGCCGGGCTTTTGTTGCTGAGAGCCGGTGGTACACCGCTCTGCCAGTGGTACACTGGGCTTATGCCTGGCTGGTGCAGGGCTTTGAGTGCCGACGAAGTGCCGGGCTTTTGTTGCTGAGAGCCGGTGGTACACCGCTCTGCCAGTGGTACACTGGGCTTATGCCTGGCTGGTGCAGGGCTTTGAGTGCCGACGAAGTGCCGGGCTTTTGTTGTTGAGAGCCGGTGGTACACCGCTCTGCCAGTGGTACACTGGGCTTATGCCTGGCTGGTGCAGGGCTTTGAGTGCCGACGAAGTGTGCCGGGCTTTTGTTGCTGAGAGCCGGTGGTACACCGCTCTGCCAGTGGTACACTGGGCTTATGCCTGGCTGGTGCAGGGCTTTGAGTGCCGACGAAGTGCCGGGCTTTTGTTGCTGAGAGCCGGTGGTACACCGCTCTGCCAGTGGTACACTGGGCTTATGCCTGGCTGGTGCAGGGCTTTGAGAGATTTAGATAGATTACTGATAATACCGGCGGAGGTTATCCGCATTCCACGTCCTGGGAAGTGGCGTCCCATCAAGTCCTTCAATTTTATAAGCTCCGTGGTGCAGCGTCTCGGTGATCCGGTAGGGTCCTTCCCAGTTAGGGGCTAGCTTACCTCCTTCAGTTGGCTTTGAGACCTCGGCCCGCCGGAGAACTAGGTCTCCTGGTAGGAACGTTCGAGGGCGCACACGCGCGTTGTAGTACTTCGCGGCCCGTTGCCGGTAGGTGCCATTCGAAGCCGCGCCCTGCCCGCATTTCCTCCACCAGGTCGAGGTTGGCTCTCAGTTGGTCAGAATTACCTTCTTCACTGTAAGCCTCCACTCGGGGGCTAGGTGCTCCGATCTCCACGGGGATAACAGCTTCTGAGCCAAAACTAGGCTGAATGGCGTCTCCCAGTGGGGGCTCGAGGCGTCGTGTGATAGGCCCATAGCACGTTGGGGAGCTCCTCTACCCAACGTCCCTTGCACCGTCCAGCCGAGACTTCAGTCCTTGGAGAATGATTCGGTTGGTCACTTCTGCCGCCCCGTTGGTTTGAGGATGTCCGACGGAAGTAAATCTTTGAAAAATACCCAGCTCGGAGCAGAACTCCCGAAAAGGTGCATTATCAAACTGACGGCCATTATCGGTGACCAGTGTGCGTGGCAGGCCAAACCGACATATGATTGANCTTTGAAAAATTCCCAGCTCGGAGCAGAACTCCCGAAAAGGTGCATTATCAAACTGACGGCCATTATCGGTGACCAGCGTGCGTGGCAAGCCAAACCGACATATGATTGACTTCCAGAAAAAAGATCTTACTTTGCTCTCGGTAATCTTGGCCAAAGCCTCAGCTTCGACCCACTTGGTAAAGTGGTCCACCGCCACCAAGAGGAACTTTCGCTGCCCGGAAGCCGGGGGAAATGGACCCAAAATGTCCATGCCCCACTGGGCAAAGGGCCAAGGCGCCATCACGGGGGTCAGGTTAGACGTCGGCTGTCGCTGGATATTGGCATGACGTTGGCAGATATCACACTTCTTGACAAGCTCGGCCGCGTCCTCCTTCATCGTCAGCCAGAAGTACCCTTGGCGCAGAGCCTTGTAAGCCAGGGCTCTGCCCCCCAGATGACTTCCACATATGCCTTCATGGATCTCCCTAAGGATATCCGACTCCAAGGGTCCTACACACCTAAGGACCGGATATGAGAAGGATCTTCGATAAAGCTTCCCGTCCATCATCAAGAATCTCGGGGCCCTTCGCTTAAGCTGTTTGGCCTCCGCCGGGTCCCCCGGGAGGGTACCGTCGGTTAAGTATTGGATGTAGGCATCCATCCAGGAGGGCTCCGGCTCCACTGGCAGCACTTCTTCCACGGTCTCAATGCTCGGGGCTGGTAGATGCTCCACGTATGTCCTCCCTAACGTCCCATCGTCCGAAGTGGCCAAGCGGGACAGGGAGTCAGCTCTGGCATTCTCTGCCCTGGGGATATAGCTGACGCGGAAGTAAGAAAAATGAGACGCCTGGGACTGCACCTTGCTCAAGTAACGGGACATGACCGGGTCCCTAGCCTCGTATTCACCAGTAACTTGCCCGGAAATGAGTTGAGAATCGGTAAAGGCCCTCAAGCGCCCCGCGCCTAATTCCTTGGCTAGTCTCAATCCCGCCAGTAGGGCTTCGTACTCCGCCTGATTATTGGTCGCTGGGAACTGGAATCTGAGGGCGTACTCCACTACATCTCCCTCCGGGCTTGCAAGGATGAGCCCGGCACCGCTCCCTTGGGAGTTTGCCGCTCCGTCCACATGTAGGATCCAATCCTCCGCCTCCCCTGATGAGGGGGGTTCCCCAAACTCCTCCGGTTGCGCCTCCTCCATGTCCTTCTTGGTCCAGGAACATTCGACTAGGAAGTCCGCCAACACCTGGGACTTCATGGCTGGCCTCGGTCGGATGGACAGATCGAACTCGCCTAACTTGATGGCCCATTTAGCCAGCCGGCCGGAAGTGTCGGGGCGAGACAGGATAGCTCGCAGGGGCTGATCCGTAAGCACCACGATGGGATGAGCTTGAAAATAAGGCCGGAGGCGCTGAGTAGAGACCACCAGAGCGAAAATGATCTTCTCGGTTTTTGAATACCTGGTCTCCGCGTCATGGAGTATTTTGCTGGTGTAGTAGATCGGCTTCTGAGTTCCGTCGGTATCCATGTGCACCAGTACCGAACTGACGGCCTCCGGGGAAGCGGCCAGATATAGGAAGAGCTCCTCCCCATTTTCGGGCTTGGATAGCAGTGGCGGAGTGGAGAGAAACTGCTTCAATTCTTCAAAGGAGCTTTGACATTCTTTCGTCCACTCGAAGCCGTTAATCTTGCGCAGCGCCTTGAAAAAGGGTAGGCACCTCTCCGCCGACCTTGACATGAAACGACTCAAAGCCGCCACCCTCCCCGTAAGGCGCTGCACCTCCTTCTTACTGACCGGGGGCCGCATCTCCAGGATAGCTCTGATCTTGTCGGGGTTGGCTTCGATCCCGCGTTGGGTCACCATGAAACCCAGGAACTTGCCGGCTGCCACTCCAAAGGCGCATTTGTGGGGGTTGAGTTTCATTCGGTACCGTCGCAGATTGCCGAAAGTCTCCCCGAGATCGGCCACATGGTCTCCTGCGCTGGTGCTTTTAGTCAGCATGTCATCCACATAGACCTCCATATTGCGCCCCAGCTGATCCTCGAAGACCCTGTTCATCAACCTTTGATAAGTGGCCCCGGCGTTTTTCAGCCCGAAAGGCATCACTCTGTAACAGTAGATCCCCTTCTCCGTGACAAAGGAGGTTGCCTCCTCATCTACTGGGCTCATCTTGATTTGATTGTACCCCGAGAACGCATCCATGAAACTGAGCGTCCCGTGCCCGGAAGTGGCGTCCACCAGTTGGTCAATTCGGGGGAGCGGAAAGCTGTCCTTGGGGCACGCCTTGTTGAGGTCGGTAAAGTCCACACACATCCTCCAGCTCCCACTGGTCTTCCGAACCATCACGACATTCGCCAACCAGTCGGGGTAGCGCACCTCACGAATGTGGCCAGCCACCAACAGCTTCCGCACCTCTTCGTCGACAGCCTTCTGCCGGTCCGGAGCAAAACTCCTTTTTTTCTGCCTGATGGGCCGGCACTCTGGTCGAATGTTGAGCTGGTGTGTAATCACCTCCTCCGGGATTCCGGGCATGTCAGATGCTGACCACGCGAAGACGTCGGCGTTGGTCCGTAGAAAGGTTAGGAGCTGGTCACGGGCTTCGTCAGGAAGCGAGGCTCCGACCCGAACCGTCTGCGCGGGGTCCTCCCCGAGGGGGAAGGTAAGCAGCCGCTCGGCCGGTTCCCCCCTCCTCTCCAAATCCCGTGGGTCAAGAATTTCGGACGTCGATGTCGACGGTGGTGCAAGCACTGCCCCCTGGGGACTGGGAGCCAAGTGATAGCATAGCGCCGGCAGGTCCCGCTCTCCTCGCATCTCGCCGATCCCGCTGGTGGTTGGGAATCTCACTAGGAGTCGCTTGGTGGAAATGACGGCATCCAAGAGGTTGAGCCCGGGCCTCCCAAGAATCGCATTGTACGCCAGGGGCACACGGACCACCAAAAACTTTATAAGGACAGTGCTCTGGCGCGGAGCCATTCCGGCTGTTGCAGGAAGAGTAATCTCCCCCTCGACCCTCACAGAGTCCCCCGTGAATCCCATCAAAGGCATGACGACTGGTTGAAGTAAATCATGTGACAGGTTCATGCGAATAAAGGCGTCGTAGTTCAAAACATCTACTGAACTTCCACTGTCGACCAGGATTCGTTTTACAGGGTGCTTAGCGATTGTCATGGATACGACGACGCTATCATCATCTTGGTTTACAACCCCCTCTAGGCCCTCTTCGAAAAAAGGAATTATAGCCTCCGCTCCCCCCTCTCCCCTCGGTCTCTTCGGCGGGCCCCCTGCCCCCCAGGAGATCATCGCTACCGTCTTCTCCGTCGGGGCGTTATCAATCATCGGCGGTGCAGGCGCTGATGGGCCGAGAGTTCCTGGGTTGTTCCTTTGGACGAACTTCCTCAGGTGGCCCTGTTGAATGAGATCTTCAATGGCTTTCTTCAGCTGCCGGCAGTCGTCGGTGTTGTGGCCATGGTCCCGGTGGTAGCGGCAGTAGAGGCTCTTGTTCCGGGGGATCTTCGGGTTGATGGGGGGAGGTCGTTGCAGGTAAGGCTCCCCTTCGATCTCGAGCAGGATTTGGGATATGGGAGCAAGCAATGGAGTATACGGCCCGTCTCTCGGTGCAGGAGGTCGAGGGCGGTTGTCTGGTCGACGAGGAGGCTCGGGCCTCCTGGGGCGGGCTTCCGCAGGTTCTGGCTGGGCTGGCTTCCGGGGTACGTTCCCGCCGGCCTCACGCCGAGAAAAGTCAGCTTCATCTGCCCGGATGTATTTCTGGGCGCGGATCAGGAGTTCGGAGTAGGAACCCGGTGGCTTCTTGTCAAGAGAATACGCGAAACGGGAAGGGCGGAGCCCTCGCTTCAGAGCCAAGGTAGCCACTGAGTCCTCCAAGTTATATACCTCCAGAGCGGCCTCCTTAAACCGGGCGACGTAGTCTCGCAGGGACTCGCCATTCTTCTGCTGGACAGCAAATAAACTGTCCGCCACCCTCGGGATTTTCCGGCAGGCGTCAAAGTGGGCCAGGAAAGCCCTCTCCAACTGGCGAAAGGAGTCGATGCTCCGTGGCGGCAGGCGAGAGTACCAGGCCCGGGCGGCTTTTTTCAGAGTAGCGGGGAAGGCCACACACATAAGGGAGTCCGTAGCCCCCTGAACCTGCATGAGCACCTTGTAACTTTCCAAATGGTCCAGGGGGTCCGTAGTCCCGTCATAAGGGTCCAGCTGAGGAAGGCGGAATCGGGCAGAGATTGGCTCCTCCATGATACGGCGGGACAGGGGAGGCCGACTGTCGTAATCAGTCTCCGGCAGGTGGGTGATACGACGGCTAAGTTCTTCCAACTTCTGATTACACTCCTCGAGTCGCCGCTCAGCTCGGCGAGGCATCCGGCCATCAACGGAACCCTCCCCTGAAGATTCAGAAGAAGAGCGGAGGCGACGATGTCGGCGCGCGCGCTCCGCCTCCTTTCCATGCCGCCGCTTAGGGGAGATGCTGGCGTGGCGAGAAGGAGACCGGGGCCTTTTGGACGCCTCGCGGCGATGCGGCTTGGCCGGGGATCGGCGGTGATGATCTGCAGGAACAGGCGATCTCCTTCGGGAGGAATGCTGGCTGGGTTGTACCGCCTCTGGGACAGACGGGCTCGGCTCCGGCTGTCGCAAAGCTACTTGTTGCTGCTGCTGCATGCTTTTGACCGCCGCTGCCAGCGACTGGACCTGGGTAGCCAGGTCAGCGAATCGATCTTCTTGAGGTGGCTGTGAAGCGGATGCAGGGGCGCCATTCTGCGGAGCAGAAGGCCCTGCCTCCTGGAGGTTCGGAGGCTCTGGGAAACAAGATACGAGAGCTGGGGGGTCCTCCGCGGGCGGATCAGCCCCGCAGCGCTGCCTCCCAGCGCGACCGGCCGAAACTCCCTTCATTCGAGTTGTCACCATGGCTTTAGGGTCTCGAAGAAAGCCGCTGGTTCGAAGTCTCTCTTACACTCCTCCCCCTTCCTGGCGCGCCAATCTGATGGCGCCAAGTCACCTTCTTCAAACGTCGGGGAAAACGGACGTCTCGCCCCGGGAAGTCCTGCAAGAAAAGTCCCCAAGGACCGGTGGCACCGGTGGGGACCCTCCGACGATCAAGTCAGTGGCTTGGGTTCAGACAAAGAACCACCCCCCGCGAAGGAAAGCTGAGGCAGTTAGGGTTTTGAGCAGGGAGGAAAAAGCTCTCTAAAACCAGAGATTGAATCCGGCCTATATCCCCCATATCTCTCTTTTTACCTGTCTAAAAACCGTCCTGTGCAGCTTCGGAAGACCTTTCTTTTGTACTGTTTTTGATGGACGTAGCTGGGCTCCTATTACTAGAGGCGGCGAGTCGTACATCCTAGCAAGGCGTAGTGGCGCACAGTGGCATGCAATGCGCCAAACATCGTTATGAGACGTGACCCTCCGTACCGGCGCACATTTTAAAGGAGTACGAAATGGTACCACGGCAAGGCACAGCCATGTGCCGGAGATCATGCGTGAGCACCGTACATGCTGACAGTTGCTGTTTTCTTTGGCGGTTGAATAGCATGTCGACCATGCACCCTGAGGCCAGTAGGACCCCGGGGTTAGGAAGCGATGACCCCACCCCGACCCCGAGGGAGTGCCGGGGGTGGGGAAATGGCCGCTCACCCCGGGGCTGGTAGGGGCCCCGGGGTTAGGAAACGATGACCCCACCCCGACCCCGAGGGGGTGCCGGGGGTGGGGAAATGGCCGCTCACCCCGGGGCTGGTAGGGGCCCCGGGGTTAGGAAACGATGACCCCACCCCGACCCCGAGGGGGTGCCGGGGGTGGGGAAATGGCCGCTCACCCCGGGGCTGGTAGGGGCCCCGGGGTTAGGAAACGATGACCCCACCCCGACCCCGAGGGGGTGCCGGGGGTGGGGAAATGGCCGCTCACCCCGGGGCTGGTAGGGGCCCCGGGGTTAGGAAGCGATGACCCCACCCCGACCCCGAGGGGGTGCCGGGGGTGGGGAAATGGCCGCTCACCCCGGGGCTGGTAGGGGCCCCGGGGTTAGGAACGATGACCCCACCCCGACCCCGAGGGGGTGCCGGGGGTGGGGAAATGGCCGCTCACCCCGGGGCTGGTAGGGGCCCCGGGGTTAGGAAACGATGACCCCACCCCGACCCCGAGGGGGTGCCGGGGGTGGGGAAATGGCCGCTCACCCCGGGGCTGGTAGGGGCCCCGGGGTTAGGAAACGATGACCCCACCCCGACCCCGAGGGGGTGCCGGGGGTGGGGAAATGGCCGCTCACCCCGGGGCTGGTAGGGGCCCCGGGGTTAGGAAACGATGACCCCACCCCGACCCCGAGGGGGTGCCGGGGGTGGGGAAATGGCCGCTCACCCCGGGGCTGGTAGGGGCCCCGGGGTTAGGAACGATGACCCCACCCCGACCCCGAGGGGGTGCCGGGGGTGGGGAAATGGCCGCTCACCCCGGGGCTGGTAGGGGCCCCGGGGTTAGGAAACGATGACCCCACCCCGACCCCGAGGGGGTGCCGGGGGTGGGGAAATGGCCGCTCACCCCGGGGCTGGTAGGGGCCCCGGGGTTAGGAAACGATGACCCCACCCCGACCCCGAGGGGGTGCCGGGGGTGGGGAAATGGCCGCTCACCCCGGGGCTGGTAGGGGCCCCGGGGTTAGGAAGCGATGACCCCACCCCGACCCCCGCTCACCCCGGGGCTGGTAGGGGCCCCGGGGTTAGGAACGATGACCCCACCCCGACCCCGAGGGGGTGCCGGGGGTGGGGAAATGGCTGAAATGGCTGACGGCCGTTACCTTGCCTGATGACGTTGGGATCAGTCATATCAGATACTAATTGAAGAAGGGATGGGTAAGATTCAAGTTAATGCTAATTTTCTTTCCATGCAACTTATCTCATCAAATTGTCCCTAGTGCATATCAAACTAATTTCAACTGGCACTATGATCGGCATGAGAAAAATAGAGAAGGTGAGAAGAGATGAAGGATTGAAAGAGTAGGGATAGAGGAGAGAGATGCAAGGAAACCTACCAAGAAAAATGATTATGAAACTTATTATATGAGAGTAAATACTTAGCTTCTCATAACCCCATCATTACCAATCCAAGTCCTCTTTGGTTTTAATTTTTGCTTAAAATTCAACCTACAAGTAATTCTATCTATATTGTTTAGTAATCAAACAAAGCTTCACTAATTTTTGAAGAAGTAGAACAGAAGAAATTTCAAAATAAAATCAGACTGATGGGACTCAAACCCATCATTGTAACCAACCCCAAGACCTTATTAGGTGCAATAGTTGACACCTTCAATGCACTAATGTTTAACTAGTTGGCACCTTCAATGCATTAATGTTTAACAAACGTTGAACTAGGTTAAATAATTAAAGTTACGCGCCACACAATGCCTTTTAATTGCAATATCACTAGCAAAATTAAAAGAATTCAAGAACTGAGAAACTAAAAATTGAAGTATCCTAGAATTATATCAAAGCATAGCAGAGGACTCCCCGTATTCTTAAGTTTGCTCTCACAGGGTCGTTGCCTATCAAAATCAAGAGACTTGGCATTTAACATCAAGTCTTCTCGCATTCACAATGGCTGTGCCCACTGTTTTGGGCACAGACTATTCCATAGGCAGAGGGTCTAGTCCACCGTTTCCACTGCTCAAGGGTAAGGACAGCACCATGGGGACAAGTTCCTAACAATAGGATAAGGATGGCCTTTCGGCCGGTCCCCTTTTCCATAGCCTTTTCACTCATCTCCTCCTCTCCTCAACTCTTTTTCCCTTTTCCTCTAATTCCAGAGAAAATCTGGCTAAGGCTTCATCCCTTAAAAATTAGGCATGAAATCCAGCCTACAGGGGATGCTGACGTTATGCCACCAGAACACAACACTATCTCCAAGAATAGAATCCTATGCAAATTTTTAAATTTTAACTACTTACAATTGATATTATTACCAGATCGATGGCTGTCAGCTAGCTCAGTTGCAAACTGATCATCATATTTTAGTTTAGATAAACTGATTGCTTACCACGTCGAGAAAGAAATGGATGTTTGATTCAAAAAATCCAGTGATTACGAGTGGCCAATACCTAGATTTCACTGCCCTAAACAATAAGAAAAAATTATGACCAAAAACAATAAGCTAATACCTAGAGACAATGAGAGATTGGATAGGGGATTGAGCGATGGCAAGAGTATAGCAGCGAGGTCGGGATCAACTATCGTCGGCTAAAAGGCAAAGGCTTCGGGGATGGCAAATCTGAAAGATGGGTTCGAGCGGCGGTGTAAGAGCAGAAATGAAGATTAGGGCTAAGGTTATTCAAAATTTTGCGACGCCCATATTGCGTCGCAATCGCATCGCTATTTAGCGAGGTAAATAATTGTGTCGCTATTTAGTGACGAAAAAAATGCATTGCAAAATGCCCTGAGTATTTAGTGACATAAATATGTGTGTCGCTATAAATATGTGTGTCACTAAATAGCGATACAAATTGCGTCGCTATTTTGTCGCTAAATTAAATTAGCGATCAGCATCACTAAGTGCATCACTATTTGACTTATTTTCTTCATTTATTTATTTTTCATCATCTCTCCTCGCTGGGCATCGCAATTTGATTGCTATTTAGCGATGATACTTTGGCATCGCTAAAAGTGTTGCAATTTTGTTGTTTTCTTGTAGTGAGAGAGGAGGCAGCATTCTAGGGTTTCCCACATCCTCTAGTGAGAGAGAGGGTAGCGGCTTGGTGAAGGATAGAGAAACTCTATTTCTTGGGAGAAAAGAATCTTTGTATTTTTTGCACAAATCCTAGGGTCTAGGGTTTAAATACATGGCCATGTTGGCTTGATCCTGACTCAGAAAAATACCTATGGCTAACCCAATGAGATTAAGTTAACTCCAAGCCTATGTACACCTATAAGTTGACTCAATCTCAAAATCCTTGGACTCATACTTATCCCAATACAAGTTAGCCCCCTCAAAGCTTATAGCTCAACATGAACCTTGAGATGGCCTAGAGCCCAAAATAACAAAACCCTCCATGATGCCTTGAGAGCACCACACCAGGTCCAACACTATCAACCAAGCATATTGATTAAGCTTAAGTGCTAGGTTTAATTCAATTATAAATTTTTTGTCCAAAGTAATGGTTAGGTGCTGATGATCCATCTAGATTCTTAATTTGAAATGCTGCATTTGGCACTTAATAAAATCCAATTGTCAAATTTGACTCAATTTACATTAATTGGGTTTTAGTTGATACGAAAAGTATTGTAAATTAAACCAACCAATCAAACCTATATACTAATCTTGACCTATAATGTGCAACCGAATAGGCCAGATATCCGAATTAGGGTGCTAGTTTAAACTTGATGTTCAGGCCTTAGACATTAATTGATATTTTTATGGAAAATTTTGAGCTACCACTGGAGTCAACTAACTTAGGCCAAATATTCAAATTAGGGTGATAGATTAAACCCGATGTCCAAGCCTTAGATTAATTAATAATTTTATCAAAATTTTTGAGTTTTAATAATTTTACGAAAAATTTTGAGTTAGCATCGGAGTCAACTAACTTTGCAAATTTTCTCAAAACTGATACACCTGATGTCCAATGGCTCCCCACTTGCCATTGTTGTTATAAATCAAATATAAAAATTGTGGATTGGTATATATACAAGCTAACCCATTTGATAATTTCCTCAAAAATAATGCATCCATTGTCTAGACTATATAGGCTTATTTGCTTATTTCATTATAGTCTAAATGTTGAAACCTTTAGGTTAGTGTACAGGTCAATCTATTTGACAGTTTCACGCTTCATGTTCAGATCATACTTTCTACCTATCTGTTTTGTTATAGTCTAATATGAAAACTTTTGGATTAGTATCCAAATCAATTCATTTGATAATTCTTTGTAGACAATGGCCTGACGTTCCAACCATATGCCCTAATTCTCTTTTTCCGTGATAGACCAAATATTAGAAAGTTTTGGGCTTTGATCCGAGAAGTGGTATGCCCTTCATCATCGTGGTTTGCTGGTATTTTGGGGTGGCGACAAAAATGACCTCAAATAGGATCTCGAAGTCCTAATTTTCTTATTAGCTCCAAATTCTTTAATTCTGTGGACCCAAGTAGGAAGACCGAATGGAGGCCATGTCATGATGTTCTTGGACTACATGAGAACCTGGCAACATATCTCCAAGGCCAACACATTAATATTACTTGAGAATAAACGGCCACCAAATCTGCCACAAGTTCAGTCGATTTCTAAAGTGGCGCAATGTTCCTTTCATTCACCACTCCAATAGTACGAACAACCCTGTTAATTCTTTTGTGCAAATTCTATATAACAACCAGCTTTGTTTGAATCTTTGAAGGAAAAGAAAGGGAAAAGGTAAAAAGAAGAAAAGAGACGAAAGAGGAAGAAAGAGAAAGGAAGGATTGTTCTTTCTCTCTTGTTTAGAAAAAATGGAAGGGAAAAGAAAGGTAATATCAATAATTTTATTTGTGAAGGAAAAGAGAAGAAGGAAAAGAGTTATATGACAATTATATCTTTTTAGAATAAGAATGAATCAAAAGAATAGAAGAATGAAGAACAGAAAATAAAGGGTTATTTTGATCTTCCAAAAAGTATAACTTAAACTTTTTCTTCTTCCCCAACTTATCCTTCGATTTGAGGGTTAATAAATTTACCCTCGTTAAAGGAGAAAGAATGGAAACCGGTTACTTCTATCTCCTTTCCCCTCTTTCTTTCACATTTCCCTCAAACAAGGTAACTTATCTTCTCCTTTTTCTTTCCCTTTCCTTCGTTCCCTTTTATCCAAACAGATCCTAAGAAAACACCTGTGTGAGAAGGTATATATATGCACACACACGATGTGATGTGCTTAAAACATAAATACATCAGATGGATCAACAAAAATTGCTAAGCTTCCACTCGTCCTCACTGGGTGAAAGATGGTAAATCTCTACTGAAATTTTAGTCCTTCATGAAGGGACATTTGTCTTTTGCACTCCTGGTGGAGCACCTATCAAATCATTGTATGCCACCAGTTTTGCATGTTCCATCTTTGTTAGGAGGTGGCCCTCAATCAGGAGCAGAAGACTCCACTCTTTTCCTTTAAATTGGTGTTATTAACCCTACATATTTATACGGTAAATTCGACAATGATTATAGCATGTTGCGTTTCGGTTCATCTACATGCTTCTAATGATATCTATTTTGATTTCTCCTTGTCTCAACCAATTTACTTGAAGAGTTATGACGTTGAAGTTGTTGATTTGGCAAAAGGCCCCGCTATATGTTGCAAGATGTCATAGATTTTAGTTGGATGTATAGGTTTATGGCTTATGGGCCAAGATCGCCTAATCCAAGCTGTATGGCTTAGGTTTGTAAAAGCTTATTGATATGACTGATCCCAACGCCGTCAGCAAAGGCAACGGTGATCACCATCGTTTCCCCCACCCCCGGCACCCCCTCGGGGTCGGAAGCGGGGAAATCATACCTTAACCCCGGGGCCCCTACCGGCCTCGGGGCGCATCCTCATTTCCCCATTCCCGGCACCCCCTCGGGGTCGGGAGCGGGGAAATCATACCTTAACCCCGGGGCCCCTACCGGCCTCGGGACGCATCCTCATTTCCCCACTCCCGGCACCCCCTCGGGGTCGGGAGCGGGGAAATCATACCTTAACCCCGGGACCCCTACCGGCCTCGGGACGCATCCTCATTTCCCCACTCCCGGCACCCCCTCGGGGTCGGGAGCGGGGAAATCATACCTTAACCCGGGGCCCCTACCGGCCTCGGGGCGCATCCTCATTTCCCCATTCCCGGCACCCCCTCGGGGTCGGAAGCGGGGAAATCATACCTTAACCCCGGGGCCCCTACCGGCCTCGGGGCGCATCCTCATTTCCCCATTCCCGGCACCCCCTCGGGGTCGGGAGCGGGGAAATCATACCTTAACCCCGGGGCCCCTACCGGCCTCGGGGCGCATCCTCATTTCCCCATTCCCGGCACCCCCTCGGGATCGGGAGCGGAAAAATCATACCTTAACCCCGGGGCCCCTACCGGCCTCGGGGCGCATCCTCATTTCCCCATTCCCGGAACCCCCTCGGGGTCGGGAGCGGGGAAATCATACCTTAACCCCGGAACCCCACCGGCCTCGGAGTGCACCGCCAACGCACTGCTCAACCGCCGACGCGCGGTGCTCACGCATGATTTTCAGCCCATGGCTGTGCCTTGCCGTAGTGTACCATCCGGTACCTCCGTGATTGTGCTCCAATACGGACGGCCATGCCTCATAACGATGTTTGGCGTGTTGCATCCCCCTGTGCGTGACCGAGCCTTGCCACAGCATGCCATCCAGTACCTCCGTGATTGTGCTCCAATACGGAGGGCCATGCCTCATAACGATGTTTGGCGTGTTGCATGCCCCTGTGCGTGACCGAGCCTTGCCACAGCATGCCATTCAGTACCTCCGTAGTTGTGCCCCAGTACGGAGGGCCATGCCTCATAGCGACATCTGGTTCACTGCATGTTTCCGTGCGCCACCATACCTTGCTAGGGTGTACGATTCGTTACCCCTAGCAACGGCGCCCGGTCCCATACACCGATGACGATACAACGAAGACCTTCCCAAAGCGGCAAGTCACGGCATTCAGACAGGTATAAAGGACACACATTCACGCTGTAAGTGGGATCCGAACCCTGGTTTTTCTGAGCTTTCTTCCTCCCTGCTCAAAACCCTAACTGCCTCAGCTTCTCTTCGCGGGGGTGGTTCTTTGTCTGAACCCAAGCCACTGACTTGATCGTCGGAGGGTCCCCACCGGTGCCACCGATCCTCGGGGACTTTTCTTGCAGGACTTCCCGGAGCGAGACGTCCGTTTTCCCCGACGTTTGAAGGAGGTGACTTGGCGTCATCACTTATTATTCTTGTATCATGTTCATCACATTTCCTAAAACATGAAACGTAAATATAAGAAAGAAAAAATAAAATAAATTATATATTACTATCATACGATTTAAGTACTATCAAATTGCACTTATATGATTTAACATATTATACTTAACTATCATATATTTTAATCATTATCAAATTACATTCATATAGTTATTTATATAAGTTTCGGGACATTAAGTATAACTTAAGTTGGTTTAAAACATGTAAATAGTTAATTGTAATATTTTAAACTAGATGAGTAAAATTTGATAATATTTAAAAATATAAATAGTTAAGTATGATATTTTAAATTATATACGAGTGTAGTTTGATAGTATTTAAACATATGGATGCAATTTGATAGCTTTTAAAATTTTAGAATAGTGATGTATATTTTATATTAAAAAAAAAAAAAAAGAAAAAGGAAGAAGATATAGCATCACGGCAAAGAAAGGAAGCAGATAAAAAGCATCACGGCTCCTCAACAAGCACTTAAATGAAAGCTTCTTTAATGGAAGTGTGGTGGGATGCATGCAACTTTGTAACGGCACCGGTGACTTTGTGGTGCAGCACGCCAGCATAGCCATGCAGCGTTCGGGCTTGTTGACCGTTTGCGGTTGACACCCATCTTTAATTGGCTGATAAGTGTGAACGTTATTAACAACATGGATTCCTTCCAATCTCTCTCGATCGTTTTGTTTTTTTTTTTTTTGAGAGATGTGGGACATGAGACTAATGATGATTGCTCTAAAAGGGAAGAAATGGACAAGATGGAAGACTTGGTATTAGACCTCACATGGACCTTTTGGAAACCGATGTTGAGGTGTGCCTTCCAACTAATCCAATTCAGAGGAAAATGGGGACACGGAACAAACTTGTAGGGAACAACTAAGGTGTTAAGGTTATCTACAATTAAGGTTAGTTTATCTAACCAATCTACCCCTCACCCAAAAAGTTTGTTAATTAAGGTGGTAAGGTTATCTACAATTAAGGTGAGTTTACCTATTCCGCTCATTTCGGGGCACATATCTGATGTCAGATTATGACAAAAATCATGTCTTCCTAGTACTCCTACCAATGACCTCATGAAGGTTTATAGGCCACAACCTCAGTGTACGATGGATGCAGCGTAGATCTGGAAGCTTCCCATCAATCCCACGGTTCAGCTCTTTATATGGAAGTTTGTGTGGGATTATCTTCCTACCTGTTTCCTGCTCTTTGGAAGGGGACTGCCCATCGAGGCTACTTGCCCATTGTGTGGATAGGAGGAGAAGACTACATATCATGCCATCTTCATATGCCCCAAAGCGAGATAGATCTGGCAGATAATGGGATACCACCACCTTAGTGAGGATGATATGGGTTCTTGGTGGTCCATTTTTCTGTGCAATATCCAAAGGGGTAACCAGTAGAAGGACGCCATTTGGGCTGCTACAGGCTATCAGATTCTGTTATCGCGAAATTTGCTTATCTTCACTGATGATATTATCTTTTTCCATAGGATAGTGAGGAAAGTTATATCTTTATCGGCTGAATATGCACTGAATCGCAATGCTTTTGATTCTGATAGCTCTGGCCACTGGGCTTTCTTGCTGCTTTGGCAGCAAACTGGCATACGATTTTTATCTCTTGGGAGCCCCCAGGGTTTGTCAAAATCAACTTCATTGGAAGTGCTCGGAAAAGATTAGGAGGACTCGACCTCCTAGGCTCTCTGTCCCTTTAGCTGAGCTTTATGCAGCTTGGGTGGTATTTCCTACGTTACTCGAATCCTTCATGCTCATAGTCTTCCTCATTGAGAGGACTCTTTTACTATCATCTGATGGCTTCGGAAGGAATGCTGCTTGATGGGTGAAAATTTGAACTCTTTGATTTCAACTCACCCTCAACCTGAGGACAAATTCATGAGATTCATGCAAGTATTTTTCTCCTTTCCTGTTATTGTAGTTAATATTTTCAATATCTTCTTCTTCAATTATGGCTGAAAGAAGAGCTTGGTATATCGAAGTTTCACTTTAAGCCCCAATTCCCCACGTTAGTTGCTCTAGGAAAGGTTGAACATGATCTGTTTGCCAAGCAAGCCCTATTTCCTTCTCATGTGCATTAAAGCTCATTCCGTTTGAAACAGCACCACAATCATCTCTATCAACAGCGGTTGGAGTTGATAATAAAAATTTATATTCAAGATCACCCTGAAAAAGAAGTAGAAAAGAATGCAAGGATATTAAGGTATGGGCTTAGAAAACAGATGTTTTAGGAAATTAAATCTACATCCTAGGAAGACAGAAGCAATAATAATTTTTTCAAACAAAAGAATGCATTTAGTCAGAACTTCACTGTATTCTCTCTCTCAGAAATAAATATAAACTCAGGAAAAACAGAGAGATGCAATAGTATAAAAATGCCAAAAAAATGTGTGGGCGAACAGCTCAAAATCCAAATGCATTAGAATCATTGAAAGTCGAAAATGAAATAGATCCAAAATTTCAAATTAAAACAACTTCCATTACTCTGATCAGCAAGAAATAAAATACCTTCACGTCCTGACCATCGTTCCCAGCAACATAAGGACTTGGAGAAGACACTTCCATACAGAGGATCTGGTTGATAATTTGGAACGTCAAATCACATGCATAATCATAGAACAAGAAGACAAAGACATAATTTCAGTACTACCTCTTGGTTTAAATAGGTGAGATCTTCTAGAGAAAGAAAACAAAAAATTGGCTCCATTTCCTTCCAAAAACAACTGGAACAAGCATACCCTGCAGCAAAGTTGTAATGATTTTAATTGCACAATATCAAGTAAAAGAAGATGCCCAAGCATTATAGATATAAAATTAATACTTGAATGCAAGGCAGAATTTGCAGCAGCTAAAAGCTCTTCATGGTCATCTTCTGACACCCCTGAAAGAAGTGTCCAAAAATAAAAAAAGTATACACTATGATAAAATTGTTTTGGGGGAAATAAAAATTCATTGTTCCATGCCTCCTTGATAGAAAAGTACCAGCAAGCTCTAAAGGGGCATTGTTCACAGAATGCCGTGGACGTGCGTAACCCTTCCTCTCGGACAATTTTTTGGTAGGCAGGCGACCAGGTTTACTGAGGCAAAACAATAGCATAATCTCACTGAAAAGTTGAAGTATTGAACATGAATTGATTAGCAACAGCTAGAATTTGCAAGGATAAATTAAATCACCTTTCAATCCTCTCAGAACCAACTCTTGTGCTTCTCTGTTGCTTCACAATGGTAGCACTATCAAGCTTCTCATTTGGACCGGCCATGCCAGACCTTGTGGCAGCAAAAGTTCGTCCAATCCTCCCATGTCTCTGGACACAATCTCACCATCTTTGTTGCTGCAAAAATCTGTTCTCCAGCTTGGGAGTAGTGCACGTCAGGATCCGAATGGCGCTCTCCCATCTAAGTGGAACTATAAGGCAGTCCTTACGCAGAAAGCATTGGGGGTGGCCCCTGCGGAAGACCCACGAATGCCCAAGTCAGTGGAGATTCTGAGCAAAAAGATGAGAGAAAAAGGCTTCAGTAGAAGGATCTTCCTCTTTGAGACGATTGTTCAGGAGCAATGACCTTTGCTAGAGTTTTCTTTAGGATTAAATTATCTTCGAAAGCATACCTAGAGGGTTCTAAGACTTGGTATTTGTACACTATCGAGGAGGTGAACCGTTACCTGATTTTCCTGGTGCATTTTAGGGAGTTGGCATCCGATAAGGCCAAAATCCCAACGGTTCTGGGAATCAGCAGTTGATGAAGCTGATGAGCACTTTATCAAAAATTTGGAATCTCATTGATTATGGATGGAGTATTGTATTTGGCTTCCGTTTCTATTTTGGAAAGCTTATTCAGTGATTCTTGCGATCAGGACGGTTCATCCTCCGAGATATTTGGCATGGTTTGAAGCAGCAATGTCGCTTATGTTTAAGGGATAAGGATCGATCCTGGCGACGTACTAAGATAGCTCGACCCTGCCAAGGTTTGGATATAGCTTGGCCCTTTTGAGGCACTGAGATAGCTTGGCCTTGCCAAGGTTCGGAGATAGCTCGGCCCTTCCGAGGTACTGAGATAGCTCGGCCCTGCCGAGGTTCGAAGATAGCTTGGCCCTTCCGATGTACTGAGATAGCTCGGTCCTGCCGAGCTTTGAAGACCATCTCTGGTATTGACGTCGAGATCAATGATGGCATCATACTAACTCTAGAGTCGGTGAGGAGACCGACTTCAAAATCGATGCTAGGGCCGACTATGGGGCCGAGTCGGTGTTGAGGCTCACTAGGACCGAGTCGGTGCTGAGACCGACTCTGAAGCCCGAGGCCGACTGGGGCCGAGTCCAGAGATGAGGCTGCCTTGGAAGCTATGACCGAATCCGAAGATGAGGCCTCCTTGAAAGATGGGGCCGCTTTCGAAGATTAGACCACCTTGGAGGCTGGGGCTGCCTCAACTTTCACCGTTAACTCACACACGGCTTCATCAGCCATATCACATGAAAGTTTGCCTTTTTTCAAATGGCTCTAACTTTTTTTTCATATACACGGATGTTGGCGCAATGATAATTTTACCCCACATTATATGCCCCCACTTTCTAGTCCAAAGTGTAGGTTTGGGCATAGGAAGTAGAGTTTCAGATGGCTTAATTCAATTGGAGAAACTTTTTGGCCGTACTGAGAATTGCTCGGTCCTGCCAAGGTTTGAAAAGAATCTTACCTCGCTTCGCCAGGGTGCGGAGATTGTTCCTCGAAGAAATTTTACTTAGTCCTGCCAAAGTATGAAGAAAGTTACTTGGTCCTGCCGAAGTACGAAGAAAGTTGCTTGATCATGCTGAGGTACAAAAAAATTTTACTTGGCCCTGCCAAAGTTTGAAGAATGTTGCTCGGCCATGCCGAGGTACGGAGAAATTTTTTACTTGACCGCGCCAAGGTTCGGAGAATGTTGCTCGGTCATGCTGAGGTACGAAGAAATTTTTTACTTGGCCCTACCAAGGTTTGGAGAATGTTGCTCGACCGTGCCGAGAAACGGAGAAATTTTTTACTTGGCCCTGCCAATGTTCAGAGAATATTGTTCGACCGTGCTAAGGTACGAAGAAATTTTTTACTTGGCCCTACCAAGGTATGGAGAAATGGACCATCCACAACTCAAAGAAGATTATTATTCAATAATAAATATTTGGATCGAAGAATGAAGTTTTATTACAACAGGCAAAATGGCTCGGTTTAGGCATACTTTACTAGTAATAACTTGGGGTTTAATCTAATTCTATGTCTTCGGGGTACTGTATCCCTTGAAGGTCTTCATTACTTGGAGATTATCTGAGTTTCATATCCTGGGGATATTGTATCCCTTGAAAGTCTTCATTGCTTAGAAGTTATCCGAGTTCCATATCCTCGAGGCACAGTATCTCTTTGATGTCCTCATCTAAAGAGGTGAGCCCCTCGCATCGGACCCTTTCAAGCCGGTTCTCCTCTTCGCTTGGTCGTACCTGATAGGATCTAGCATGGACAACCTTTTTAATAGCACCAGTCTCCAGTAGGTTTGGCACACATAGTTGTTACAGCCTGTCATCCCGAGCAGTTGTAGAAAGGGGACGGGGGGATTGCAGCCAAGGCATTGAGTCGTGGCAAGAGAATACTAGAGGTAAGGATTGAGTCCAATGGGATCTGGGCAGGCTCCAATCTCCTCCCCTCCATGATGCTGGTTTAACTTCTTTATGACCATATTGTCGCTGGAGGCTAATGGCTTCCAATGGATTAGGCGGAGGGACTACCGGTAGGACCGGGATGACTATTCTATCAAAAAGCTCTGAGTGGGTGCAGCAAAAAGAAGAACTCCATGAAATCTCTGCACCAGTTATGACAAGGCTTGAACTTGCTGACTAGCATGTTGAACTGGTCCTGGGTGACCAGGGTTGGTAGCGGTGGAGAAACCTCGGTTGGTGATGGCTGCGAAGGCGTCGTATGGTTTATGGGATCAGGCCTTTGAGAGGTGGCCTGACAGGAGCATCTGTGGTTGCTCTCGTACGATTAGCCATTGAGAAATCGTTCTTCTTATCAGGAACCTTGTCTCCTTGATTTTAAGTTTTTAGAGAAACTTGGGGCCCTTCCTCTAGTGCCAATCTGTTGCTGCGAAAATTATTCTCCAGCTTGGGAGCGATGCACGTTAGGATCCGAGTAGCGCTCTCCTGTCTGAGTGGACCTACAAGGCAGTCCTCAAGCAGGAAGCATTGGGGTGGCCCCTATGAAGACCCTCGACGCCAAAGTCAGTGAAGATTCTGAGCAAATAGATGAGAGAAGAAGGCTCCAACAAAAGGATCTTCCTCCTTGAGATGATTTTTTAGGAGCAATGACCTTTGTGCTAGAGTTTTCTTTGGAATTAGATTGCCTTCGAGAGTATACCTAGGGGGTTCTGGAACTTGGTATTTATACGCTGTCGAGGAGGTGAGCTGTTACCTGATTTTATGGGTGCATTTTAGGGAGTTGGCATCCGATAAGGCCGGAATCCCAATGGTTATGGGGATTGGCAGTTGATGAAGCTAACGGACGCTTTATCGGAAATTTGGAATCCCGTTAATCATGGACAGAGTGCTGTATTGGGCTTTCATTTTCATTTTGGAAAGCTCATTCTGCGATTCTTGTGATCAGGATGGTTCATCCTCCGAGATATCCAGCGTGGTTTGAAGCAAAAATGACGCTTACATTGAAGGGATGAGGATCGATCCTGGCGAGGTACTAAGATAGCTCGGCCCCGCCGAGGTTCGGATATAGCTCGGTCCTTCCGAGGCACTGAGATAGATCGGCCTTGCTGAGGTTTGAAGATAGCTCGGCCCTTCCGAGGTATTGAGATAGCTCAGTCCTACCGAGGTTCGGAGACCATCTCTGGTATTGGCATCGATACGATGATGGCATCGGTACTAACTTTAGGATCGGTGAAGAGATCGACTTCAGAATCGGTGCTAGAGCCGACTATGGGGCCGAGCCGGTGCTGAGGCCGAGTCGGTGCTAAGGCCGACTCTGGAGGCCGAGACCGATTGGGGCCAAGTCCGGAGATGAAGCCGCCTTGGAAACTGGGACTGAATCCGAAGATGAGGCCGCCTTGGAAGCTGGGGCCGCTTCCGAAGATTAGACCGCCTTGGAGGCTGGGGTTGCCTCAACTTCCATCGTTAACTCATACGCCGCTTCATCAGCCATATCACATGGCAGTTTATCTTTTTCCAAACATGATAGTTAATGAGTCAGCAGATGAACTAGTCTTTTTGTCATATACACGGATGAACTAGATCTTGAACTAGTGCCATATACACGAATGTTAGTGCAACGATAATTTTACCTGCATCAATCTTCATCAACAACACCTTGTTTTTTCTTGAAGGCAACACAATTGCAGGCACCTTCTGCATGGACTGACCAATATCCTCTTCAATTCCACATTTCTTATTCTTGTCCCTTGTCTTGTTATCAGCAACTCCAGACTCTTCACTCTCCGATAAAACAGTGGCTGAAACACCATCATTTGATTTATACTATATTTTTAACTAAAAATGTGTTTTTTTTTTAAAACCTAGAGTAGTCTATTTAACTTTTTGTAGTAGCGTCGCCTGCTTAATCAACTCAAAATTTTAGAGGTTGGGCACTAAAAATAGGCTTGTGGGAGAGGGCTGGGTTTAAAAAAGAAAAAAAACAAAACAAAAAAAAAAAAAAAAATGATCTAACAATCAAGTCGAGCTAGAGAAACATATATGCATACATGCGTGATGACTATAAGAAACATGCGTACATATACACATGGACCAAATGGCCTATCCAGTCAAGTCTAGCCTAAATTTTTACAGGCTTAGACACACACACACACAAACGCACAACATATATATATATATATATATATATATATATATATATATATATATATATATAGAGAGAGAGAGAGAGAGAGAGAGAGAGAGAGAGAGAGAGAGAGATCCTAAACAAGGGGAGAATAAAGAGAACCATATCAAGTGAGCAGGTCTGGAACTGGTTCTTTAAGATCGGACCGTTCCTTATTAAAAATATTGGTCTAGTGGCTGAATTATTTTGAGCCTGAGCACGAGTATCAAGCTTAGTCACCAGTATATAATCCAGTCTGGCATTTGATCAACTCCATTTCAATGAAATTATCTTTTTCTTCATTTTCAATAATGACTCGAGTGGCTCCGCATGAGAGGACCTTAGGTCCAGTAAACCCAAGATTTGTATGGCTTGTTTCCTTGGTTCATAAGTGTGAGCTAATTCGCAACTTAACTTATCGAACTCAACTCTTTTTATTTTCTTGTTGCCATCACCTCAGGGAGTACTTGATATGGTGTGATCTATCCAAGATGACCAATGAACTTGATGGACATAATGGGATCACTGCATTCTGTTATGTCTCAGTAATCTAATATGAAGATAATTCCAAATTACCTCCATCTTTATAATCACTGTTTAACTCATCCCACTCATTGAAACTAGGAATTCAAGATCATCCGTAGGTAGTAATTTTAACTTGAGATTTAGCAACCAAAATGCTTTTTATTTGTATAATTTTTTTTTAAAAAAAGCAACTAGCTAGGTATTATTTTTATATTAATATAATATAATTTAATATTATAGGGTTATAGTATAATAACATGCTATATTATTATTTAATTTAATATAATAATGCTATATTATCATATTATTATACTATAATATTAAACTTTTATTTTAATATTATAGTAATAAAAATATAAAATAAATTATTTGTAAAATATATTAAAGATAATTTTGATATTACATGATCAGTGATCTTAGATTTTTATCATAGAGCAAACAACTTAATCTTAGATACCTAGGGATCTTTAATCACTGAGACAACATACCAAATTTGATAATTTTATATTACTAGATCACTAGGGACAAGGATCATTGATGATCACTGCGATGATATATGCTTTGGTCTATCTCAAATATCATGATATTCATTACATCAGACCGGTCCGGATCAACCTAGTCGCTGGATATATGATCCACAACAATCTAGCAATCAAAACTCACTACGCGTTGAAATTCACAAAATGTTTACATCTAGTTCACCTAGGATGTCTGGGATCTAGGGGCCCCTCGCACACAATAGTATGCAACCTTCTACAAAATTTATTTCTTACAGTCCCCTCAACCAGGATATATTAAGCTAAACTTTAATAGTTTAGCATACCTTGAAACATTTAGAGCAGGAGTAATGATAAGAGACCATGAAGTAAGGATCCTCCTTATATTAGCCATTTCCTTAAGAATCTCATTACTCCCTACGACAGAGCTAACAGTGGCCTGGTTTGGATTAAGAGCAGTTATAAATTTGAATCAAAACTCCGGAATTATTTTGGAGGGTGATTCTTCTTTTGGTTGTTTTCCATTAAGCATATAGGTTGGATACGATTAAGGTGGTCCTATATTCCGATATTGAGGGATTACGTGAATTCAAAATTTGAATTCACGATTAAGATAAAATTCCTCAACCATATCTGTTTAAAGCGCCCTCTGTGATGAACAGATAAGGCATAAAAAAATATAAAAATGGAAAGGTCCCTGCACCTGGTCTCGACGAAAAAGTTTACACCATCACTGAAAGAGACCATAAGGTGTGGAAGAGCCTTACCCTCATCTGGAAGAAAAATCAACCATGGAGCAATGGTTGGAGGTATTTATCGATCATGACTTCATTATTTTATGATAAATATATTGATCCCATATTTCCGCATTATGATAGGGATCAATATATTTAATTTTAGTCTATCATTTGGTATCAGAGCGTATAAAAATACCTCTGCTTTGATTATTAGGATTGTTTCCATTAATATACGGATCTGATAAAATTCCTACGAAACAATCATATATCATTTATTTGATAAAGAGGGACAAGGCATTCTTGGTCTCTATTTCTCTCATCTAGGGATAGTCCAAAGAGGAGGCTACTGATAGTACCCTAGATTATTTAACCCAATGGGCATACGGTAGGGATATTAGGAATGTACTAATAAAGAAAGCTACTGTAGTACCTTGGTGCGTTTGATCCAATTACCTGCGTACTGGGAGAGTTAATAAGTCATCAAGAATCATCTGAAAGGGCATTAGATCTGATAAACTCTTAATATTTAGTTTATTTAATTTAGTTTTATTTAAGAAATGCATCAGTAAGATTTATTCATTAAGCATGTACATATCTGTTCGCTCATCCTTTTTGGATATAGTTTAAATAAAAGAAAATCCAAATATCTTGCGATCAAATGATCACCTTGAGAGGAGGAAGCGTGGGTTTCCTTGCTTCGGATATGTGCACGAAATAAGGACAGATGAAAAATGCCTCTTACGGAAGACATGCTGGCCATATAGAACAAAAAAAAAAACATGGCATCTAGGATTTTTTTTTTAAAAAAAGGCAGATGCCCAGCGCCCAAGCGCTGGTAGCACCTGGGCCAAGCGTTGGCCAGCCACTGGGCCAGGCGCTGGCTGGCCCAGCAGCCTGGGCTTAGCGCCTAGGCGCTGGCCAGGCGCCTGGGCCCAGTGCCCAGCGCCTAGGCCCAGTGCCTGGGCCAGGCTGGCCCAGCGGCCAGCCTGGCCAGCCGCGGGCAAGCTAGGCCATGCGCCCAGTCTGGTTTGCTTCAGACTGGGCCGCGTGTCCAGTCTATATTATGCGATAGTCTGAGCTATATCACATCTGATTCGGAAAAAATTTTTGAGGTGATTGAGAGATTTTTTTTGTTAGATTAAACTAATGGAATTGGATGAGGATGACGGGTTGCTGGCTCGTCCATCAAGTGGTTGGGCCATTGGCCTAGCCTATTTATGTTCAATTATATTTAGAATTTATGTGTATAAATTTTATGAATTATGCATGCATCTTAAGTGACATAATTAGCAAAAAATTTAAATAATGTCTAAGTGATAAATACAATTGAATAATTGAGGAGTAGCCACAACATCCTTAATTATAAAATTATATAATAAAGTTAATAAATTACATAAATAATAGATATTAATTGTAATTAATTATATGGATATAATAAAATTTATTCCACAAAAATTTTTGTTATATTTATATAATTAATTAGGATAAAATATCAAATTATATTTTTCTAATCTACCCATAAGAATTAGAAAGAAGGAATATAATTTGATAGTTTTATCATACAGACTTAAGTGAATATATTTGAATTAAAGCTTTAGCCCATAGGAAGTTTTATGTCAGTAGATTCATTATTTTATATTTATAATTAATTAAAATAAAATATAAATTATATTTTTCTAATCTACCCATATGAATTAGAAAGAAGAAACATAATTTGATAGTTTTATCATACAGACTTAAGTAAATCTAATTGAATTAGAGCTTTAGCCCACATGCAAGTTTTATGTCAATAGATTCATTGTTTTCTAAATGCATGATTTACATTGGCAAAGCATTTTTATTAGCCTTAATTTTTGATAATAAGCATGTATGTTTAAATTTTGTAGTTATGCAACCTATAAATTTCTCTGATATAAAATATGACATACCTGAATTGAGGATGATAACTATAAGGTTTGGAAGGAGAGAATTCTCCTTCATCTGGGCTAGATGGACATTGATTATGCTATAAAGAAGGATGAACCACCTTCAGTAATTCAGACTAGCACTCCAAGTGAGATTGCGATTTATGAACATTGGGAGCGGTATAATCGCTTAAGTACAATGTTCATAAAGACAAAAATCTCTGTTGGTATACGTGGTTCAGTCGATAAGTATGAGAATGTTAGAGAGCTACTAAAGGCCATTGATGAGCAATTCAGTACTTCAGACAAAGCTCTTGCCAGTACCCTAATATTGAAGTTGTCATCCCTGAGGCTCACTGGAGTGAGAGGTGTACGTGAGCACATTATGCAAATGAGGGACATTGCAGCTCAACTGAAGACTCTTGAGGTTGAAATGTCTAAGTCCTTTCTGGTGCACTATTTAAATACCCTTCCATATCAGTATGGACCATTTAAGATATCTTATTACACACATAACAAAAATAGTCAATCAATGAACTTTTGGCCTTGTGTGTTCAAGAAGAGGGTAGACTGTTGATGGAATTGGGTGAGAGTGCAATGCTGACTGTAAATGGAAAGGATCCGGCACGGGCCAAGAAGAAGGGTAAAAGTAGAATACCATTTCAATCTGACATTAAGAAGGAATCCAAGTGTTTCTTCTGTAAGAAGAAGGGACACATGAAGAAGGATTGCATCAAGTTCAAGACTTGGCTTGAAAAGAAAGGTAAAACAATCTCATTTATCTGTTATGAATCTAATATGGCTAATGTTATTTATAACACATGGTGGATTGATTCTGGTTCTACAATCCACATTTGCAATACTTTGCAGGGTATGCAAAACTTAAGGAAGCCAGTGAGAAGTGAGCAGTATATCTCTTCAGGAAACAAGATGCGCTCACATGTGGAAGCTATAAGGACATACACTTTAGTTCTTAGTAGTGGTTTTAATTTAGATTTGGAAAAAACCTTTTATGTACCTAGTTTTTCTAGGAATTTAATTTTAGTTTTAAGACTTGTACCTTTGGGTTATTCCTTCAACTTTTCAGATACTTCTTCCAGTTTATATTATAAATCTAAACTTGTTGGGAATGGTACCTTGTCTGATGGTCTTTTCTATAATAATTTGCAAAATAATACCACTCATGATGTGATGCATGTTAGGGCTGACATAAAAAGATGTGTTGTAAATGATAACTCTTCTATGTTGTGGCATCGGAGATTGGGACATATATCCATAGATAGAATCAAGAGGTTAGTGAATGAAGGAGTACTCAATACTTTGGACTTCACTGACTTTGATACTTGTGTGGACTGCATTAAGGGTAAGCAAACCAATAAGTCAAAGAAAGGTCCCAAAAGAGTTCAGACCTATTAGAGATCATACACACGAACATTTGTTGTCCGGATATGGAGTTTCATGGTCCGAAATACTTTATCTGCTTCATTGATGACTACTCACGATTTATGTATCTCTACTTGCTTCATAATAAGAACGAAGCATTAGATGCCTTTAAGATGTTCAAGGCAGAAGTAGAGACACAATGTGGAAAACAAATCAAAATTGTGAGATCTGATAGAGGAGGTGAGTATTATGAGAGATACACAGAAGATGGGCAAATGTCTGGTTCATTTGCGAAGTTCCTTCAAGAACATGGGATTGTTGCCCAATATAGTTTACCTGGCTCACCTGATCAGAATAGTGTAGCAAAAAGAAGGAACCGAACATTGATGAACATGGTGAGGAGCATGATTAGCAGCTCCAAGCTACCTAAGTCCTTGTGGACATAAGCTCTCAAGACGACCGTGTACATATTAAATCGGATTCCAACCAAGGCTGTTTCTAAAATGTCATTTGAGTTATTTAAGGTTGGAAACCAAGTTTGCGATATGTACGCGTATGGGGATGCCCATGTGAAGTGAGAGTATATAATTCACAAGAGAAAAAGCTGGACCCTAGGATCATTAGTGGGTATTTTGTTGGATATGCCGAGAGGTCTAAGGGATATAGATTTTACTGTCCATCTCACATAACTAGGATTATGACATCAAGAAATGCCAAATTTCTTGAGAATGATTTAATCAGTGGGAGTGATCAATTACAGAGCATGATTCCTGAAAGGGAACATTCTGATGCTCAACCTTCCACTTCAAGTGACAGACTGATTATCGTTCATAGTGACCCTTAAGATCAAACGGACATTATACAACCAGTTATTGAAATTCTACAATTTGCTGATAATGAACTAGTAGATCCAGTCTCTTATGAGTTATCAGAGATAGTTGAACAATCAACTTCGCCAGAGGAGGTTGTTACAACATTAAGAAGATCTACAAGAGAAAAGAAATTAGCAATTTATAGTGACTATATCGTGTATCTTCAAGAGTCAGACTATAATATTGGAGCTGAAAATGATCCTGAAACATTTTCACAAGCCATGAATTGTAAGGAATCCAATTTTTGGTATGATGCTATGAAAGATGAGATGAATTCTATGGTAGTTAATAGAGTCTGGGATCTTGTTGAGTTGCCTAATGGAGCAAAAGCCGTTGGCTGTAAATGGGTATTTAAGACCAAGAAAGACTCGTTAGGCAACATTGAGCGATATAAGGCAAGACTCGTTGCTAAGGGATTCACTCAAAGGAAGGGAATTGATTACAAGGAGACATTTTCTCCTTATCTAAGAAAGATTCTTTCCGCATTATCATGGAACTTATTGTGCATTTTGACTTAGAGCTGCAACAAATGGATGTAAAAATTGCATTTCTCAATGGAGATCTAGAGAAAGAGGTTTATATGAAACAACTTGAAGGTTTTTCCTCTAATGATAATGAGCAATTAGTATGTAAGCTTAAGAGATCTATATATGGATTGAAACAAGTCTCTCGACAATGGTACTTAAAATTTCATGATGTGATTTCTTCATTTGGATTTATAGAGAACATCATGGATCAATGTATATACCAGAAGGTCAGTGGGAGCAAAATTTATTTTCTAATTCTATATGTAGACGATATTTTACTTGCAACCAATGATAAAGGTATGTTACATGAGGTGAAACAATTTCTCTCTGAGAATTTTGACATGAAAGATATGGGTGATGCCTCTTATGTCATTGGCATTAAAATTCAGAGAGACAAACTTTGAGATGTTTTAGGTCTATCTCAAAAACCTTATCAATAAAATTTTAGAAAAATTTCGGATGAAAAATTGCTCACCGAGTATAGCTCCCATAGTCAAGGGTAATAGATTCAATTTGAATTAGTGCCCAAGGAATGACTTTGAGAGGGAGGAAATGAAAAACACTCCATATGCCCTGTTGGTATCTTGATGTATGCTCAGGTCTGTACAAGGCCTGACATAGCATTTGCAGTTGGAATGTTAGGGAGATATCAGAGTAATCCAGGTTTAGACCACTAGAGAGCTGTTAAGAAGGTAATGAGGTATCTTCATGGTACCAAGTACTACATGCTTATGTTCAGATGGACTAAACATTTGGAAGTAATTGGCTACTCTGATGCCGACGTTGCTGGCTGTGTTGATTCTCGGAAGTCAACATCTGGATACATATTTATATTTGCAGGTGGAGCTATATCTTGGAGGAGCGCCAAGCAGACTTTGACTGCTACTTCCACCATGGAAGCCGAGTTCATATCATATTTTGAGGCTACTTCGCATTGTGTATGGTTGAAGAGTTTCATTTATAGGCTTAGAATTATGGATTCTATATCTAAGCCATTGAAGATTCATTATGACAATTCAGTTGTAGTATTTATGGCTAAAAACAAAGAGTGGTAGTCGAAGTAAGCACATCGACATCAAATATTTAGCTATAAGAGAACGTGTTAAAGAAAAGACAGTGGTTATTGAGCACATGAGCACTTAGTTGATGATAGCTGATCCCTTGACTAAAGGCATGCCACTACAGAAGTTTAGGGATCATGTAGACCGTATGGGTCTTGGTTATTTTATTTAATTCACTATAATAATTAATTTTATAATTAATAAAACTCTTTTATGGTTGTGATGTTTTTTCACATTTAGTTATTTAGTGTACACATTTATTTGTGATGAGCATCATTAAATTGGACCTAGAATAAACATGGGGTTTATTCATTAAGTTATATGAGTTTATGTTAGGAAAATATAATACATTGTGATATATGGTAAATAATACTCCATTTAATGAGGACTTATTGCCATGATTCATGTATTCTCTTTCTTACTATAGTAATAGAATATACGGACCAAGTGGAAGAATGTTGGTTGTTCTTCATTAAGTATATCGGTTGGATACGATTAAGATGGTCCTATATTCCGATATTGAGGGATTACGTGAATTCAAAATTTGAATTCACAATTAAGATAAGAATCTCTCAACCATATCCGTTTAAAGCGCCCTCTGTGATGGACAGATAAGGCATAAAGAAATATAAAAACAGGAAGGTCTCTGCGCCTGGTCTCGACGAAAAAAGTTTGCATCATCGCTGAAAGAGACGTAAGATGTGGAAGAGCCTTACCCTCATCTGGAAGAAAAATCAACTGTGGAGCAATAGCTGGAGGTATTTATCGATCATGACTTCATTATTTTTATGATAAATATATTGGTCCCATATTTTCGCATATATAATAGAGATCAATATATTTAATTTTAGTCAATCATCTTCTACTTTGATATCATGGATTAATGACCAATTACTGTGAATATCAATTCCTAAGGAACATCCATCTTCTAATTAGAGGATTGAATGTTCACATATCTATAGAGAGGCAAATCAAGCAACACACGTTTTAGTAAACTGGCTTACATCATCAAGAGAAAATGCCTGTTAGACTAGGTCTTTACTTTCACAACTTTCATAGCTTACTTCTGCAAATGGCCGTGGGGTTGTATTCATGAGCTCTTAGGCTGCTTCTTTGCCATCCACAAAAGAATAAAATAAAATAAAAACACGCCATGAGTCTACTAAACGTAATAAGATATAGGGTGATGAGTCACAAGTCCCCTTCGCTGAATCAAGAAAGGAATACTTCGCCTTGATGCACTACAACCGTTCTGATATTGATCGAGTGCTCTGCCGGGCAATGTTCGGACTGATGGAAACCTTGTTCTCCCCAGCAGACGACAGAAGAGTCTAGATGGTTTTTCTTGTTCTTTTCTGTGTTTAATTTACATTATAATTAGGTTAGGTTTGCTATCAAAGGAGCAACGCATGTGAGCTGTTGGATTCAGCTGTTGGCTTCGAGCTTGAATCCTTGTGGGGACAGCCTTAAACTTGACAAGTGATGGTTCAGATTAGGAGGTTGATAGAAACACCTTCAAGAGTAGGTACAAGAAGGCCTAACACAGAGATGAGCTCACTGCAAATGATAATATCCAGTTTTTAAAGCTTTTATTATATTTTATTCCACTTTCCATTGTCACTGCTTTTGGCTGTTGTCCAATACACCCTCAATTCCCAGCATAATTTTTTTTCATATTTTTATAGATATATTTTTCACACTTTATTATCATAAACTTATTTTTTGGAAAACTCTTTTTTTTTAATTATAGTAACATTTTTTTTAAGTAATACCAAACATGTTTTTAGAGTTGGCAGGACTTGTACAACTAGAGTTCCTACTGAGCCCATGTTCGGAGAGGCCAAGGTTCGGAGATTTGTTGCTCGGCCCTGCCGAGGTTCGGAGAGTTTTACTTGGCCCTGCCAAGGTTCGGAGATTTGTTTTACTTGGCCCTGCCAAGGTTCGGAGATTTGTTGCTCGGCCCTGCCGAGGTTCGGAGAGTTTTACTTGGCCCTGCCAAGGTTCGGAGATTTGTTGCTCGGCCCTGCCGAGGTTCGGAGAATTTTTTTACTTGGCCCTGCCAAGGTTCGGAGATTTACTTGGCCCTGCCAAGGTTCGGAGATTTGTTGCTCGGCCCTGCCGAGGTTCGGAGAATTTTTTACTTGGCCCTGCCAAGGTTCGGAGATTTGTTGCTCGGCCCTGCCGAGGTTCGGAGAATTTTTACTTGGCCCTGCCAAGGTTCGGAGATTTGTTGCTTGGCCCTGCCAAGGTTCGGAGATTACTTGGCCCTGCCAAGGTTCGGAGATTTGTTGCTCGGCCCTGCCGAGGTTCGGAGAATTTTACTTGGCCCTGCCAAGGTTCGGAGATTTGTTGCTCGGCCCTGCCGAGGTTCGGAGAATTTTACTTGGCCCTGCCAAGGTTCGGAGATTTTCTTGGCCCTGCCAAGGTTCGGAGATTTGTTGCTCGGCCCTGCCGAGGTTCGGAGAACTTGGCCCTGCCAAGGTTCGGAGATTTCTTGGCCCTGCCAAGGTTCGGAGAAGGCAGATAACTCGGTTGTGCCGAGGATTGGTAAGCAGCATCTATTTCTTTTACATTTATGGCAATATGGTGCATAATGATTCACACAAGTTGCGGGAAAATAGATAACTGGCGAAATAAAGGACATACCCTATTGATAATATTTGCGGAGGTTGTCCGAGTTCCACGTTCGGGGGACGGATTTCCCAGATCCTGCAGCTTGTAGGTTCCTGGTCCAATGATCTCCGTGACTTGGTACGGGCCCTCCCAGTTCGGCGCCAGCTTTCCTTGCTCCAGCGGTTTGGATACAGAAGCTTTTCGGAGGACAAGGTCGCCGGGTAGGAAGGTTTTCCCCTTGACCCTGGAGGCATGGTACCGGGCCACCCTCTGTTGATAAGCAGCCGTCCTGATTCGGGCCTTTCTCTCTGACTTCCTCTACCAAGTCGAGGTTGGTGCGGAGTTGCTCGTTGCTGGCTTCCTCCGAGTAACTCTCCACCCGCAAAGATGGGAGGCCTACTTCCACAGGGATGACGGCCTCCGTACCAAAAGCCATTCGGAATGGGTCTCGCCCGTCGGGATTCTCGGGTGGTGCGATAGGCCCATAAGACATGGTGCAGCTCATCCGCCCACCTGCCTTGGGCTCTGGAGAGGCGAGCTTTGATTCCTTGGAGGAGAGTCCTGTTGGTCACCTCGGCCGCTCCGTTGGCTTGTGGTGCCCGACCGAAGTAAGGTGGTGACGGATTCCGTGCTCCTCGCAGAATTGGCGGAATTTGGAGTTGTCGAACTGCTTGCCGTTATCGGTGATTATGGTGTGGGGGAGGCCGAACCGGCAGATGATGGACCTCCACACAAAGTCTCTGGCCCGTGCTTCGGTGATTTGCGCAACTGCTTCCGCTTCAACCCATTTGGTGAAGTAGTCGATGGCGACAAATAAGAATTTCCGCTGTCCCGTCGCAAGCGGGAATGGGCCGAGGATGTCCATCCCCCACTTGGCAAAGGGCCAAGCGGAGGATATAGAAACTAGCTCGGCGGAAGGGAGCCTCTGGATGCTTGAATGTCTCTGGCAGGCGTCACAGGCTCGGACTAGATCGTCCGCGTCTTTCTGCATGGTCGGCCAGTAATAGCCTTGCCGTAGCACCTTGTGGCATAGGGACCGGCTCCCAGATGGTTGCCGCAAATCCCTTCATGTACCTCCGTAGAGCATAGTCCGCCTCGGATGGGCGGAGGCATCTGAGCAGCGGCATAGAAAAAGACCGCTTGTAAAGCTGGTTGTCAATCAATACATAGTGGGTCGCCTGCAGCTTCAATTTCCTGGCCTCTCTTCGGTCGGACGGGAGCGACCCTTCTTTGAGATATTGAGGATAGGGTCGAACCAGGATGGTTCGGCCGATTTGCATCACCCGGTCGGCTTCCATGATGCTCGGCTTCTCCAGAGTCTCCAGATGGAATTTTTGTTCAGCATCCATCGTCTCCGCGGTTGCCAATCGGGAGAGTAGGTCGGCACGGGCGTTTTCCGATCTAGGAATTTGAATAATTTCAAACTCGGAAAATGGGGAAGTAGGCCGCGCACCTCTTGGAGATATCGAATCATGTTGGGTTCTCGGGCTTCAAACTCTCCCCGCACATGGCCGGCCACCAGCTGAGAGTCGGTGAAGGCGTTAAGCTTTTCCACCTTCAGGTTGCGGGCGATCCGGAGACCGGCTAACAGGGCCTCGTACTCGGCTTCGTTGTTGGAAGCCGGGAAGGAGAATCGGACGCCATATTCGAAGATCATCCCCTCTGGGCTGGTGAGAACTAGACCCGCACCGGAGTGATGGGCATTGGACGACCCATCGACGTGAAGGAGCCACCGAGCTTCAGGCTTTGGTCCTTCGGGATTTTCTGGGGTAGAGCCGTCCTCCGGGATGGTACACTCGAGGAGGAAGTCGGCCAGCACTTGGGCTTTGATGGCCGGGCGAGGTTGAAAATGTATGTCATGCTCGCTTAGTTCGACGGCCCATTTGGTCATCCTCCCCGATGTTTCTGGACGGTGGACCACCGCCTTGATGGGTTGATCGGTCAGGACCGTCACTGAATGTGCTTGAAAATACGGCCGTAGCTTCCGGACTGAGGTGATCAAGGCCAGCACTATCTTCTCAATCCTGGTGTACCTCGTCTCCGCATCGCGGAGCAGCCTACTCACATAGTAGATCGGCCTTGGATTTTGCCTTCTTCTTGACTAGCACCGAACAAACTGCGCCCTCGGAAACGGCCAGGTACAGAAATAGAGTCTCCCCGGGGTCGGACTACTGAGAAGCGGAGGCGAGCCGAGGTACTTCTTGAGATCTTGAAATGATTTCTGGCATTCAGGAGTCCACTGGAAATTTTTGGCCGATCGGAGAGTTTTGAAGAAGGGGAGGCATCTCTCGGCTGACCGAGCCACGAAGCGGTTAAGGGCCGCTATCCTCCCGGTTAGGCGCTGGACCTCTTTAATGACGCTGGGGGCGCCATTTGTTGGAGAGCTTGAATCTTCTGAGGGTTAGCCTCGATACCTCGCTGGGAGACCATGAAGCCGAGGAACTTCCCAGAATTGACGCCGAAGGCGCACTTGGTTGGGTTGAGCTTCATTCCATATTTGCGCAGCGTGGCAAAGCTCTCCGCGAGGTCCTCAACATGCCGCAGCGCTTCCTTGCTTTTGACCAGCATATCATCCACATACACCTCCATGTTCCGGCCGATTTGCTCCTTGAACACCTTGTTGACCAGCCGCTGGTAGGTCGCTCCTGCATTTTTAAGACCGAAAGGCATAACTCGGTAACAGTAGGTACCTCGGTCGGTTATGAAGGCGGTCTTTTCTTCATCTTCGGGGGCCATCCGGATCTGATTGTAGCCCGAATAGGCATCCATGAATGACAGCATTTGGTGGCCCGAGGTGGCGTCCACGAGCTGGTCGATCCGAGGGAGGGGAAGCTGTCCTTCGGGCATGCCTTGTTGAGGTCGGTGAAGTCGATGCAGATCCTCCATTTGCCATTCGACTTCTTCACCATGACGACATTTGACAGCCAACTGGGTAATTTACCTCTCGGACAAAGTTGGCTTTGATGAGTTTGTCGACCTCTTCTTCAATGGCTTTTTGCCGCTCTGGGGCGAAGCTTCTCTTCTTCTGCTTAACAGGCCTGTGCATCTCGTCCACATTGAGACGATGGACGAGGACTCGGGGCTAATCCCTGGCATGTCGGAGGCGGTCCAGGCGAAGATGTCCGCATTGCTTTGGAGGAATCTGATCAGCTCGCGACGAGGCTCTCCTTCAAGCAGCGACCCGATCCTTATGGTTCGGTCGGGCCGAGCTTCGTCCAGCGGTACTTCTTCCAGCTCTTCCACCGGTTCTCCCCGTTGTTCGGCGAAGTCCTCGCGAGCGTCTAGCCCGTCAACCTCGGGAATTCTGGACTGAAGGCTCGTGACAAACATTGCCGAGCCATGGCCTGACTTCCCCGAACCACTCCAACTCCTTGCTCGGTGGGGAACTTCATAGACAGATGCGGGATAGAGACAACCGCCTTAAGGGACATCAAGCCGGGCCTGCCGAATATGGCGTTGTATGGGGACCTGAGGTCGGTCACTAGGAAGTCGGTCTGTACAACGGTTACAAGGGGCCAGGTTCCTGCGCGGACCGTCAGGGTGACGATTCCTTCTGGGATGATGACGTCGCCGGTGAATCCCATCAGGGTGGAATCCACGGCTCGAAGGTTTTCCATGAGCAATTTCATCCTGGCAAACACACGAGGTACAAAACGTTTACCGAGCTTCCACTATCAACCAGGATTCGGCTTACATCATAATTGTTCAAGTTAAGGGATACAACAAGTGCGTCATCATGGGGAAGCTGTATCCCAAGAAGATCATCATCAGAAAAGGAAAGTTCGCCCGTGCGCGCCTTCTTTGGCACCGGTGCATCACCATTGCCCCTGGAGCTCGATCCGCCGGCCTCTTCAATCATGTTGATGCGGCCAACCACGGGCGGATTTGGTGGAGGAGGGAGTTGTGGGAGCTCGGGCTGGCGATCACCTCCTTGTGCTGTGGCTCGGGTGCCCTTCTGAACTGGTCCAACCGTCCCCGCCGAATCAGTCTCTCGATCTCGTTCTTCAGCTGCCAGCATTCTTCAGTGTCATGACCATGCTCCCTATGGTAGCGGCAGTACTTGGCGGGATCTCTCGGGTTGGGTTCCCTCGGAGAGGCACTGGTCGGGGAAGCTGGCGCTCTATCTCCATGAGGATTTGTGCCCGGGGCACAGTCAACGGAGTGTAGCGATCGAATCGCCTAGGGGGACTCCGGGAGCGATTCCTTGGCGGCGGCGGAGGGACTCTTTGGCGGCGAGGTGGACTTGGCCGACGGACAGGGCGGTGTCTGTCGGGAACTTTGGGCTCTTGCTTCTTCTTGCCTGCTCAGCGCGGGCCATCTCCGCGACTCCTCGACCCGAGCGTATTTGTCCGCAAGGGCCATCATATCAGACAGACATGGGGGGTAGCTGACTTCCATTGCCAAATAGAAGTCGCTCTCCTTGAAACTCCCCCCGCTAGGGCGGACATGGCCACCTCATGATTAAGGTGGTCCACCTCCAACATGGCCTTGTTGAAACGGCCAAGATAATTTCTCAAGGACTCCCCCTCTCTTTGCTTGACTTCGGAGAGGGAGTCGGATCTCCGTCGGTGGCGGCGGCTGCTGACGAACTGGCCAATAAAAAGGTGGCTCAGCTCGTCGAATGAATCAATGGAACCCGGTTTCAAGGCGTTGAACCAGGTTCGGGCGGATCCTCTGAGGGTGGATGGGAAGGCCCGGCAGAGGATCGCATCAGATGCTCCGTGGAACATCATTATTGACCGGAAGCTGCTGAGATGGTCGTCCGGATCAGTGGAGCCGTGATAGGGCTCGACGGTTGGCAGCTTGACGTGGGAGGGAATCACTTCCTCCATGATCCCCTTAGAGAAAGGGATGCCCTGCTCTGCTTTGGGCTGAGGCAGGTGGATCTGCTTGGCGGCGTCCAGCTCCTGACGCATTTCTTGGATCTGACGGCGGATCTCCTCCTCACCGGCTAGAGGAGGAGCTGGGCGGAGAACCGCAAGGACGGCGTCGAATCATGGTGAGACGTTGCCGGAGAGAGGGAGCGGGCTCGCCGAGATCTGGGAAGATCTCTATCGTAACCGGTTCGAGGGACCGGTTTGTCCCCCTGGGGCGATGTGGGGGATCCGCTGATTCACGCGGATCAGAGGAGGAGGTTGCCGGCGAAGAAGAAGTCGCCGTTTCTTTCTGGGGATGTGAAGCAGGAGGAGGTGCAAGACGCTCCTGGACCAGGTGGGTAAGAGCCTGGACTTGCTGGACCAGCGTAGCAAACTGGTCCTGGGTCACCGGAATGGCAGGCGGCGACGGAGTCTCGACAGGTGGGGGTTGTGGCGCTGTGGCGCCAGTCGGATCAGGCCTCTGGGAGGCGACCTGATCGGAGCATCAGAGGTTGCTCCTCTCTTCCGGTTGGCCATCAGAGAGGTTCTTCTCCGGATCAAGATCCTTGTCTCCTTCTTTCAAGTTTTAATGGGACTTGAGGCCCTTCCTCTAGCGCCAATCTGTTGCCGCCGGGATCCGTCCTCCGACTCGGGCGCGGTCGATCCTCGGGAGTGGGGTGCGGCGGACCTGCAAAACAGGAAGCCCACACGCGGAAGGACGCCGGGGGTGGTCCTCCGCGGAAGGCCCTCCGACGCTCAAGTCAGTGAGGAAGGAATCGGCGATCAACCAGACAATAGGGAGGTGGATCTCTCCGGGAGACCTCTCCAGGGGGCGGCCAATCGGAGCTCTAGGAGGGCAGAGCACCGACGAGCTGCCGGAGAGAGGAATGACCCAGAGTTTTTGCGCGTCAAGAGTCGCGTACCTGAGGGAATCTGCCAATCTGATTTATAGACTGTCACCTGGGGACTTGAGCATCTTCTGGAAGGTACTGAGGTTGTTACGATACGGGGGTAGACAGAATCAGGCCGTTGTGGGGCCGTTAGAATCCACGCCTTGTCTGTTAAGGGATCGACGGCTGGGAGAGCTCCTTGATGTCTTGGGATCTGGGTGAGTAGACCTGGGCGGTTACGATAGGTCTTAGGCCACGTCTTAATATGATTCCCTGCCTAAGGTGCTGCTCGGGTAAGCTTGAGCTCTCCGCGTCAGGTTCCGCGGAGGTAGACGTCAGGGGCGTGGATCGCTAGGTAGTCGCGGGCTACGGAAGCCCGGAAGAGGCCGAGCTACGGAGGCCCGGAAGGGGCCGAGCTAGGGAAGCCCGGAAGAGGCCGAGCTACGGAGGCCCGGAGGGGGCCGAGCTAGGGAAGCCCGGAAGAGGCCGAGCTAGGGAGGCCCGGAAGAGACCGAGCTAGGGAAGCCCGGAAGAGGCCGAGCTACGGAAGCCCGGAGAAGGCCGAGCTACGGAAGCCCGGAAGAGGCCGAGCTAGGGAAGCCCGGAAGAGGCCGAGCTACGGGGCCCGGAAGAAGACGGTAGGAGAAGGTCAGCCTTAGCCGCCTTGCACGGATATCAATGCAATGACGATTTTACCCCCCAACAGTAGTATATTCATATTTTTATTCATATTTTTTTTGGATATAAATACGGATACAAATATTAAACGAATATTAAAATTTATATCCATATTTATTCTAAACAGATACTGATACTAATAGGATATCAAGCATATCCATATTTGTTATATATGATACGGATACGAATTGGATATCAAGTATATCCATATTTGTTACATACGGATACGAATCAGATATTAAATATATCCATGTTTGTTATAAATGGATATAAATTGGATATCAAGCATATCCATACTTCTTTATCTAGATACAGATATAAATTGAGTACTATTTAAATATTAATTAAATTTAAATAAAATGTAATAATGAAAAAAAATAGAATGACATGATCATAAAGAATCTAAGATAATCATAAGTATATTCAAGACAATCATGATTACATGTAAAAAATAATAATTATAATTCAAAACTTTTATTTGCCTTTGAAAAATCCTAAAAATTAAAGAATTCTTCTAAATTGTCGTCAACAACAATCTCATATTGGCTTAGCATCGAAATCAAAAAAAATTTTATACAGTCCAATAATTATTAATATTGCTCTTTAAATTCTTTTTATCTAAGCTGATCATTATCATCGATGACATCAATTTCATTATTTATAAAACTCATCTTTCATTTGCTGTTGCCACCTGAAGAAGTCTTTGGAACCCATGTTTTTCAATATTTATTTTCACTTCTACACAAAACACTAAATTTATAGTACTAAAAGCTTTAAAAATTTATAAATAATTTTTAAAATAAAAAAATTTAGTATACATATCTTTGATATAGCTTTTTTTCTTATTTTTTAAAAATTAAGAAGAAGCCCTAGATAACAACTAATGTAGATAAAGTAGATTTATGCATATTTAAGGATAAGTCGTCGCTTTCTTTAAACTTAAAAATCTCTTTAAACTTTAAAAAATCTTGTAGGCACTAAATTATTTATAAAAAAAATTATAAAATAATTGCCTCGTTCTCAAATAAAAGATTTGAAGGGTAATTGATTAATTGTAAAGATAATGGCTTCGCTTAAAAGTTATTTAAAAAGAAAAGTAAAGAAAAAAAATAAAAAAAAAAGAATTTAAAAGGCTTTTCAATGCTCTTTTAAATTTCTAGATTAAAAAATTTATACAAATTTATTTTATTTTTAATTTAATTTAATAAAAAAAATCTTATTTTCTTCTATAAATTGTAAACTTCTAAACAACAAGAAGGCTTAACCTTAGGCTAGAGAGGGTGGCCTTAGAAGTTATAAAGAGAAGTGCACCACATAATGATGTACTTTCGATCACAGCCGTCATCGTGACTTGGGTGGTGATAGGGGTTCCTTCCAAACGAAGCTTTGTATGTGCCAATAGGCTTTGAATTGGATGCAGCTTGTTAGGTGTTTCCCATGCATTTTCCATGAGTTAAGACTCATCCGTTCACTAGATTTTATGACTAATTTCTTAGAAGGTAAGTCATAAGTGCCCCGCTCTTGAAAATGCCATAAATAAAGCGCTCCATCCGCCCCCTGCTCTCGAAAAAATGCCATAAATAAAGCGCTTCGTCTTCGCGATCAGTCTCTTTACTTTCTTTCTTTTTTTTTAACGAATATTCATATTCGTATTTAAAAATATAGATAAAATCATATCTGTATCCGTATCCGAATAATTTTTAGATTAGATATCCGAATTCGTATTCGAATCCGATTAAACTATAAAATAAATATCCAAATCTAATATAATTTGAATACAGATACGGATACGATCGAAGTTTATCCGACCCTTTTTCAGCCCTAACGTAGTGTGCTTTTGCCAACCGATTAGCTTAAAATAATATAAAATGATATATTATATTTGATAAAAGTATAATGACATTACTTTGGAAATAGCAATGTCACAGATGAATTTTTGCAGACTACATGGATTTAGGTCCACCGTCAGCCAAGAAAGGTGGCCTTCCACATTGTTTAATAGACGAAGTACGGAATCTATTTCAACTCTGACCATTCCGACATATAATGAAACGGAAAACAAAACCCAATAATAATAATAATAATAATAATAAAGCAAAGAAAATGTCTTTCTCCCTAGGCTGACTGTTTCGTCCCTGTTTAGTTTTAGTTCTTGATTTTAATAATTAATTTATATTTAAATCTTACTCACTAATCAAGTGGGGGCAAATAAATAAAATAGTAGGTCGGCCTACCTATGCCCTGTCAAACGCAAGGCTGGCATTGTCGAATGGAAAAGATGCAAAATTGCAACCACGTTACCAGTAAATATAAAATAAAAAATGTGCTTGATGGAGCCAATGTCTCAATGACATCATCCTTAAGGAATTTTGACCTCCATTGCACTTCAAAGTATCAAATTGTGGATGAGCAATCTTTCAATAGAAATCCATACTTAGATTAGGGCTGTTAGCTAATCGTCGAGCTAAAAGTTGGTCGGGTTGATTAATAATTCAACTTTTTTCAATTTAATTAGATTTAACCCACTCTATATTTGAAAACTTGCAGATTGGATAGTGATAAAAAAATTAGATATAACTTGAAAATCAAGTTACATTACAAATATTTTTCAAGTTGGCCTTGAATGGTCTATACCATTTGAGTCTAATTCATATTAAAAAAAAAATTGACATAACCTGATCCAACCTGTCCTAACCCATTCCAAAAGCTCAAACTCAGCTCAACTCAACTCATCTAAGCCTTTTTTCAACTACATAGGATCGGCTACATGAATCTACTTTCTTCACTCTGCTCTATTTAGGACTAAATCGATACTCAAATTATAATAGTTATATATATATTTTAAATTTTTATCCATTCCAAAAGCTCGAATAATATAAAAACTCTTCTCCTTCGCCCAAAATATTATTTTGAATTCATTGAATAATTCCTCATTTAAAGTAATTCTAATCATTTCTTGATAATAATCCTACATCCTCTCACCTACTTTTATAAGATTATAATTAGACATTCTTTTTTTTTATGTCACAATCTTGCTTATAACATTTTCATATTATATAGTTGTCAACTTATTCAATTTCTTGAAGGAAATTAAAATATTTTTTAAATAAAAAATCATGTTTAAATTGAGATTTTAGTTTTATTTATTTTTTAAAATAATTTTTATATTTAAAATTATCATATTTTTAGTTTTAAAAAAATGACTAAATTTTAGCTTAAGGTACAAATCCATTCTAATCCAGTCCTAAACATTTCAAGCTATATTTATCCATGATCTCGAATGACTTGGTAGATAAAATCATCATGACTCTATTTTGGTGAATAGTTCTTCCACATATTCTTTCAAATCAAAAATGGCCTGCGACAAAGATGTCCACTGTTTATTTTATGTTGAGATGCATACTCCACTATTATTTTATATGTTGATATGCTTACTCAAGCTATGAAAGCTGTAGTCCTTCAGGAGGAGATAAGCTATTCATAGCGTTCAAATTGCTCAGGATGGATCAATAATCTCTCATTCACTATTTGTATATGATCGTTTTCTCCTGTTAATGGCGACTCCCAAATATTGTAGAGTTATGAAGAGGGTCATTCTGAGCTATTATCACCCATATCTGGAGTAAGTGTTAACTTGGAGAGGTCTATAATTTCCTTTAGCCTAAGGATATCGAATGAGTTGGCAGCCCATCTGCTATCTATTTTGGGGAGTATCTGATCTGGGGTGTTATTTTAGAGTTTCTAAAAAATTTGAGCGGCTGAAAGTGAAGGACATTGAATCTATGAAGGAAAAAGATTATGATGAAGTTGGATTTTTGCAAATGGAATGCCTACAAAAGCAACCAGACAACAAGACGATTGTATTGATATGGGCTGAACATGGAAATGGGTTACAACCCATGCTCCGTGTTCCCATCTGCACTCGGTGCTTGCTGCTGTGATCCGTCTTGTTATTGGGTAATGGGCCAAAATAGGCCTAAATTTTCATGTTCAGAACATGGAAATGGGTTACAACCCATGCTCCGTTTCCCATCTGCACTCGGCGCTTGCTGCTGTGACCCGTCTTGTTGTTGGGTAATGGGCCAAAATAGGCCTAAATATCCTAATGGTCCTTGAAAGCTCATCACCTTCCTTTAGGGTATGATGAGAAATTACGGAGATATTTAGTTCCACATCGGAAAAATCAAGAAAGGAATGTTCACTTGTATGGAAACCACCTCCTTGAAGCTTTAGTTCTTTAGGCTCACCATAAGTGGAGAGCATCACCTTCGCGCACGCACATGTGCGAAGGGCGCAATGTGCGCTTTGTAGACGCACTTTTCATCGCGAGGAGCTTGAGGAGCTTTAAATTTTTTCTAGATCAGGAGGATCCGACGGTGGAGACTGATCGGATCAAGATAAGGGGCTGAGATCGATTGATCGTTGATTGATCGGATGAAGGGTCAAGATGCGGTGATCAAATCATGATCGCGATCGCGATCCAACGGCTAACACCCATCGGTTGACCAGTCAACAGGTCGGTTGGTGATAAGGTACCCGTCGATCGTCAGTTGGTGATAAGGCACCCATCCGATCGTATGGTTGGAGATAAGTCAACGGTCCGATCATGAAAAGGTATATCAAAGACGTGCAACCACCTATCTGATAACGTGATCATCAGATCACGATGATGAAAAGGCATATCAGGATGAGGATAGGCTTATCTGATCGGCTGATCTTCAGATCACAGCCATGAAAAGGCTTATCCGATCGCCTGATTGAAGATCATGATGTCTAAAGGGCATATCAAGGGTGATAAGCCCTTAACCCTCACATCCTTCGATCAAAGAATTCAAATTAAATTAATTCATAGGGTTGCTTTCAAGGGGCACCTAAAACCTATAAATAGGACCCAAGACCCTCTCATTTCATTCATCCCAAAACCATTCCGAATTGAGCTTAATCCGAATCAATTCTAGCCTTTTTCTCTCTTAGGCATTTGCATACTTTCCTAAGGGTAGTATAGCAATAGTGCATCAAAAGAGAGTAGCATTCTTGGTTCGATATTTTTGGTGAATTGTAGTGCTGCTTTTATCAAAAGGAGACTGTTGTATCCTGGGAGACAATCGTCATACTAACCGTGAGCACCATTGCGGGATGAAATTATCTTAAGGACATAGAGTGTAACTATAGCCTCAGTCTGATAGATTAGGTAGCTACCATTTGCCACACACCACCCAACACTTGTGACATGATAGCACCAGTCATGGTTGAAATAAAGACCTTATCTGCACACCTACCGACAAGTTGATGCAGATGATTTTTGATGTGGAGTAAAATTATCTCCGCATTAATCCATCAATATAACAACAGTTGGATTCACTTATGTGCGATACTCATAAGAGGTCTGCTCTCCACCATAGTAAAGGACATTTTCATCCCATGTCACAAATATGAAGCCGTGATCCCATTCATGGCGGCAAAAGGTGAAGGAGGGAAGATGGAGAAAAAAAGGATGAGAGAATTTTTGAAAGAAAAGAATATGTTCTCTATTCCATGACTAGTTTAAACACATTCACCAAGTGGGCCAGGCTCAGACTCAATAAAAACTCCCATGGACTAACTAATGAGATTAAACTAATTCCCAAGCCTGTGTACATTCGTGACTTGATTTAATTCAATCCTTGGACCCAGCCAGTCCAATATAAGTTAGCCCCCTGGGCCTTATAGCACCACACTAGGCCCAACAGAGTATTCATGGAAGCCACAATGGAATGGTTTCTTTTTTCATTCCTCCTGATTAAATTTTAAAACTTAAAACTGGAAACATGCTTTGAGTAACTGAAACTCCTGTTATCACATTTCATTTGCGATTCTATATGTGTATATATAATGAGATAATTACAGAGGGTGACTTGCCAGCCGATTCTTCTGTGATGGCACACATTATGACATATCTGTATTTTTGAATAATTTAGTAGTAACAGGACAATTGGTTTCTTTTAATCCATGGTAAAAGTATCCACTCCACTTGTGACATGCATGTGCTATAAGCTCAATTTGGTAGATTAGATCTTAATTTATAATATGCCATGTCCCTGCCAAGGAGGTTAGTTGCTATTTTTTTATTAAATATGCATGAACAAAGCAGCGAGCAAGCTAAAGTGCACACAAAAAAAAAACTGGTGTACAGGTGACTACTGTTTTGCTGAATGGGAGTTCTGGTTTATTTAAACTAGACTTTTATATTATATATATACACTCCGAAGAGACTGGTTAGGATCAGAGCTCCGGTGTGAATCATCTGTAGAGGTCATACACCTTTGTATGGCTAGCAGAAGTACTGCCTACCATCGTTTTCTACTGCTGCGTGAGTAATTAAGCATCAAAAGGTAAAAGATTCATTTGTTACTGGTGACTTAGATATGATCTAAGACACTAGGCCACAACATAGATATGATCTATGTTATTTATGTAAACATAGATTTGATCTATGTTTTTTTTTAATACCTATATATATATTTTTATATTAATTGATCCTGTTGTAAGCTGATATTGGATTAGATCCAATATCTTATTGCTTCATATTTATTTTACAAAATGCATTTCTGTTTATTTCTGTTGCCTACAAAAGCTTATATATATATATATATATATATATATATATACATATATATGTATATATATATGTATATATATGTATGTATGTATATGTATATATATGTATGTATGTATGTATATGTATGTATGTATATGTATGTATGTATATGTAT
>UESW01004981.1:95565-259397 GCA_900491605.1 Calamus simplicifolius | reverse complement strand
TTATTTAATATGGGGTCGAAGGTGTAAAATTTGGTGCAAAATAAGGCCCTGCATTTTTTTTCTAATAGAGTTTATTTTTCTAAAGAGATTAATTTAGGTGATGGACTATTATATCAAAAGTCATATATTTTGTCCTTAATACGTCCAACAATTCAAACCCAAAATAATACCAGTTTCTCGTTCTCATAGAAATTTGCCTACTAAATTTTAGTCTTAGAAAAAATTCAGATGTTCAATGTTAAGCTTTTTTTTTAATAGTAATAAAATTATGGTTTTTTCTTCCTTTCTTTTATAGTGATGCAGTTGTGGCTTGCATGATAGTTTTATAAGATGACCATGTAGGGAATGGAGAGAAATATAACAATGTTTTATTTCATTGAGACTATAAAATTTCAAGACTTTATAGCTCGGGACAAGTAATGTGAAGTCATCCCAATATTTTCTCATTATATATTAATAATAATAATTGTTATATAATTTTTTTTTATATTTTCATTATTTTCATGATGTAATGTAATGTATTTTGAATGACACCTCTACAAATATAGAGGTGTCATTTGAAATGCATTACAAATATATACTTCCAAAAAAAGATACCTCTACAAATACAAATATTTGTGTGAAAATATGTTGGAGTTTGCCTTGAAATTTGTAAGCCTAATAAGGACATTATGCATAATATGTGCTAAATAAGGACCTGACTTCTAATACATATCGGAGTCAACTTTTGATCCATATAGAATACAAATTCTAATGCTAATCGGACATTACAAATCTCTTCTCTATATAAGCATGTGTAACCATTTTTTAAAAGAAAGCTTGAAAAAAGAGATCAAGAGTTTAAGGTAATTGTTTTAGTTATATTGAGTGCTATTTATTTGTCTAAGTGCCATTATGATACCTACTAGTTCAAGTGGATGGAGCGCATTAATGTGAAGTGTCATTCTATTCAAGATGTTATAGCAGATAGGTTGATCTTATTGTGAGAAAGATTGGTTTTGAAGACATTAGTACTAGGTATGTTGAGTAAACTTCATTTGATACTCAAATTCATGCATCGATTTGATTGGTATTAGTACTTAACATATACTCCTCTAGGATATACCAAAAAAATAGAGAGATTTTAGCTATCTTTATTTTTCAATAGTGTTTAAGAAAATTCAAGCCAAAGTAGAGATTTGTTAGAGTTTGTCTTGAAATTTATAAGCTCAATAAGAACATTACTTCTAATATGTGCCAAATAAAGGTATAAGTCCTAAAACATAAAGTCAACTTTTAATCCATATAAAATATGATTTCTAATCTTAATAAGATATTGTAAGTTTCTTCTCTATATAAGCATGTGTAATCCTTTCTGAAAGAAAGTCTGAAGAAAAAAATAAAGAGTTAAAAGAGAGGTGTTCTAGTTATATTAGATGCACATATATTTGAGGTTTGTAAGGAAAAGCCTGTGAAGTGACAATTTTTGTAATCTTTATTATATTTTTGATAATGAAATTTTTTTTATTCTCCTTTGCTCATAGATATAGGCTAGCGATTGAGCTATATTAATTTTACAAGTCTTGTATTCTTTTATTATTCTTCTCTTGATTTGATCTATATTCTTTTGTGTAGTACATATTGTGTTATCCAAATTTTGTCATAACAAAATATTCATTTCTTAGATAATTATAAAATCAAATAAAAGTTTTAAAACTATCAGCAATAGTTGATACAAGTTGAATGTATAAAAAATGATAGTTAGGCTCTTCAAATGATGTTATTCACACAATAGACACAGAAGATTGCACCTTCCGTAATGTAAAATGCTTTAAATGTTAAGCCCAACTTAATTTGGCTAAAATGAACCTGATTAGTCACACCTGAATTATGGCTTAATACACACACATTTTCCATCCAAAAGCATCAACAGGCTTTGGTCATGTCCTGTCAAGCATTATGTCATGCACTTTGATCATACCTTTCCATTACCATTTAGTTTAAGTCCACATTGGGTTGGGTTAGGTGCCTGTTATACAAATGCAAGATATGATTGAAATGGGTCCTCATAGAATGATTATATAGAATTAATCATCTACATACATTTCAATAGGGTTTGGGTTGCCTCAAGGCACAAGCATCTTTAACTCATACATCCAACCCAATTCAAAATTCCATTTGATTTTCCTAACTTTGGCCAACCCAGTTTAGCTTATACTTAACTCAACTCGACTCATCTAAGCCTTTTCTCAACTTCATGAAGTTGGGCTACATGAATATGCTTCCTTCACTCTGCTCTATTCAGGATCAAACCCGACTGAAACTTTGGGCGGGGTTGAGCTTGGATTGGGTGGAATAAACCCACACCAAATTGCAACCTAAAGATTTTTTGATAAAAAAATTTGCTATCTAAAGACTAGAGTTTTTTTTTTTGGTTATAATCGGGCGATCATACAACACGGGTACGAATCAGCCTTTGAACATTCGAATACATAATTTGCTGTAAAACAAAAGGGTAGGGATCATCCTGCCTCCATCTCCAAAACCCAGAGTGGTGAGCCATAAGAGAAGCCATCCAATCGACCGCAGAATTAGCTTTACGATAGGTATAATGAATCTGAACTTCTTGGATCACCCTCAAAATGACCCATATAAAGCTGCTTCAACTTTTGTTATGCTGCACATGATGATCATTATATGTTTCTTAGAGAGAGAAGACAAAGAGGGGGGAGGGGAAGAAGTGATCGACAGCCTGCCGGATTCCACGGCTGGGCAGGCCCCGTGCGAGGATGGGTGATGAAGCGAGAGGGACAGCGGAAGCGGGAGGGCTTCCTTGGGGAACTAAAAAGGCGGCCATGCATGACCCCACGCATTGTAACGCAGGTGGACGTGGTATTATTCTATTCCAACGCATATCATTTCAATATAAAAGAAGAAAAAGAGAGGACAGCAAAGATGTCCACGAACGGATCTCGAGTATCCAACAAACTATTTGACCCATTAGTTGAAAGATAAGTTTTAGGATTCTAATGCCTGGCTGAACCCGAGGGAATGGTGGATTCTCACAACGTAATCCCATGGGCTCACCAATAACCATTCTTTTATTCTATTCTACGGATAGCATTTCAATATAAAAGAAGAAAAAGAAAGGACTGAGCAAAGATATGCACGAATGGATCTTGTCGTATCCAACAAATTGTTTGGCCCGTTAGTTGAAAGATGAGTTTTGGGATTCTAGCGTCTGGTGGAATCCGAGGGAAGGGTGGATTCTCGCAACGTAATTCCATCGGCTCACCATTTTTTTATTCGAATTTTCATCCTCTGGTTACCCTATCCCTCATGCCTCCTCTTATATTCTATGATTTAATTTTAACTTTTCTATACTACGAAGGCATTTGCGCTTGCCTTATTAACTAAAGAAATTATAATTAACCTTCTAATTATGATTTAATTTATACTTCACTCTATCATTTTTAAAGATATTAAAATAGTGGTAGTATGCTTAAACAATATCTTTCTTTTAAGTTTAAATTATCTTGAGTTATGATGGTACTTTTAAGTATTTTAAAATAGTATTATTATTTTTTCATTACTATAACTACAAATGTTAACTTCTTTAATTTGATTATGATCATTTCAATGTCGAATAACAAGCTCATACTTTTAAGTTATGATCGTTACAATGATCAAGAATAGCCTCATACTTTGATACTTTTAAGTATAGCTTTGATAATGGTATTAATAATGAATCATCTAATTAAAGCTGAGTTGTGTCAGGAGTAACAAACAGTTGCGTGGTTGTGTTAAAGACTCATGGATTGATTGGCCTCCTTCCAGTGTCCCCATTTGAGAACACGCCATATCCATTAGAAGGCACCACACAAACTCGTATTTGTCTTTAAATCGTGACAGCTCAAAGAAAGGTAAAGATTATATTGTCGTCTTTGAATGCCAATGGCTAATTTTGTCCTAACGCCTGTTGCACCAATGGTGCCACCTAGATGGAAGATAGCTGTGGTCCTTGGGGAAATCAGGTGTAGGGTCCCTACAACGGGCCCTTTGAGCATTATTGTCCTTCTGAACGGCATCACAAGCAGCCTTTTCGTTTCATATATAGTTGCTTTTTTTTTTCTTTTTAAAAAAAGTTTTTAGTTACTCGAATGTTATTTTTTTTATTTTTCATTGAGTCAAAGATTTTTTTTTTCTTTCTTACTTTTTATTTTTAAAATGAACTTACCTTTTTTTTTTTCAAAAAAAGCAAATCGTCTCCTTCCATTGAAGGTTCTTTAATGTTGTGTATGTCTTTCCTCTCGCACTTCCCAACTTTTAGTGTCTCAGTTGCCCCCACCATGGAACTCTCTGCATCATTATTGAACCTAGCATCTATTCACTCCTAAAACGCTTTTGGTTTTTTTTTTTAATACCTCTTTCCCAATTCGAGCAGCATCTGGGGGCAGGCATGTTTGTTCCCTCTCCTCTCTCTTCTTTGCTTGCTGCGGTTCAGGGCTGTGTCATGGTTGCAGACATCCAAGCGGGGGATGAGAAAGCGAGGGTGCAAGCTTCTTCTGAACAGAATGGCCAGACTACAAACCAGAGGTGAAGATGAAACAGCCAACCCACTAATGCTTTGATACTCTGACTCCATTGGACCATCTCTGTGAAACCTCCAAAGGCCAAAACCACCCGAATCTTGTGCTTCCCATATGGCTGCCTACTTTTGGGAGCTTACTGGTTCAATGGGAGCAAATAGTGGGAAAAATGGGCTATTTCTCATGGTGCTCTTTTGGATTTGGGCTTCTACGGCTGGTCTTCTCTCCCCTAAAGGTGTTAACTTTGAAGGTAGTTTTGAGATATTCGTGGTTTTTTCCGTTCTTTCAGCTCCTTTTCTACAAAGAGGTGACGAAAAATGGGCTACTTTAATTTAAGGTCGTTTTTGTTGTTTCAGTGCAAGCTTTGATGGGTATCAAAGACTCTCTGGAGGATCCTCATGGTGTTCTTGAGAACTGGGATCAGGACTCCGTGGATCCATGCAGCTGGGCCATGGTTACATGCTCACCAGAAAATCTAGTCATTAGCCTGTGAGCTCTACTCCAAACCCTTCATCTGCTTATTGCTTTCAAATCCCTTATATTGGCAATTTGGCACAAGAAATAAAAGTTTTGCACTTGGGTGTAGAACTTCTGAAGGATAAGAGGTCAGAGAGTTATGTGAACTTGTTTTGTGGTCGTTTATTTTGCAGAGGAAGTCCCAGCCAAAACTTATCTGGTACACTGTCTTCAAGCGTAGGAAATTTGACAAACCTTGAAACTGTGTAAGTTCTCACAACTGTTAAATGATAGCCTCTTCTCTCTATTGTTTTTCCTCCCTTGTTTGATATTGTTACCAGTTTCTCTCTCTCCGGTGGGTGGTTTTCTTTATTCTTCTTTTTTTGTAGTCTCCTGCAGAACAACAACATATCAGGACCAATTCCACCAGAGATTGGGAAGCTCTCAAAGCTTAAGACACTTGATCTCTCCAGTAACCACTTCACTGGTGAAATTCCCACCTCTGTAGGCCAAATGGAAAGCCTTCGATACCTGTAAGTAGACAGTGCTACAAATAGAAATTCTATGAAATTATTCTATCATACCATGGTTTTCATACGTGGTCTGTTCAAATATTTATTTGAGATCAGGAGACTTAACAATAACAGTCTTTTGGGAGCATTCCCTCTATCTTTGGCTAACCTCACAGAGCTAGCGTTTCTGTAAGTCCCGTGATTTTACTTGTTGCATAAGAATTTATTTTCTGTCTTTGAACAAAGTTATAACTCTAGAAGAGATTAATTTTGGCTGTCATGCTTCAGGGACTTGTCTTATAATAATCTGAGCGGTCCTGTACTTAGATTTCCAGCAAGGACATTCAAGTAAGGCTGCTGGTCTTTACTTTTCTGTTTTCTCTGCATGTTTAGTTTGAAGAATGGTACACCAGTTCATTGTTGTTGACCAAGAATCTCTGCCAGTACTGATGGTCAATGCATCATCAATTAGTTAGGTCATTAAATTGAGATACCTACTTTTTTTGTGGATTGAATTCAAAACATTATTCATAAATGCCTATCTAATTCGCATACATCCATATTTCTGCAAACCATCTAAAGTGGCTCTTTCTTCGTAGTAGGGGTGGCAACAATATTTATGATATGTGGAAGTAAAAATCATGGAATGCTTTGTGTCAACATTTTTAGGAAAATGGAACTCTGAACTTATTCTGTTGCAACATTCTCTGCAGCATTGTTGGAAATCCTCTGATTTGTGCCACTGGTTCAGAGAAAGATTGTTTTGGGACGGTGCCCATGCCATTGTCCTACAATTTGAACAATTCACAGGGTAATCGCTGAGCTCTAAAGATTTCTATTGTACTTTCTCTCTTGTTTACCAAAAGGCATTTTCTTTATATATATCATTATTTTCCAAGATTTTAGCATGTATAAAATCCTGCTTCCGGATGTCCTGTTTTTCCTATATTTTCATGCTTTTGATATTTTGCCATTTTACCATCAAGTTTCTGATTGCTTCTATACATAATTCGTCTAGCAAATATTCCTGGACTGTAGCCATTAATTTTTCTGCTTTTATATTTTTAGAAATTACTATATACTTAATCTTGGCAAATATATATATATATAGGCTTAAGATACAGCAGTTAGCAGTTGATCCTTTTCTTTTATGTTTCCCATTATCATTTGATTTGCTTGAACTCTCCAACATATAGGGTGTGGCATATGTTCTTCTAATTTTGCATATGCAGTGACTGAACTTGTTATTTCTTGCTTTGATTCTGAATCTCATTGGTATTTTGTTAAGGTACTCCAACCTCTGGAAAACTCAGAAGTCATGAAGCCATTGTTGCATTTGGGTGCAGCATTGGAGGCATCAGTTTGCTAATTGTTGGTGTTGGGCTATTTTTCTGGTGGAGGCAAAAACATAATCCACAGATACCTCTCGATGTTGATGGTCAGTAAATGATAAAAGATAGGTTATGTTTTCTTGCTTAAGATTACCAAGCAAAGCATCAAATACACAGGACTTTAAGCTCAACATTGTTTGTCATTCTTGGGATTAAATTATTCTCCTTTTTCGTTTCTTCAGTCCATCATAATGAGGAAGCTTGCCTTGGAAACCTAAGGAGGTTTCAGTTCAGGGAGCTCCAGATTGCGACAAATAACTTCAGTAACAAGAACATTCTAGGAAAAGGTGGCTTTGGAAATGTCTACAAAGGCCATCTTCCTGATGGAACTTTATTAGCAGTAAAAAGGCTCAAGGATGGAAATGTTGCGGGTGGAGAGCTCCAGTTTCAGACTGAAGTAGAGATGATAAGTTTGGCAGTGCACAGAAACCTCCTCAGATTGTATGGATTCTGCATGACTTCTACTGAGAGGCTTCTAGTGTACCCTTACATGTCCAATGGAAGTGTTGCTTCCCGACTCAAAAGTAATTATGCATTCTGTTTGATTCATGTATAGTTTCCAATTATTCCACATAAGATTATAGCATATAAAACAGTTATTGCAAATAATGAAATGCTTCTGGAATTTAAATTATTGCTTCTGGAATTTAAGCAATGATCCAGTACTCATCAAAAGCCTAAATGTCAGTGACTGACTACAATGTAGGCATAATTTATCATGAAGATATTAATCGTTGAAAAACTATCATAATTTAGTCATTATCAGAACCATGACATCCCTAGTTGGTAAATGTTGAATTAATATAATATGGTCCAAATGCAGCATCATTATAGACAGTGAAAAGCGCTACTGATTTCAGAAAAAGGAAGGGCTTTGGACGATAACGAGATTACATCATGATCAGCCTTTTTTTTTTTTTTTTTTTTTCGAATGTGGTTTAGTTTTTTCACATGCATGAAAAAGACCAATTATTTGTGCAACTTTTGTCTTTTCAGGAAAACCACCATTGGATTGGATTGCTAGGAAGAGGATAGCGCTGGGAGCTGCAAGAGGTCTACTCTATCTTCACGAGCAGTGTGATCCTAAGATAATTCACAGAGATGTAAAAGCTGCTAATATACTGCTCGATGACGATTATGAAGCCATAGTAGGAGACTTTGGGCTTGCAAAGCTTTTAGATCACAGGGACTCACATGTGACTACAGCAGTGCGGGCACTGTGGGGCATATAGCTCCAGAATATCTCTCCACAGGCCAGTCCTCTGACAAAACTGATGTGTTTGGCTTTGGAATCCTCCTCCTCGAGTTAATAACTGGTCGAACTGCTCTTGAATTTGGCAAGGCAGCAAACCAGAAAGGAGCCATGCTAGATTGGGTAAAGCCTCATGAAATCACACTCCCTTGTTTTTTTCAGCACTTAGTAATGTTGTCTACTTGTTTTCTTCATTCAGGTGAAAAAGATCCATCAAGAAAAGAAGCTTGATACACTTGTAGACAAGGACCTAAGCAACAACTATGATTGGGTTGAGCTCGAAGAGGTAGTCCAAGTGGCACTGCTGTGCACCCAGTATCTCCCTAGCCAGAGGCCTAAAATGTCCGAGGTGGTTCGGATGCTTGAAGGTGATGGACTTGCAGAGAGATGGGAAGCCTCGCAGAGAGTTGACACCCACATGTTCAAGCTGCCTGAGGTCTCCTCAGAGCGCTGCTTGTCTGACTTGACTGATGACTCATCGTTACTGACTCAAGCAATGGAGCTCTCTGGACCAAGGTAACTTTTGCAACAATAAGGAGGGTTGGCAGATTAAAAGGATCACGATCATTTAGCTGTAATGTTTCTATACGTCATCAGCTCGGAAATCAGAATGTTGAGATGGCAAATCCTTCAACAAAAGCTTCGGCATTCTATGATGGAAGTGATTTTAGTGTATCTGCTCTGTTATTGAGGAAGTTTTCGTTATGGGTCATGGGTTTTTCTTGTATAGAAGTGGAAGGGTGAGGTTCCTAGCATGAAACCCAAAGGGTTCATGATGGTGAAAAAGATGATATCATTGAATTTTATAGATTAAGCCAAGAACTTTAGGTGGCTGATTTGTGTGATTTGGTTCATGGGAATTTGTTGTATAAGATAACAAGCAAGTGGCAGGAGAACAGTACACAATTCAATTCTATAGATAGTAAGCTAATTGATGTGTCTTGAAGTTTAGCTTAGCTTGTTCTTTCTGAGAGTTTACACTGCCCAAGTGCTATCAAGTGCAAACTTTATTGCCAGGACAGTCAAACAGAAAATTGGATGCTTTTCATGGGCGATGGAATTCATTGCCCAGAATTGTGATGGGTGATCATCTCCACTAATAGGAACTGTGGAATACTAGAGGTAATTATTCTGTGGAGATGCTGAGTTGTTTAAAGCCATGGATTGTACTTGTTTTCTTTATGCGATTGTTCTTTGATTCCCTATCTATAAGATGCGTTCAATATATGTATTATACTGTGACATTTTTTTTCTGGCAGTGAGATTGTTTTCACGGATCATAAAAGTTTTTTTTAAAAAAATTAAAGTATACTTTTTAACCCTCAAATTCTAGACAATCTCATTTTAGTTCCTATACCGTAAAATTTTTTAAAAATATTTTTAAATTTTTTTTTTTTTTTTTCAGTTTGGTCTCTATCGTTGGAAGTTGGTGACGTGGTAAAGAGTCTACCAACCAAACTCTATCGTTAAAAGTTTGTGACGTGGTAAAGAGTACCAGCTTGGCACCCTTGCGTAGCTAGGAGCTAGGCTTATATTATTAGGATGACAGGGTGAGGCCTACGTAAAACCGTTCCAGTGATGCCTCTCTCTCAATTGTCTTATATAAAAAAAATTGATAGTCGATTGTATAATTTATAATCAGTTAAAAAAAAAATAGATAGATAAGTGCCAATTGAATTTTTTTTGAAGACGATTCAAATTAGTATAGATTCTTACATTTTTTTTATAACGAAATAAGCTTATTGGTACTTGGACCCGGATAATATGAAAAAGAAAATAAGAACTATTATTGAGTCCAAAGTTGTATTGGACTTTATCCGTCTTGCTTCTTCTTCTTCTTCTTCTTTTTTTTTTTTTTTTATAAAGGACTCGTGAATGCTATGGGCCGGGGCCAGCGTCGTTATACTTCCTCTTCGGTTAAAAACCCTTTCAAGCCCTAATCAATCGATGCTCTCTTCAGCCACAACTCTTAACGTGATCTTCTTCTCCAGCTATCTTACCGTCTCGAAGGCCTATTTTCGTCGTTTTCTCCATCCATCACCCCATCACTCGGTCTTCGTTTGGCAGGTTAGCAGCATCTCTATCCAATGCAGCCCTCATTTGCCACCTCAATACCATCGGACGCCTCATCCTTCGACGAAGCAATGGGCAGCTTATTCTCCAAGAAGCTCCCTCATTCTCTCCGGCGAAGCCGTAGGCGGCTCATTTTCTCCGGTAGGCCTCCTCATTCTCTCCGCCCAAACAGCTCTCATCTTTGATCAGCGACAAATCATGGAATGTGATTTGGACCTGAGTGTGCAAATAGATTTTTTTGAGAGTATTTTTTTTTACCAGATCGAGATTTGGATTTGGAATTCACTATAAAAATCCAAATTTAGGATCTAAACTTAGTTCAACTTTTAGATAAGTATTCAGATATATATCACTAAATCCAATCCAAGTCACGTAAGGAAATATTTGATAAATTTCATTTATTAATTATGAGATTTCATTGCAATTGCTTTAAATTATGTGTATTTGTTTGATAATTTGGTTAATAAGATTTCTACTATCAACTCAATTGTCAGTGGATAGGAATGGCAACTCAATTGTTATGCTTTAACTCATCCTACTCTCTGTTGTACTAGTTGGACTAAAATCCCTGGGCACTTAGTCATGACAAATTAAATAGTTATTAGAACAAACAATGACATTTTTAAACTCTCAAATATATTATTAGTAATTATTCATTACCAACAATAATTTATTGTTTTTGAATAGATATTTTCTATAGCTTCATTTATGGGATCCTCATTGTCAAGATAGTGCTACTATGGATAAAATGTAAGAATTTTTGCATTATGGATGAGTACCAATATAGATAGAAGATTCCTTTGTTATGGATGATATACAAACAGTACAGCTTGTGAGTTTTTTTTCGTCTAGTACGATTTTGCCTCACTCCTAGGGGGATGAAATTAATATTGAAATTTTTGAAAAAATATTCAAATCTTAAGAATAAAGTGACCATGCATTAGGCATGGGAGAAATCTTATTGGTGTATCATATTAATTTCATGGCTTCTCATAATTGTGATAGTTATGAGTATGTACTTAGAGAATAGTGGAAAAGCTAAGATTCTGTATCTCCTCTGATATATTTGATATAGTCATCTAGTTCTGTGTTATATAAATATTTTTTTATGCCAATAAATTTACATTATCATTACACAACAGATATGTTTTTTTTTGTACATAAATCTTCTATATGTTATGTAGCTGGGTAAAAATATGGTGGTTATGGTGGAACATTACACTACCTTGAAGTAAGAATGCTGCATATATATGAGAAGGTTCATGTAAGAGTTAGCAAGAAGGTTCAGAGCTAGCATGCAACTGGAGCAGGTGACTATTGGGAAAAGTCTTTGTGCATCAGAGCGATGCAGCTTGCATGCATCGACTTTGATGATTAACGCGTGGCGTGTGCATGCACGTGCCAAGAACAGAAACATTTTTTTATTCTTGATATGTGCACGTGCATGCATCACACATCAATTATTGAGTGCAGAAGAAGATGCACTATTATTGGCTTTGGGAAGAATAATGCAGCTCTTATCCCAAAGGCACTAATTCCATTTGCCTGCTCCAAGTTTTAGTAGTTTGGTGGATTCATGGTGATTATAGAAGAAAATTATGGTTTTGGCTATTGTTGCCTGGTCATATCCATTATTAACAATATTAATGAGACATCTTCAAATTTTAATCACTAAAAGTCTGAAATCGTCAGGAGGCTATTACAGGGATCGATAGACATGCAAGTAAGCAACATCAAGAAAGCAACGTTACAATTTGTTGAAATAATTTCTCAGTGCCTAGTTTATAACAAACCACTGGATATATAGAGATTCAATCACATTCATGTTGACAAGCAATAATTTTATTGAGATTGCATATAGAACATCTTCAGGGTGATGAATATGACATTCAGCAGCAAATGTGACACTATTATGATGCATAAAACAATAGATAAACTGAACATAACGGTTTAAAGAAAATTTCATAATTTTAAACAAGAAAAAGGATTCTCATTAGATAATCACAAATACAACGTCATCTTAAATACATAACAACAGTAAAGTGAAATGTCCAACCACCTAAAGTGTTGGAATTCATGCCTATCCAAACTATAAAATAACAGTCACATAAACCGTCCAACTAAAACATATAGATCTGTATTACACACAATTCAAACCAGTACATCCAGACCAGTCTAAACCGTAGAACATCCAAACAAAAATATAGTTTCCAATCAATCTTGACCAAAGTACATTCAAATAAAGTGCACCCACCCAAATAATGATACCATAAAGAGTCAATACCAAACAACCATGACTACCACATTATATCCAATCCATCAAACAATCAACATTAAAGAAGAAATTAATCCACCAAACAGTCTACCCATCCATAGTAAATCCAAGCAACCACTAAATATGAACCACTAGAACTCCTTCATTACCTCTCGGATGGTCTTGTGACACTAGATTGAGTGCTGCCTTCTCTGATGGTGACACCAGATGAACCCACAATCCTTTCATGTGGTATATAGGATTTTCTTCCAAATTTTTGTCTTCTATCCTCCTCTTAAAAAAGTATATAAATGGTATCATAGTTTAATTATCAACAAATAGCTTATGAAATACTGATCAATGCATACCCTACATGTAAGGCTCATCCCAGTAGATGTTTTGACATAGGTACATGACTCTTACTATCTCATGCCATGTTTAGCTACTCAAAGCCCATACTTATTTGACGCTTCCTAATCTACATCAAAATAATAAACTGTAAGAGCTTTGTGAGCAATGTGTCAAAACTAATTGAGTAATATTATTACCTCTCTTTCCTTCACTTGAAGCTTTCCTAGTAGAAGATTGTTTTCTTATGGATCCCTTGCATGTTCTGATATTATGACCATACTGCTGGCATCTACTACATTTCATCTTAGTATACATCCTATCACTTTATGGGATTGTATGGACTCATCTAGGTCCCTCCTCCTACTCTTCTTTAATCTTCTAGTAGTCTTCTGATTTTAGGAGGAAGGATTATATCCATATTAGCATGTAGCCATAGCTTCAACCCATTTACAAAGTAGACTGTAGGGCTATCTATCCTCATATATTTCTGTTTGTGGTAGGAAGGATGCATGTACTCCTTAAAATGACAATCCAAATACCAAATGACAGAAATAGAATCTATATAAGGCTTTGCAGTAAGGCCTTACTTATTACAGCTGCAATTATGCTTCTCCAAGTCTATAACAAAGTGTTCATTTGCATAAGCAACCTCAAAGAGTTCAACACCAGTCCATATTGATCTACAAAATCTAGAACCAATCTTATTTCCAACTTCTTTTGAATCCTAAGGCATATAGGCTTATTAAAATTCTTTGATTTTATCTTATTATTTCTGAACCAGTTCATCAAATGCTTCCTCCAACATTGTTAGGATTGGTTTGTCTCTAACACCTACAATATCTCCATTAAAAGTCTCTCATAAATTGTTCAGTAGAAGATCACACTTTAACTGACTGCTAAACTTATGTCTACTCCAAAACTTTGATGGAATTCCCATCAATAAGTTTTAGGCATGCACATCCAAGGCCTCCATTATCTTTACCTCGACCTCAAACTCAAGATAAGTGGCTGCTTCTGCAGCATTCCGCATCAGTTCCTTCAAGGCAGGGCCCTTAAACAAAGCCTTAAAGTTTCTATACAGATGCTTAATGCCAAATTTGTGAGCTGCATCAATTACACACTTTCAATTACTAGAACTAACTCCTGCAACATAAGCATACTTAGAAAAATTTGTCACAATTATAAAAATAAATTAAAGTTGCAAATTAAAGAGCCTTAGGTCACATACCTTCTACTAGTCATTAATAAACGTCCAGCCATACTTTCTCACAGACCTAATGTCTCGCATGAGAAGCTCTAGAAACTATCCCTAAGAGTCCTTTCTCTCAACTAGCTAAGTGAGGATTCTTGTCAGCCTTATGTCCGGCTAATTGAGACTCACTGGAGTGAATGAAGAATATATGCTATATATATCATGCTTAGATTTTAAATTCATGCTCAAAGTAAGTACTAATTAAGATATATAAAGTGACTTAAGAGTTCCTTGACATTTGAAACATATATTTGAGGATTTGAAACTCCTTATCTAAGAGATTAACGTGTGCATCAAGCATATCAATTAGTAAATTTTTAAGGGTTTCGACACAACGAACCACATTATAATATTAGCCAGGGATTTTTTATGATAACTTCTTTAAAAAAATATTGACGAGCGTGTTTTAGAGCTTTAAATCCATTTTTATAATCTTTTTATTTAAAATATTATAAATTTATGTGTACCCCTACTACATCCTTTCTTGATGCGATTGTGCTTGGTTGAATGGGATGCAAGGTTGACTCTTTTGTGTAAGCTTTGATTTTGATTCAGATATATCTTTTCAGAACGGTTAATAAAGCCAAGCTTGACAAATTTTCTAAGGCACGACATGAAATTAGTAGTCCAGTGGTAAATGGATCAAATTCAGACATCAGTCATAAAGACCTTCAAATAAAAGCTTAGGTCAAGGCGAACCTTAACCTAACCCAACCCATGGGAGATCCTTTTTGTTGCCACGCAAGGCCTTTGAAGAGTTGAAAAACAAAACAACGTAAACAAAATGGCCAGCTAGGCCGGCCTCCTTGTGGTAGAGGTACATTTGTGTTGGAAAATATTTTTGATCTTACAAAAATCCCTTTCTAAAAATTGCTAGAAATATGTTATAGAAATTTATATATACAAATAAAACCAAAAGATAAGATGGATCAAATCAGGACCGAGGCGTGTTAGACACTGCCCTAAGGATCAGATTTTCGCTCCTTCGTGCAGGTTGTTGGCGATCTGTTCCCAAGGTACAACGACCCGGCTCGACCCGATCCTCCTACTACGAACACGATCGTGTGGAGGTGCAAACCCAACGATTACCTTCAGATGCTCAAGAAAATATCAATAGAAAAAAGAAGAAAAATGAGATAAAACAAATCAGGGCTACTCAAATCATTCTAGATTGATTTCTTCCCTTAATCTGAATTCCTAAGCCTATTTATAGGCTCGGCCCATAAAAGCTCCAACGGCTTGGCCCATAATTGCCTTAAAAGCCTAATGGTCGTTAGCCCCAAATTACATCAAAAACGGCTTACAAATTAAATTATTTGGGCCGTTTCTGAAACGTTGGTCTTCCAACATTCACACAAAAGTCCGTTGAGGCAACGGACATCCATGCAACGGAAAGAACGTCCGCGAGCGTTTCGCTCGCGAGCGTTCTCCTTTTTTTTATATATAAACTTTTTCCAACAATCTCCCACAAAAGTTTAAAATAAAAAAAATAACAGAAATTTTAGGGCATCTTATACTGCGCAATAGGTGAGGTGCCCTATGGACTTGAACCTCACTTAGTGTTGATTGTATACATCTGAAGGAACCATAGTGGATTTGACCTTGAACTAGGTCCTTTGACTCAGACTTCTACTAATTACACACACAGTATGGATCAATTGGGTTTAAGCGATCAGCGCATATTAAAGGCCTTGCGCTTAGTACCTTGATTTTTCATGAGAATTCTTTAAGGTTAGCCCAAACCTTTAGTCACAACCTAATATGACGATTCTCATATAGGTGAATCATCCAAGGGTATTTGTGATAATACCCTGCAGATAACCTACCTCGGATCCATTAAGAGTATGACTCAACCTTACACAAATTTACTTTGTCACTTTATAAGAGCACTCATCATAGAGATGTGATGAAAATTTTTTCAAAAATTTGTGCTCTAACACGATCACTCAATCAGCTTCGTTTCTACCACATTGAACCTCATTCATGGGATCTCCAATCACAGAGGTTGGGTATCCACTGCTGGCGACCAAATAATGGGCTTAAGCCACATCCCTCTCGATGAATCTAGGACTCCATTCCTAGATAACTCCTTGGTTAATTAGTCTGCCAAAATCTTCTCGGCAAATTCCAAAGAGATAATATTATTTTTGGACTAGACCTTAAATAAGAGAATCAGACAAAGATATATTAGAATTGAATATCCAATTATAAGGTAAACAGTAAGTTGGATATTCCAACAGTCATGAGATTATTAATAAATTATAAAAAATTTTATTAAATCTCATGGCAATATATATTAAGAGACTCAAAATAGAGCATTTAAATGACATACCTTGTCACCGCATCCAAGTTCATCCATTCTTTGCCATTTGGTAACTTAAAAGATTCACAATAGTAGGTAAGCAATAAGTATTTGCCCAATGCTGTCACTTTTGTCTAGCAACTTCAACACAACAAGGAGATATTAAATATTGATCACTATACCAGAAACACTTATCTGGAACAGAAAAACTTTTGCATTTATGTAAGAATGCAATATCAGAAAATACTTATCTGTAACAGAAAAACTTTTGCATTTATGTAAGAATGCAAAATACCAGAAAACACTTATCTGTAACAAAAAAACTTTTGCATTTATGTAAGAATGCAAATATATATGCTAGTAGCTGCACTTGAAAGTTAAATAATAAGATGATATAAAAATATATCTATATACAAGCACACATATATTATGTGCACAAGTGCAAGCATGTGTGTTTTTTAATAAGGCTTTGTTTTCATGCTGAATGGTTAACCACTTGTTTGATGACTTCACCCCTTGTCCATTTATCCAGTGAACAAAGTAATTCACTTTCTGATTAGCACTTCAGCTTTATATTGTTAGCTTTGTTAGTTACTACACCAACTTGAGGAGAGAATAAGTATACATATTACATATGTACTTGGGCACTAAGATGTGACAAGCCCCACTTGATTTGCACACGTCTGTGTACCTATATGCATACATGTATAAATGTGTATGTATTATATACATATAATTAAACATGTGAATGTTCGGTGAATAGAAAGAAGCCTCTGACATGTTGAACAAACCATATGCACACACACCAAGATTCAATCTTCAACTTCTAACAAGTCAGAAAACAAAGGAAGCTCAACAGTGTCTAACATTTTATTTTAAGACAACAATGTCATATGTTATTATTTTTGTTATGTCTTATTTATCAGTTTAGTATTTTATGCTCACCATATATCACCCGAGGCATATCAAAATGTATTAAAATCTGATACTACAAATGAAGCAAATAAACCAATAATGATTGTTTGTACTAAAATAATTGCATAGCAAATTGCAGAGATAGCCGGACAGTCGCTTTTATTATAGGCTAAGTACATGACCATGATTGCCCAATCTATTTAATAACCAAGATTTGTTACACCAATTCTATCCATGTATGTGCATGAGCACTTAACTGTCTGATGGTGAAGATAAACTCATGAGTATTTATTTTACCATATATTTAAAAAAAATAGTAAGGAAGAAGAAAAATGGCGTGTATCAACTAACTCTTTTAAAGCAACAAAACACAATAATCCCTTCCAACGGTAAAAAGATCAACTTATGAAATATAAGTTAAAGCATTGCAGCAATGTTGATATTTGCCCAAGAAAAATAATAAGTATTCAAACCATAATCTTTTCCCCTTAAATCTTAGGCCCAATGGATGATCATAATTTAGCATAGCAACATTTGCACCATTAATGCACATGCATTTCAGAGTGGCATAAAAAATTTATATGTTGAGCAAACTCATGCAAAAGCAGAATGAGTAAATGGAATGAAAATCTAGCAATCTCTAGAGAAGAAGGAAAAGTCTGATCCTTAGCTGTTGGAAAATATTTTTGATCTTACAAAAAAATCCCTTTCTAAAAATTGCTAGAAATATGTTATAGAAATTTATATATACAAATAAAATAAAACCAAAAGATAAGATGGATCAAACCAGGATCGAGGCATGTTAGACACTGCCATAAGGATCAGATTTTCGCCCCTTCGTGCAGTTTGTTGGTGATCTGTCCCAAGGTACAACGACCGGTTCGATCCGATCCTTCTACTACGAACACGATCGTGTGAAGATGCAAACCCAACGATTACGTTCAGATGCCCAAGAAAATATCAATAGAAAAAGAAGAAAAATGAGATAAAACAAATCAGGGCTACTCCAAATCATTCTAGATTGATTTCTTTCCTTAATCTGAATTCTCTATTTATAGGCTCGGCCCATAAAAGCTCTAACGGCTCGGCCCATAATGGCCTTAAAAGCCTAATGGCCGTTAGCCCCAAATTACGTCAAAAATAGCTTACAAATTAAATTATTTGGATCGTTTCTGAAACGTTGGTCTTCCAACATTCACACAAAAGTCCGTTGAGGCAACGGACATCCATGCAACGGAAAGAACGTCCGCGAGCGTTTTGCTCGCGGGCGTTCCTTTTTTTTTTTTATAAACTTTTTCCAATAATTTGGACTCCTCTGTTTCACTGTGTGGTCTTAAAGCCAGAGGACGAGGCTCCTTAATTCATGAAGGAGATCAGAAAGGATAGCAGCTCTGTTCCCTAACTTCCCCTGGAATACATTCGTAGTTTATCAAGAACAAGTTTGTTTCTGAGATTTTCTTTTCTATTTTTTTAATGGAAAGTTTGTTGCTGAGATAATGAGCTACATGAGCCACTTTGTGATGAAGAGCAGCGCATTTTTTCTTGTTTAAGCTTCAGTAATAGGGAAAATGAAATTGGATTCACAAAGTACTTAGATGTTTACCATTGCCGTAGGGAAAAAAATCTTCAAAAGTTGATGTATACTATCTTCGATGGATCTCGCATGACCAACATAGATCTGTATAAAGTCATGATATCTAAAAGCCCTTTACACTGCAATACAGTGTCGAGTTCTCGACATTAGGCATGCGAGGGTGAATAACAACTCATGGAAGTAGAAGCCCTCAACGCTCTCTTAGGCTTTGGAATGTTTCTTGTGGAAGAAATTACACAAACTGCTTGGGTTGAGGCCTTTCTGAGAGTGAGTATCCACTGCTGTAATCAAAAGCACTGCTGCTTATACTGCTGCTTGCGTCATTTCTAGTAGGAAGCAGAACACCAGAAGAATATTGAAGAGCACTGTAGAATTTCCCAAGTTCCTCCCTGATGAATAGGCTGAGGTTGAGGTCGTTGTCAGTCCACCATTATGCAAAATTTTCTCAATTTTCTTCACAACATCGCTCATTGTTGGACGATAGACAGCTGAATCATGAACGTGTTGCATGGCCAAATCCATAAACCTCTGGAAACAATAAGATAACCTGTATTTTTTATAACAGGATCCATTAACTCCTTCAAACCATAGTACTCTTTGCCGTTCTCATTGATGGCGATCTTCACCTCTGGAACAATATACTTGCCATTTTGGATTGATGGCCGAGCATATATTAGCTCTAGCAATTACCACACTGAAACTGTAAACATCACTCTTTCCCGTCGGCTGGTGTGTCATATAATACTCGGGATCCAGATAACCCTGTAAAGTTTAGCACATCATAGACATAATAAGAAACACAACTTTTTAATGTGTCATTGCTGAAAGAAACAAATTTAGTTTGTGGAGAACAATTTCTTTTACACTAAATAAGAAAATAACTTATGATCCAAGTTAATGTCTTGATTCATTATGTAGGAACATGTAAACAGGACCACTTAAAATATGATCTTGCAGTGCATGATAAGGAAGCATGCATCATGATACTGAGGTGAATAAGGATCAAAGACTCATGAGTGTTCCCTTAACATGGGTAGAAACAAAACCTTTTTCACTGTCTGATACTAACTTAGAAAGACCAAAATCTGCAACCTTGGCAGTTAAATTTTCATCCAAAAGAATATTGGTGGACTTAACATCTTCGTGTATTATTGATGGATTAGCAAGTTCATGAAGATAAGTTAATCCTCAAGCTTAATCTTCCTGCAGTTAATAATTGCAGCAACAAATGTGAAGGTAAAGATCAAAATATGAGATTTAGGAATCCTTTCAGTTGCAGCTGCAGAAAGTACCAGACAAGCTCTCCCTTAGTGTTCCATTCAAAATAAATTCATATACCAGCACCTTCTCCTCTTTCTCGAGACAAAAGCCAACCAGTCCAACTAGGTTCTTGTGATGAACCCTGGAAAGCAACTCTATCTGAGTCTTGAACTCGAGTCCTTCTTTTGTGGAACCTTGTTGCAATCTCTTGATTGCAACAATCTGCCCATCTGGAAGCATTCCTCCATAGACCTGAAGAAGGAATGACATAGTCATAAGATTATCCAGTTCCTAAACATTTGCTTTAGATACCAAAATAAGATCTTGAATGCATTACCTTTCCATAGCCACCCGATCCAATAACATTAATAGCTGGGAAATTATTATTGTACTTCCTGAGTTCATCAAAAGTAAAGCATTTTCCTGCCTTTAGTTGTAGTGTACACCTCCATCATCTTTACCAGTGGGCGTCCATGATGCTGAATATGGAAAAAAAAAAGAGTCACTAACGAACATGTAAGACTTAATTTAAATATATTGATCACGATATCAAATATGCGGAAATACGATATCAATATATTTATTATGATCGATAAATACCTCCAGCCATTATTATTAATGTTCTTTCCGATGAAGGTAAGGAATTCGATCTTCCTTGAATCAGTTGTACGGGATCTTGATCTTCCTTCTCTCTAGGGATCTCGATCTTCCTCCTTCGATGGACCTTGATTGATCTTCCTCCTCCTCTCGATAGATCTTGATTGATCTTCCTCCTCTCGATGGATCTTGATTGAGTTCTTCCAATCAACGAGCCATCGCACTCTGATGGTGTATGCCCTCAGGATGTGCTCTTGATCAGGGACTCAATGCCTCCGCTTATTAGTTTTTTTTTCTATAATCTTGTTGAAAGCCTTAGGAAGGGTTCCCTATTTATACTCAATTTCCTTCACCGCATGCTCCCATCAAGCAAGCGTTCAACATTTAAGGGGAGGTTGTTATCACTTCTTAATTAGTGAAACACTAGTAATAAAATAAGGACCATTAAAAGGTGACGGGTTATTACATTCTCCCATTTGGTCAGTATATTTTATCAACACTGAACAAGAAACTAAATACATGAATCATAGCGATAGGTCCTCTATAATTGAGTATTATCTTCTATGTATTACAATGCATTCAATTTCTTACCATTATTCCAAATGTGACAACATAACATAATGAATAAACCATATGTTTATTCATAGTCTAAAAGAAAAGTTTGTCATTTCTCAAAAGTCATATAACGTGTACACCTGAATGAGAAATAAATAAATAATTGAAATAAGAGTTTCTTTGTACAAATTGTTATCCATACAATTATATCATGGAATCAACTCCCATTCTTATCACATAATCCTTAAAATTCTTAATTGGTATGCCTTTAGTCAAAGGATCAGCTATCATCAATTCAGTGCTAACGTGTTCTATGACCACTTTGTTTTCTTTAACACGTTCTCTTATAGCTAAATACTTAATGTCGATATGTTTACTTCGACTACCACTCTTATGGTTTTTAGCCAAAAATAGAGCAGCTGAATTGTCATAGTACAGTTTAATTGGCATAGTAATAGAGTCAACAATTCTAAGCCCTGAGATAAAACTCTTCAACCATACACCTTGCGATGTAGCTTCAAAACAAGCAACGAACTCCGCTTCCAAATGATCAATTTGTCTATACATGAGCACGTAGTCCTTGGTCCCTTGAAGATACCTCATGATCTTTTTAGCAGCTCTCCAGTGGTCTAAACCTGGATTACTCTGATATCTTCCCAACATTTCTACTGCAAATGCAATGTCAGGTTTTGTGCAAACCTGAGCATACATTAGGCTTCCAACAGCTGAAGCATATGGAATGTTGTGCATTTGTTCCCGTTCAAGTTCATTTTTTAGGGCACTGGTTCAAAGCAAACTTGTCATCCTTCACTATAGGTGCAACACTTGGTGAACAATTTTCATCTGAAATCTCTCCAAGACTTTATTGATATAAGTTTCTTGAGACAATCCCAAAATGCCTCGAGATCTTTCTCTCTGGATCTTAATGCCAATGACATAAGATGCCTCACTCATATCTTTCATATCAAAATTTTTGGAGAGATTGTTTCACCTCATATAGCAACCCTTTATCATTGGTTGCAAGTAGAATGTCATCCACATATAGGACCAAGAAACAAATTTTGCTCCCACTAACCTTCTGGTATATACATTGATCCATGATGTTCTCTTCAAAACCAAAGGAAGAGATCACATCATGAAATTTTAAATACCACTGACGTGAGGCTTGTTTCAATCCATATATGGATTTCTTAAGCTTGCAAACCAAATGCTCACCATCACCAGAGGAAAATCCTTCAGGCTGTTTCATGTAAATCTCTTCCTCTAGATCTCCATTAAGGAATGTGGTCTTTACATCCATTTGATGTAACTCAAAATCAAAATGAGCTACCAATGCCATAATTATTCAGAGAGAGTCTTTCTTGGATACAAAAGAAAATGTCTTCGTGTAGTCGATTCCTTCCTCTGAGTGAATCCTTTAGCTACGAGTCTTGCTTTATATCTCTCAATGTTGCCTTGTGAGTCTTTCTTTATTTTGAAGATCCATCTACATCCAATGGCTTTTACACCATCAGGCAACTCAACAAGATCCCAGACTCGATTAGATGCCATAGATTCCATCTCGTCCTTCATGGCATTGAACCATAAGTTTGATTTCTTAAAACTAATGGCTTGTGAAAACGTTTCAGGATCATTTTCGGCTCCAATATTATAGTCAGATTCATGTAGATACACAACATAATCACTAGGAATGCCGATTTCTTTATTCTAGTTGATCTTCTTAATGTTGTGTCAATGACCTCTTGAGGAGTATCTTGCACAACTGATTGTTGATGAACAACACGATCTTCTAGATTACCATCAGCTTGTGAAATCTCAATGACTGGTTGTTGGGCACTTAATTGAGTTTGAGGAGTACTATAAATAACAACCATCCCTCACTTGAAGTGGAAGCTGGAATAACTGAATAATCTTTCTCAGAAGAAGCCAAATACTGAGATTGATCACTCCCACTGATCAAGTCATTCTCAAGAAATTTTGCATTTCTTGATTCCACAATCCTAGTGCTGTGAGATGGACAATAAAATTTATAACCCTTGGACTTCTCAGCATATCCAATAAAGTATCCACTAATAGTCCTTGGGTCTAGTTTCTTTTCTTATGGATTATAGACTCTTACTTCAGATGGGCATCCCCAAACACGTATATGTTGCAGACTTGGTTTCCAACCTTTAAATAACTCAAATGGCGTTTTGGAAACAGCCTTGGTTGGAACCCGATTCAATATATGCGCAGCAGTTTTAAGAGCTTCAGTCCACAAGGATTTAGGTAAGTTAGAGCTGACAATCATGCTCATTACCATGTCCAATACTGTCCGGTTTCTCCTTTCAGCTACATCGTTTTAGTAGGAGACCCTGGCATGGTGTATTGTGCAACAATTCCATTTTCTTTAAGAAACCGAGCAAACGGACCAGGTGCTTGTCCATTCTCAGTGTATCTACCATAATATTCTCCACCTCTATCTGACCTCACGATTTTAATTTGCTTGTCGCATTGTTTCTCTACTTCTGCCTTAAATACCTTAAAGGCATCTAATGCTTCGTTCTTATTATGAAGTAGGTAGAGATACATATATCGTGAATAGTCATCAATAAATGAGATGAAGTATCTCTGACCATACGAATCCATATCTGGGCTACAGATATCCGTATGTATGATCTCCAGTATTTCTGAACTTCTCTTGGCATCTTTCTTGGACTTGTTGGTTTGCTTTCCATTTATGCAGTCCACACAAGTGTCAAAATCAGTAAAATCAAGAGTATCAAGTACTCCATCTTTTACTAATCTTTTAATTCTCTCAATGGAGATATGACCTAATCTCCGATGCCACAAAATAGAGGAATTCTCATTTATAACACATCTTTTCATACCAGTTTGGACGTGCATCACATTATAGGTGGTATTATTTTTCAAATTAATTTGGAAAAGATTGTCCAACAATGTACCATTCCCAATAAGCTTAGATTTATAAAATAAATCAACAGAGCTTTTATTAAAATTAAAGGAGTATCCTGCTGGTACAAGCCTTGACACTGAAATCAAATTTCTAGAGAAACTTGGAATATAAAATGTCTTTTCCAAATCCAAAACAAAACCAGAATGTAAAATAAGTATGCACGTTCCAATTGCTTCCACATGTGAACCCATCTGTTTCCTGAATAGATGCTTTGTTCACTTCCCAATGGTTTCCTATGATTTAGAAAACCCTGCAAGGTATTTGAAACATGGATTGTAGAACCAGAATCAATCCACCATGTGTTATGACATATAACCAAATTGGATTCATGACATACGAATGAGGTTAGAGTACCTTTCTTGTCAAGCCAAGCTTTGAATTTGAGACGATCTTTCTTTATATGCCCTTTCTTCTTGCAAAAGAAGCACTTGAACTCCTTCTTGTCTTCTGTATGGATGGATACTTTACCCTTTCCTTTGCGTTTGGCTTTGGGAGCTTTAGTCTTTCTCTGAGTGACTAAATGTGCACTTTCTTTCATTTCTAAAATCAGCCTCCCTTCCTCTTGAACACACATGGTCAGAAGTTTATTAATTGACCATTTGTCCTTATGTGTGTTGTAAGATATTTTGAAGGGACTATACTGCTATGGGAGTGAGCTCAAAATAAAGTGCACCAAGAAAGATTCTGACATCTCAACCTCTAGGGATTTCAACTAAGCCGCAATGTCCCTCATCTTCATGATGTGCTCTCGTACACCTCCAACCGTAGTGAGCTTCATTGATGATAATTTTGTCATTAGGGTGCTAGCCATTGCCTTATCTGAAGACTCAAATTGTGCATCAATAGCCTTCAGAAGTTCCTTGACATTTTTGCACTCAGGAATTGAACCACGTATACTAGCAAAAATTTTAGTACGTATGAACATCATACTGAGGCGATTGGACCGTTCCCATCGTTCATACGCAGCAATCTCAGCCTGAGTGCTAGTAGATGTAACTGAATGTGGTTCATCCTTCCTGATAGCATAGTCAATATCCATGCCACGTTTTCTCTTTTTTTTAATATGTCACCGCATGTGGTTATGGAAGCCATGTTTCCGCTGCATTTCCTTTCTTTAGTTTTTTCTTTCTTTAATGCTATGTTTCTTTTCTCTTCCTTTCTTTAATGCTATCTCTTTAATACCAAAAAGAAATCCGGGAAACCTTAATGCCAGAAAGAAATCTTTAATAGAAAAGAAAGAGGCCACATTTTGTTTCCGCAAAAAATTGGAATCTGAGATAGGTTTAATGGTTTCTGCTTAATTCCGTGAACAAAAATCAGAACTGAGCAAAAAATTGAAACCTGATATCCAAAAAACTGAAAACGAAAAATATGCGGCATAAATTGCTTGAAAAGAGAAACTTTGATGGATGGAAACACTCACAAAATAAGGCAGAAGTTTAAAAAGCTCTGATACCAAATGTAAGACTTAATTTAAATATATTGATCACGATATCAAATATGCGGAAATACGATATCAATATATTTATTATGATCGATAAATACCTCCAGCCATTATTATTAATGGTCTTTTCGCTTTCCGATGAGGGTAAGGAATTCGATCTTCCTTGAATCAGCTGCATGGGATCTTGATCTTCCTTCTCTCTAGGGATCTCGATCTTCCTCCTTCGATGGACCTTGATTGATCTTCCTCCTCCTCTCGATAGATCTTGATTGATCTTCCTCCTCTCGATGGATCTTGATTGAGTTCTTCCAATCAACGAGCCATCGCACTCTGATGGTGTATGCCCTCAGGATGTGCTCTTGATCAGGGACTCAATGCCTCCGCTTATTAGGTTTTTCTTTTCTATAACCTTGTTGAAAGCCTTAGGAAGGGTTCCCTATTTATACTCAATTCCCTTCACGCATGCTCCCATCAAGCAAGCGTTCAACATTTAAGGGGGGGTTGTTATCACTTCTTAATTAGTGAAACGCTAGTAATAAAATAAGGACCATTAAAAGGCCCATCGCCTTTTAATGGTCCTTATTTTATTACTAACGTTTCACTAATTAAGAGGTGATAACAGCCCCCCCTTAAATGTTGAACGCTTGCTTGATAGGAGCATGCGGTGAAGGAAATTGAGTATAAATAGGGAACCCTTCCTAAGGCTTTCAACAAGGTTATAGAAAAAAAAAACTAATAAGCGGAGGCATTGAGTCCCTGATCAAGAGCACATCCTGAGGGCATACACCATCAGAGTGCGATGACTCGTTGATAGGAAGAACTCAATCAAGATCCATTGAGAGTAGGAAGATCAATCAAGATCTATCGAGAGGAGGAGGAAGATCAATCAAGGTCCATCGAAGGAGGAAGATCGAGATCCCTAGAGAGAAGGAAGATCAAGATCCCGTGCAGCTGATTCAAGGAAGATCGAATTTCTTACCCTCATCGGAAAGAACATTAATAATAATGGCTGGAGATATTTATCGATCATAATAAATATATTGATATCGTATTTTCGCATATTTGATATCGTGATCAATATATTTAAATTAAGTCTTACATTTGGTATCAGAGCTTTTTAAACCTCTGCCTTATTTGTGAGTGTTTCCATCAAAGTTTCTCTTTTCAAGCAATTTATGCTGCATGTTTTTCGTTTTCAGTTTTTCGGATCTCAGGTTTCGATTTTTTGCTCAGTTCTGATTTTTGTTCACGGAATTGAACAGAAACCATTAAACCTATCTCAGATTCCGATTTTTGCGGAAACAAAATGTTGCCTCTTTCTTTTCTATTAAAGATTTCTTTCTGGCATTAAAGGTTTTCCGGATTTCTTTTTGGTATTAAAGAGATAGCATTAAAGAAAGGAAAGAAAAGAAACGTAGCATTAAAGAAAGGAAAAACTAAAGAAAGGAAATGCAGCGGAAACGTGGCTTCCATAACCACATGCGATGACATTAAAAAAAAAAAAAAGAGAGAAAACGTGGCCTGTTTCGGTTTTTGCTTTTCTCGCTTATGGTCTTTCCGTTCTCTCACGGGATTTAAAATCTGGATTGGTTGAATTTTAAATGCATTTATTATCTATTTAATATTTTATTAAATCATATAACATGATTTGTTTTTCTTTCTTAAGTTTAAATTTTTGTATTAAAATACGCCTCCTGAGTCTCTATGCCTACTGTGTTTTGCATGGACTGGCCCAAGGGAATAATGAGCTACGGCCGGACGTGTTTTAATTAACAAAAATTTTTCTTAAGATGATAATTTCAAAATTCATTAAATAGATAATTGAAATGTTGTCTCTTGTTCTGCATACTAGATTTATTCTATGCATGAATTTGGTGGTAGTGTGAAAATCACAGTGCAAATCCTTTCAAGGTCTGATTGGTCAGTTGGTGTCTAGAAAGGTAAAGAGATTGTGGTTACTTAATTGGTTCCATTGACTGACCTAAGGAAAGCAACGGGGGACCCCCACTTCTCTTTCACTGGCCTGGCCAATTTGACTAACTCAGATCTTGATTTGGAAATGTTACATTGATTAAGATCACTACCTAATAATCATGCTAAATTGGTTAATCTATATGCATATAATGGAATTCAATGTCATGTGATCAATATGATTTTGATTAATTGAGGAGTAGCCATAGCATCTTTGATTAATCAAAATTATATATTGAGTTGCAAAGATCACATAAGGTTAGATGACATTAATTGTGACTAATTATATTAATGTAATGAATCTTATCCCACAGGAATTTTTGTTGCACTAATATAATTAATTAGGATGAAATAACAAATTATTTTCTTAATTACCCACAGGAATTAAGAAAGGAATATAATTTGTTAGTCACATCATTAAGTTAATGAGTCTATTTGAGTATAATAACTTAGCCCACAAGTAGTTATTGTATGTTATTGATTCATGTTATTGCATGTTTACATTGGTAAAACATGACAACAAGTTATATGCCTCAAATTCAATTACATGAATATGATTTTATTTTTATGCAGCTATTTTGCCTGTTAATATTTCTAATATGAAATGTGACATTCCCGATTTAAATGGTGATAATTATAAATTATGGAAGGAGAGAATTCTTCTTCAATTAGGGTGCATGGATATTGACTATGCTATCAGGAAGGATGAACCACATTCAGTTATATCTACTAGCACTCAGACTGAGATTGCTGCATATGAATGATGGGAATGGTCCAATCGCCTCAGTATGATGTTCATACGTACTAAAATTTCTGCTAGTATACGTGGTTTAATTCCTAGTGCAAAAATGTCAAGGAACTTCTGAAGGATATTGATGCACAATTTGAGTCTTCAGATAAGGCAATGGCTAGCACCCTAATGACAAAATTATCATCAATGAAGCTTACTACGGTTGGAGGTGTGCGTGAGCACATCATGAAGATGAGGGACATTATGGCTCAGTTGAAATCCCTAAAGGTTGAGATGTCAGAATCTTTCTTGATGCACTTTATTTTGAGCTCACTCCCACAGCAGTATAGTCCCTTCAAAATATCTTACAACACACATAAGGATAAATGGTCAATTAATGAACTTCTGACCATGTGTGTTCAAGAGGAAGGGAGGCTGATTTTAGAAATGGGAGAAAGTGCACATTTAGTCACTCAGAGAAAGACTAAAGTTTCCAAAGCCAAACGCAAAGGAAAGGGTAAAGTATCCATCCATACAGAAGACAAGAAGGAGTCCAAGTGCTTCTTTTGCAAGAAGAAAGGGCATATAAAGAAAGATTGTCTCAAATTCAAAGCTTGGCTTGACAAGAAAGGTACTCTAACCTCATTCGTATGTCATGAATCCAATTTGGTTATATGTCATAACACATGGTGGATTGATTCTGGTTCTACAATTCATGTTTCAAATACCTTGTAGGGTTTTCTAAATCAAAGGAAACCATTGCGAAGTGAGCAAAGCAACTATTCAGGAAACAAGATGGGTTCACATGTGGAAGCAATTGGAACGTGCAGACTTATTTTACATTCTGGTTTTATTTTGGATTTGGAAAAGACATTTTATATTCCAAGTTTCTCTAGAAATTTGATTTCAGTGTCAAGGCTTGTACCAGCAGGATACTCCTTTAATTTTAATAAAAGCTCTGTTGATTTATTTTATAAATCTAAGCTTATTGGGAATGGTACATTGTCAGACAATCTTTTTCAAATTAATTTGAAAAATATACCACCTATAATGTGATGCATGCCCAAACTGGTATGAAAAGATGTGTTATAAATGAGAATTCCTCTATTTTATGGCATCGGAGATTAGGTCATATCTCCATTGAGAGAATTAAAAGATTAGTAAAAGATGGAGTACTTGATACTCTTGATTTTACTGATTTTGACACTTGTGTGGACTGCATAAATGGAAAGCAAACCAACAAGTCCAAGAAAGATGCCAAGAGAAGTTCGAAAATACTGAAGATCATACATACGGATATCTGTAGCCCAGATATGGATTCGTATGGTCAGAGATACTTCATCTCATTTATTGATGACTATTCACGATATATGTATCTCTACCTACTTCATAATAAGAACGAAGCATTAGATGCCTTTAAGGTATTTAAGGCAGAAGTAGAGAAACAATGCGGCAAGCAAATTAAAATCGTGAGGTCAGATAGAGGTGGAGAATATTATGGTAGATACACTGAGAATGGACAAGCACCTGGTCCGTTTGCTCGGTTTCTTGAAGAAAATGGAATTGTTGCACAATACACCATGCCAGGGTCTCCTGACCAAAATGGTGTAGCTGAAAGGAGAAACCAGACATTATTGGACATGGTAAGGAGCATGATTGTCAGCTCTAACTTACCTAAATCCTTGTGGACTAAAGCTCTTAAAACTGTTGCGTATATATTGAATCGGGTTCCAACCAATGATGTTTCCAAAACGCCATTTGAGTTATTTAAAGGTTGGAAACCAAGTTTGCAACATATACGTGTTTGGGGATGCCCATCTGAAGTAAGAGTCTATAATCCACAAGAAAAGAAACTAGACCCAAAGACTATTAGTGGATACTTTATTGGATATGCTGAGAAGTCCAAGGGTTATAGATTTTATTGTCCATCTCACAGCACTAGGATTGTGGAATCAAGAAATGCAAAATTTCTTGAGAATGACTTGATCAGTGGGAGTGATCAATCTCAGTATTTGGCTTCTTTGAGAAAGATCATTCAGTTATTCCAGCTTCCACTTCAAGTGAGGGATTGGTTGTTATTTATAGCACTCCTCAAACTCAATTAAGTGCCCAACAACCAGTCATTGAGATTTCACAAGCTGATGGTAATCTAGAAGATCGTGTTGTTCATCAACAATCAGTTGTGCAAGATACTCCTCAAGAGGTCATTGACACAACATTAAGAAGATCAACTAGAATAAAGAAATCAGAAATTCCTAGTGATTATGTTATGTATCTACATGAATCTGACTATAACATTGGAGCCGAAAATGATCCTGAAACGTTTTCACAAGCTATGAGTTCTAAGGAATCAAACTTGTGGTTCAATGCCATGAAGGACGAGATGGAATCTATGGCATCTAATCGAGTCTGGGATCTTGTTGAGTTGCTTGATGGTGTAAAAGCCATTGGATGTAGATGGATCTTCAAAATAAAGAAAGACTCACAAGGCAACATTGAGAGATATAAAGCAAGACTCGTTGCCAAAGGATTCACTCAGAGGGAAGGAATCGACTACACGGAGACATTTTCTCCTGTATCCAAGAAAGACTCTCTCCGAATAATTATGACATTGGTAGCTCATTTTGATTTTGAGTTACATCAAATGGATGTGAAGACCGCATTCCTTAATGGAGATCTAGAGGAAGAGGTTTACATGAAACAGCCTGAAGGATTTTCCTCTGGTGATGGTGAGCATTTGGTTTGCAAGCTTAAGAAATCCATATATGGATTGAAACAAGCCTCACGTCAGTGGTATTTAAAATTTCATGATGTGATCTCTTCCTTTGGTTTTGAAGAGAACATCATGGATCAATGTATATACCAGAAGGTTAGTGGGAGCAAAATTTGTTTCTTGGTCCTATATGTGGATGACATTCTACTTGCAACCAATGATAAAGGGTTGCTATATGAGGTGAAACAATTTCTCTCCAAAAATTTTGATATGAAAGATATGAGTGAGGCATCTTATGTCATTGGCATTAAGATCCATAGAGAAAGATCTCGATGCATTTTGGGATTGTCTCAAAAAACTTATATCAATAAAGTCTTGGAGATTTCAGATGAAAAATTGTTCACCAAGTGTTGCACCTATAGTGAAGGGTGACAAGTTCGCTTTGAACCAGTGCCCTAAAAATGAACTTGAACGAGAACAGATGCACAACATTCCATATGCTTCAGCTGTTGGAAGCCTAATGTATGCTCAGGTTTGCACAAGACCTGACATTGCATTTGCAGTAGGAATGTTGGGAAGATATCAGAGTAATCAGGTTTAGACTACTGGAGAGATGCTAAAAAGGTCATGAGGTATCTTCAAGGGACCAAGGACTACATGCTCATGTATAGACAAACTGATTATTTGGAGATAGAGGGCTACTCAGATTCGGACTTTGCTGGCTGCGTTGATTCTCGAAAATCAACATCAGAATTTATATTTATGTTAGTTGGTGGAGCCATATCATGGAGGAGTGCAAAGCAGACTTTAGCTGCTACCTCTACTATGGAAGCGGAGTTCGTTGCTTGTTTTGAGGCTACATCGCAAGGTGTATGGTTGAAGAGTTTCATCTCAGGGCTTAGAATTGTTGACTCTATTACTAAGCCAATTAAACTGTACTGCGACAATTCAGCTGCTGTATTTTTGGCTAAAAACCATAAGAGTGGTAGTCCAAGTAAAAATATCGACATTAAGTATTTAGCCATAAGAGAACGTGTTAAAGAAAACAAAGTGGTCATAGAACACGTTAGCACTGAATTGATGATAGCTAATCCTTTGACTAAAGGCATGCCAATTAAGAATTTTAAGGATCATGTGATAAGAATGAGAGTTGGTTCCATGATATAATTGTATGGATAACAATTTGTACAAAGAAACTCTTATTTCAATTATTTGTTTATTTCTCATTCAGGTGTACACGTTATATGACTTTTGAGAAATGACAAACTTTTCTTTTAGACTCTGAATAAACATATGGTTTATTCATTATGTTATGTTGTCACATTTGGAATAGTGGTAAAGAAATTGAATGCATTGTAATACATAGAAGATAATACTCAATTATAGAGGACCTATCGCTATGATTCATGTATTTAGTTTCTTGTTCAGTGTTGATAAAATATATAGACCAAATGGGAGAATGTAATAACCCGTCGCCTTTTAATGGTCCTTATTTTATTACTAGCGTTTCACTAATTAAGAAGTGATAACAGCCCCCCCTTAAATGTTGAACGCTTGCTTGATGGGAGCATGCGGTGAAGGGAATTGAGTATAAATAGGGAGCCCTTCCTAAGGCTTTAAATAAGGTTATCGAAAGAAAATACTAATAAGCGGAGGCATTGAGTCCCTGATCAAGAGCACATCCTGAGGCATACACCATCAGAGTGCGATGGCTCGTTGATTGGAAGAACTCAATCAAGATCCATCGAGAGAAGGAAGATCAATCAAGATCTATCGAGAGGATGAGGAAGATCAATCAAGGTCCATCGAAGGAGGAAGATCGAGATCCCTAGACTTAATTTAAATATATTGATCACGATATCAAATATGTAAAAATACGATATCAATATTTATTATGATCGATAATACCTCCAGCCATTATTATTTTTTTTCCGATGAGGGTAAGAAATTCGATCTTCCTTGAATCAGCTGCACGGGATCTTGATCTTCCTTCTCTCTAGGGATCTCGATCTTCCTCCTTCGATGGACCTTGATTGATCTTCCTCCTCCTCTCGATAGATCTTGATTGATCTTCCTTCTCTCGATGGATCTTGATTGAGTTCTTCCAATCAACGAGCCATCGCACTTTGATGGTGTATGCCTTCAGGATGTGCTCTTGATCAGGGACTCAATGCCTCCGCTTATTAGGTTTTTCTTTCGATAACCTTGTTTAAAGCCTTAGGAAGGGTTCCCTATTTATACTCAATTCCCTTCACCGCATGCTCCCATCAAGCAAGCGTTCAACATTTAAGGTGGGGGGGGCTGTTATCACTTCTTAGTTAGTGAAACGCTAGTAATAAAATAAGGACCATTAAAGGCGACGGGTTATTACATTCTCCCACTTGGTCCGTATATTTTATCAACACTGAACAAGAAACTAAATACATGAATCATAGCGATAGGTCCTCTATAATTGAGTATTATCTTCTATGTATTACAATGCATTCAATTTCTTTACCACTATTCCAAATGTGACAACATAACATAATGAATAAACCATATGTTTATTCAGAGTCCAAAAGAAAAGTTTGTCATTTCTCAAAAGTCATATAACGTGTACACCTGAATGAGAAATAAACAAATAATTGAAATAAGAGTTTCTTTGTACAAATTGTTATCCATACAATTATATCATGGAACCAACTCCCATTCTTATCACATGATCCTTAAAATTCTTAATTGGCATGCCTTTAGTCAAAGGATCAGCTATCATCAATTCAGTGCTAACGTGTTCTATGACCACTTGTTTTCTTTAACACGTTCTCTTATGGCTAAATACTTAATGTCGATATGTTTACTTCGACTACCACTCTTATGGTTTTTAGCCAAAAATACAGCAGCTGAATTGTCACAGTACAGTTTAATTGGCCTAGTAATAGAGTCAACAATTCTAAGCCCTGAGATGAAACTCTTCAACCATACACCTTGCGATGTAGCCTCAAAACAAGCAACGAACTCCGCTTCCATAGTAGAGGTAGCAGTCAAAGTCTGCTTTGCACTCCTCCATGATATGGCTCCACCAGCTAACATAAATATAAATCCTGATGTTGATTTCCGAGAATCAACGCAGCCAGCAAAGTCCGAATCTGAGTAGCCCTCTATCTCCAAATGATCAGTTTGTCTATACATGAGCATGTAGTCCTTGGTCCCTTGAAGATACCTCATGACCTTTTTAGCAGCTCTCCAGTGGTCTAAACCTGGATTACTCTGATATCTTCCCAACATTCCTACTGCAAATGCAATGTCAGGTCTTGTGCAAACCTGAGCATACATTAGGCTTCCAACAGCTGAAGCATATGGAATGTTGTGCATCTGTTCCCGTTCAAGTTCATTTTTAGGGCACTGGTTCAAAGCGAACTTGTCACCCTTCACTATAGGTGCAACACTTGGTGAACAATTTTTCATCGAAATCTCTCCAAGACTTTATTGATATAAGTTTCTTGAGACAATCCCAAAATGCCTCGAGATCTTTCTCTATGGATCTTAATGCCAATGACATAAGATGCCTCACTCATATTTCATATCAAAATTTTTGGAGAGAAATTGTTTCACCTCATATAGCAACCCTTTATCATTGGTTGCAAGTAGAATGTCATCCACATATAGGACCAAGAAACAAATTTTGCTCCCACTAACCTTCTGGTATATACATTGATCCATGATGTTCTCTTCAAAACCAAAGGAAGAGATCACATCATGAAATTTTAAATACCACTGACGTGAGGCTTGTTTCAATCCATATATGGATTTCTTAAGCTTGCAAACCAAATGCTCACCATCACTAGAGGAAAATCCTTCAGGCTGTTTCATGTAAACCTCTTCCTCTAGATCTCCATTAAGGAATGCGGTCTTCACATCCATTTGATGTAACTCAAAATCAAAATGAGCTACCAATGCCATAATTATTCGGAGAGAGTCTTTCTTGGATACAGGAGAAAATGTCTCCGTGTAGTCGATTCCTTCCCTCTGAGTGAATCCTTTGGCAACGAGTCTTGCTTTATATCTCTCAATGTTGCCTTGTGAGTCTTTCTTTATTTTGAAGATCCATCTACATCCAATGGCTTTTACACCATCAGGCAACTCAACAAGATCCCAGACTCGATTAGATGCCATAGATTCCATCTCGTCCTTCATGGCATTGAACCACAAGTTTGATTCCTTAGAACTCATGGCTTGTGAAAACGTTTCAGGATCATTTTCGGCTCCAATGTTATAGTCAGATTCATGTAGATACACAACATAATCACTAGGAATTGCTGATTTCTTTATTCTAGTTGATCTTCTTAATGTTGTGTCAATGACCTCTTGAGGAGTATCTTGCACAACTGATTGTTGATGAACAACACGATCTTCTAGATTACCATCAGCTTGTGAAATCTCAATGACTGGTTGTTGGGCACTTAATTGAGTTTGAGGAGTGCTATAAATAACAACCAATCCCTCACTTGAAGTGGAAGCTGGAATAACTGAATGATCTTTCTCAGAAGAAGCCAAATACTGAGATTGATCACTCCCACTGATCAAGTCATTCTCAAGAAATTTTGCATTTCTTGATTCCACAATCCTAGTGCTGTGAGATGGACAATAAAATCTATAACCCTTGGACTTCTCAGCATATCCAATAAAGTATCCACTAATAGTCCTTGGGTCTAGTTTCTTTTCTTGTGGATTATAGACTCTTACTTCAGATGGGCATCCCCAAACACGTATATGTTGCAGACTTGGTTTCCAACCTTTAAATAACTCAAATGGCGTTTTGGAAACAGCCTTGGTTGGAACCCGATTCAATATATACGCAGCAGTTTTAAGAGCTTCAGTCCACAAGGATTTAGGTAAGTTAGAGCTGACAATCATGCTCCTTACCATGTCCAATAATGTTCGGTTTCTCCTTTCAGCTACACCGTTTTGGTCAGGAGACCCTGGCATGGTGTATTGTGCAACAATTCCATTTTCTTCAAGAAACCGAGCAAACGGACCAGGTGCTTGTCCATTCTCAGTGTATCTACCATAATATTCTCCACCTCTATCTGACCTCACGATTTTAATTTGCTTGCCGCATTGTTTCTCTACTTCTGCCTTAAATACCTTAAAGGCATCTAATGCTTCGTTCTTATTATGAAGTAGGTAGAGATACATATATCGTGAATAGTCATCAATAAATGAGATGAAGTATCTCTGACCATACGAATCCATATCTGGGCTACAGATATCCGTATGTATGATCTCCAGTATTTCCGAACTTCTCTTGGCATTTTCTTGGACTTGTTGGTTTGCTTTCCCTTTATGCAGTCCACACAAGTGTCAAAATCAGTAAAATCAAGAGTATCAAGTACTCCATCTTTTACTAATCTTTTAATTCTCTCAATGGAGATATGACCTAATCTCCGATGCCACAAAATAGAGGAATTCTCATTTATAACACATCTTTTCATACCAGTTTGGGCGTGCATCACATTATAGGTGGTATTATTTTTCAAATTAATTTGGAAAAGATTGTCTGACAATGTACCATTCCCAATAAGCTTAGATTTATAAAATAAATCAACAGAGCTTTTATTAAAATTAAAGGAAGTATCCTGCTGGTACAAGCCTTGACACTGAAATCAAATTTCTAGAGAAACTTGGAATATAAAATGTCTTTTCCAAATCCAAAACAAAACCAGAATGTAAAATAAGTCTGCACGTTCCAATTGCTTCCACATGTGAACCCATCTTGTTTCCTGAATAGATGCTTTGTTCACTTCCCAATGGTTTCCTTTGATTTAGAAAACCCTGCAAGGTATTTGAAACATGGATTGTAGAACCAGAATCAATCCACCATGTGTTATGACATATAACCAAATTGGATTCATGACATACGAATGAGGTTAGAGTACCTTTCTTGTCAAGCCAAGCTTTGAATTTGAGACAATCTTTCTTTATATGCCCTTTCTTCTTGCAAAAGAAGCACTTGGACTCCTTCTTGTCTTCTGTATGGATGGATACTTTACCCTTTCCTTTGCGTTTGGCTTTGGGAGCTTTAGTCTTTCTCTGAGTGACTAAATGTGCACTTTCTCCCATTTCTAAAATCAGCCTCCCTTCCTCTTGAACACACATGGTCAGAAGTTCATTAATTGACCATTTGTCCTTATGTGTGTTGTAAGATATTTTGAAGGGACTATACTGCTGTGGGAGTGAGCTCAAAATAAAGTGCACCAAGAAAGATTCTGACATCTCAACCTCTAGGGATTTCAACTGAGCCGCAATGTCCCTCATCTTCATGATGTGCTCACGCACACCTCCAACCGTAGTGAGCTTCATTGATGATAATTTTATCATTAGGGTGCTAGCCATTGCCTTATCTGAAGACTCAAATTGTGCATCAATAGCCTTCAGAAGTTCCTTGACATTTTTGCACTCAGGAATTGAACCACGTATACTAGCAGAAATTTTAGTACGTATGAACATCATACTGAGGCGATTGGATCGTTCCCATCGTTCATACGCAGCAATCTCAGCCTGAGTGCTAGTAGATGTAACTGAATGTGGTTCATCCTTCCTGATAGCATAGTCAATATCCATGCACCCTAATTGAAGAAGAATTCTCTCCTTCCATAATTTATAATTATCACCACTTAAATCGGAATGTCACATTTCATATCAGAAATATTAACAGGCAAAATAGCTGCATAAAAATAAAATCATGTTCATGTAATTGAATTTGAGGCATATAACTTGATGTCATGTTTTACCAATGTAAACATGCAATAACATGAATCAATAACATACAATAACTACCTGTGGGCTAAGTTATTATACTCAAATAGACTCATTAACTTAATGATGTGACTAACAAATTATATTCCTTTCTTAATTCCTGTGGGTAATTAAGAAAATAATTTGTTATCGCATCCTAATTAATTATATTAGTGCAACAAAAATTCCTGTGGGATAAGATTCATTACATTAATATAATTAGTCACAATTAATGTCATCTAACCTTATGTGATCTTTGCAACTCAATATATAATTTTGATTAATCAAAGATGCTGTGGCTACTCCTCAATTAATCAAAATCATATTGATCACATGACATTGAATTCCATTATATGCATATAGATTAACCAATTTAGCATGATTATTAGGTAGTGATCTTAATCAATGTAACATTTCCAAATCAAGATCTGAGTTAGTCAAATTGGCCAGGCCAGTGAAAGAGAAGTGGGGGTCCCCCCGTTGCTTTCCTTAGGTCAGTCAACAGAGCCAATTAAGTAACCACAATCTCTTTACCTTTCTAGACACCAACTGACCAATCAGACCTTGAAAGGATTTGCACTGTGATTTTCACACTACCATCAAATTCATGCATAGAATAAATCTAGTATGCAGAACATGAGACAACATTTCAATTATCTATTTAATGAATTTTAAAATTATCAACTTAAGAAAAAAAATTTTAATTAAAACACATCCGGTCGTAGCTCATTATTCCCTTGGGCCAATCTATGCAAAACACCGTAGGCATAGAGACTCAGGAGGCGTATTTTAATATAAAAATTTAAACTTAAGAAACAAATGATAAAAACAAATCATGTTACATGATTTAATAAAACATTAAACAGATAATAAATGCATTTAAAATTCAACCAATCCAGATTTTAAATCCCGTGAGAGAACGAAAAGACTATAAGCGAGAAAAGCGAAAACCGAAACAGGCCATATTTTCTCTTTTTTTTAATATGTCACCACATGTGGTTATGAAAGCCACGTTTCCGCTGCATTTCCTTTCTTTAGTTTTTCCTTTCTTTAATGCTACGTTTCTTTTCTCTTCCTTTCTTTAACGCTATCTCTTTAATACCAAAAAGAAATCCGGAAAACCTTTAATGCCAGAAAGAAATCTTTAATAGAAAAGAAAGAGGCCACGTTTTGTTTCCGCAAAAAATCAGAATCTGAGATAGGTTTAATGGTTTCTGCTCAATTCCGTGAACAAAAATCAGAACTGAGCAAAAAATCGAAATCTGAGATCCGAAAAACTGAAAACGGAAAACATGCGGCATAAATTGCTTGAAAAGAGAAACTTTGATGGAAATACTCACAAATAAGGCAGAGGTTTAAAAAGCTCTGATACCAAATGTAAGACTTAATTTAAATATATTGATCACGATATCAAATATGCAGAAATACGATATCAATATATTTATTATGATCGATAAATACCTCCAGCCATTATTATTAATGTTCTTTCCGATGATGGTAAGGAATTCGATCTTTCTTGAATCAGCTGCACGGGATCTTGATCTTCCTTCTCTCTAGGGATCTCGATCTTCCTCCTTCGATGGACCTTGATTGATCTTCCTCCTCCTCTCGATAGATCTTGATTGATCTTCCTCCTCTTGATGGATCTTGATTGAGTTCTTCCAATCAACGAGCCATCGCACTCTGATAGTGTATGCCCTCAGGATGTGCTCTTGATCAGGGACTCAATGCCTCCGCTTATTAGGTTTTTCTTTTCTATAACCTTGTTGAAAGCCTTAGGAAGGGTTCCCTATTTATACTCAATTCCCTTCACCGTATGCTCCCATCAAGCAAGCGTTCAACATTTAAGAGGGGGCTGTTATCACTTCTTAATTAGTGAAACGCTAGTAATAAAATAAGGACCATTAAAAGGCGACGGGTTATTACATAACATTCCTCTGTTTGTATGGTAAGATATAGCTATGTTTTGTGCCTTTTGGTTTTGTCTGTAAGAAGGTGCAATTGGGTGTTTACTTCCTTAAAAATGGTAATTACTAGGTCAAGAAAGTTTATATGCTACGTATGTTTCTTGAAACACATTACCAAAAGGATTGGTTAGAGCAATTGCCCTTTGGGCTTTCTTCCTCTGTTTCAAGGCATAGATCCCCGCCCCAACAAGTCCAAGGAACATGAGGGCACAAGCAATTGTCGCTCCAATGATCAAGCCTCTGTTCAGTGAAGATTCTAAAACATGAGGTTTTGTGATTAACCTGTGGGAAATGAAAACAGTTGAACCGTTTGTTAAGCAAAGGAATGGAGTAGGCACTTTGGTCTGGGAATGGATATGGAGTTGCCTCAAAATAGTATGGTCCAAATATTTCTGGAGGTTCATAAGATTTGCTGCTTAGATCAAGCCATGACCATATTCCTGTCCTGTTGAAGCACGGTTAAAGGGCAAACTTGCAGCTCAAGCCGAAGATAAGCACTGCCAAAATCGGAGAAGTGAGGAAGATAGAAATTGACTGGCATGTTATTTGCCAGATTGTTTTGTAATGCTCCATGTCATGGAAGAACGGTGCTCTGAAAATCATCCTTCCTCCTTTTGGGTGGGAGCAATTGGCTTGATTGGAGTAATTGCCCTGCTTTTGCTGAACTTGGCAGTGGGATGCGAGCAAAATATTTCTGCACACAGGACTTCCAACCAGTCTGCAATCACCAAGGATCGAACGAATGTTACATGCATGTGGTAAAAGGAAATGTGTTTCAGTTCTCATAAGTTAGAATGGCATGTTATAATGCTCTTCCATGATACCAGCCTTATAGTTGGAAGATAGTGTGACGGAGGCAAGATCATTATTTTTGAAATCCACCTTCCGTAGTTGGGGGCTGATCTTGTTGCCCAAGTCAAGGGTTCCATTAAATGCATTGTTTTTCAGTGTTCTGTTAAACGAATAATTAGAATAATCAGATAGTTGTTACAGGACCAATATGTTCCTTGATTGGAACAATCTCTTTTTCTTTTTTTTTTTTTGGTTTTTTTGGAGACCAAGAAATGCTAGTATTTATCTATCAATAAGTTTTCTTCCCCTTATCTTAAAAAGGATCTGCCAATAGTTTAGCATGCTTACACTTGCTGTAGATGACGAAGGCTGAATAGCTTCCATGGCACTTCCCCATGAAGTCTGCCAAATTCTATAACTCTGGATTCACACCATTAAGAAAGACCAGGTTGAAACTGCATGCTATTGGAAGGTCCACCTAGTCCACAATTTCTTTTTCTTTTTCTTTTTCTTTTTTTTTTTTTTTTTTTTTTTTTTTTGCGAGTATAGCCAGAGGGACCAAGAGAATTTACAAAGATGTTGGGGTTACCTAGTTCAAAATTTCAATTCAGTACTTGGGGAACTTACAGAGCTGTGAGATTTTGTAAACTTGAGAACCATGCTGGAGCTTCTGAAGGATCAAACAAGTTGTTGCTTAAATCCCTGTACGGCATATTAGGAAATCGCCATTTTCGTTTTGACTAGAATGGCAAAAGAAAAATCAAAGCATAGGTAGAGTTTAATTATAATTGTTCTTACGCATAGGTGAGACTATTCATCCCAATCAAATCCGGCATTGATCCATTTAGACTACTTATTTCGAGACAACCAAACCTGATGAGCAATATAAGTAGCCAAAGAGCTCAACGTGTGCCCCTTCGCTCGTCCTGCCGAATCATCCTCAGAAAAGAAGTACGACAAGGGCCGCTACTATCACCCCAGGAATGATAAGCTGCTATCTGCCAGACCAATCTGACTATGTCACAAGTAAAAATAGCATGGTCAGCAGTCTTCTCCTCCAGCCCGCATAAAGGGCATACAGGCTGGATCGTCACACCCCTCCCCGAGAGCAGAGAACAAGTAGGAAGGCAGTCCCAAGCCAACTTCCAAATGAACAGCCATACTCTATGGTGAATGGGAAGCTTTCAAATCCAAGAGACGTCCAGCATATGCTTAGACTGTGGCCTGTACTCCTGTATAAGATCCCTAATTGAAACACGAATCGTATAGGATCTCCTCCAAAGTCTGATGTCCGAAGCACAATCCGATATAAGAGGGATGGAAATAATACACCGGGATAGCTCCGCCCCGAAAAGAGTGGTGACACGGGAGGTTTGCCAGGCAGTGCGATCCTGAGCAATAAAGTCAATGACTCTCGTACCACTAGCAATGTCAATGCTCACGAAGGTAGGCCCACTACAAGAAAATATCAAAATAGTGACAAAAATATCCATCACTATTCCATCACAAACTGTGTTTAGTGACGGATTAGTGATGAAAATCTTATCGTCACCATTTTTGCCGTCACTAAATTTAGTGACGAACCTCTTTCCGTCACTAAATTTAGTGACGTATTTGTGACGGAATATTCCGTCAAAAATTTGTGACAAAACATTTTTCGTTACTAAATTGTGATGGATTTATGACGAAATATTCCGTCAAAAATTTGTGACAAAATATATTTTCCGTCACTAAATCATGACAGATTAGTGACGGATTATCCATCATGCATTATTCCGTCACTATTCCGTCATAAATATTTTCATCACTATTCCATCATAATTTAGTAACGGATTATTGACGAAAATTTAGTCACTAAAACTTTCGTCACTAGTCCGTCACTAATAATGACGAATTAGTGACGAAAGAATCCATCAGTCATTCGTTATTTTCCATCACTAATCAATCACTAATATTTTCATCACTAATCCGTCACTATTATTTCTATCATAAATCCATCACTAATCCATCATTAACCTAATAAAATTTCATCAAATTTTTATTCTTATAAATTTAAAATTATTTTTAAATTATAATATATTTAATGCATTCTAATAAATTTATAGATGAAAATTTAAATTTAAGAATAAAAAATATTTTATAAAATAAAATAAATATATCTGTATACATCAACAATGCTAATGTTTTGTACATTAGACATCAAATTATTAAGATGTCTTCGGCTGCCTTGGGGACTCTACACTTGAGAAATGTACCACTCTTCTTGGTACCAAATTCGGATGCCTTGGGGACTCTACGAGCTGTCCATGGGGGTTTCACTCCCAGGAGGGATGACATTGAAGGTGCTGCTTTCCATGATTTTCTGTTCTGAATTCTTCCCAGCTCCAAAAACGGACTCTACGAGCTGTCCATGGGGATTTCACTCCCAGGAGGGATGACATTGAAGGTGCTGCTTTCCATGATTTTCTGTTCTGAATTCTTCCCAGCTCCAAAAACAAAATTACTGGGGGTGGTGTTTGGATCGATGCACTCAAAGATGGATGGCATGGTGGGCTGATTGAATATTGGTACTAGAGAATTACTGATTGCCCTGGGATACCCAAACCCAAAAGATGGAGTTGAATATGATGGAAACGGAGGTTGGACCGGCACAGGCTCATTGGATCCAAACAGTTTCTGCTCGTACTCCAGCAATTGTTGATGGACAACTGTAGTTCATGAAACATGATATACTTAAAATCCTAAATCCTAATCCCATCCCTCCCCTCTTCACCAATCTCTATGACTTGGAGTTCCTCTGTGGCCATCAACCTCATCCCTCGCTTGATACATTGAAGATTTAATCCTAATGCTAATCTCCAAAGTCTACCCAAACTTTACTTCTATGACAAGATGTCAAGAACCATGGTCCATAAAGAGCCCATAGGCGTATCCATGGACCATGGAAATGCATGCAATCAATATCTCATCATAACTCCTTAGAAGTAGAGGGCTATTGTAAGATATAATGTACCTGTTGAGCAATCACTTCACACTATGGATCATAATGTTAAGAAGGGAGTTATTGGTGTCAATTTCCTTTGCTCAGGGAGACTGCCGGATGTTATTTTAATCATGTGCTGAGAGAGTAACAAACATATAAATCTAACACAAGTCTGAATAAATCTGCACCTTTAAGCAGAATACAAACATGGTTTGCCAGTACATATAAAACAGAAAGCTCTCAGCCCATAACACTAACAGACATATAACATTCGCATTTACTCTATTACCAAGAATAAGAAAGAATAATATAAGAATATATAATTAAAGATTACACACGATCACTACATCATCATAGGTGCCATGCCAGAGCCCATGCTGCACCATGCCATGAAAAATACAATACAATTAGACACCATTGTTGCTGCACAAAGAAACAAATGAAAAGCTAATCATTTGTTCTAGACCATGATAATATTAACAAAGTCAATGCAGTGAATGTGGAAAATGAATTGACTGATTTACATGAATATTCCATATTCTTGGAAAGAAGTCATAGATATTGCTTGCCTGATGTCAACCCTTGGAGAACTGTTCCACGTGTTATACAAACACCCAAACCGCTGTCATTAAGAGGCTGTTCCACGGCAACTGAAACGGCAACCATATCCCCCTTTTCAACATGTGAACTGCAAGCCAATACACCAGGAACATATACCTGCAGATCAAGTGTTAATATATTATGCTAATCATGCCAGTGTGAAATTAACCTAAGATCATTCAAATATTGCAGCAATCTAAGTCCATGCCAAATATAAATAAGATTGCTTCAGATAGAGTAGGCAACTGTTAAAATGCAAGAACCTAAGAATGAAAGTAGCGAAGAATACATCAAATGGTAAGAATGAAAGGCAACTGTTAAAATGCAAGTCAATTGACTATCTTCGCCCCAATATATCATACAGTTTTGCTCACAACAATCAATCTTCTGCACTGGCAAACCTAAACCTCGAACTAACTTCTTTGTGCTATAGAAGCTGTCAGTCATTAAATTATTGGTTGGAAGTAATTCTGACATCAATTTATAAATTTCATCATAACACCTTTCAGAGATATGATGTTCAGCCTTAATATTCAACATTCTAGCCACTGCAGATAACTGAGAATGACCATAAGGGTTTTCCTTCCACACCTCTTGTTGTGCTGCTTTGAGCATATCAAAAAGATGTTGTGTTGTAGGATTTGGGGTCTCTTCCTTTTCAATTGGATTAAAAGGACCACCAACATCATACACCATAGACTGCATTGCATTGATAGTCTCGCTTTCTTCGCAATGTACAAAAGAATCAGCTTGACAAGTACTTTGTTTCATTGCTTGAGGCACATAAGTTTCCCCATGATGATACCAACAATAATAATCTGCCATAAATCCATTAGTTCCAAGATGTACCTTAACTGTATTCTCATCTAGATAATTCTTATTCCGACATTTTCGATGATTACAAGGACATTTAATCTTTTCACCATCCATACATTCTGGATGCATTTTTGCAAAATCCACAAATTGCTCAATCCCAAATAGAAATTCAGGTCTTATCCATCCATTTTCTAATCTTGCATACATCCACTGCCTATCTGAACTCATGATTTATTGTCCTGATATATGAACAAAATCATGTATAGTTTTTCAAAAATTAGCAATTTTCAATAATCATATCAATGATCAATTGCATGTATAAAATGCTAACTATTTGCAAGAGTATCAAATAATCATATCAAATAATCATTTGCATTTGCAGGGTCCTAAATAGTTGCACAATTACCCATAGGTACGTTATAGGTAGGGTATTATAACGGCTATCATCTAATAGCCACCTAAATGCCAAAATGCCAACCTCAAAAACACTTAAAAGGTTTTATTTAAAGTGAAGTTTCATTTAAATCGCACCTATGGTAATCTATTTGAACTTGAAAATGATTTTTGCAGTAAGAACCAGAGCTCCAAGGTCCTATCCCAAAGTACCTTTAAAACAAGAATAGGATAAAAGGTTAATGAACAGAAATAGCTTATGATGCTTTAAACTGCCTTACAATATATTTTTGACCGTTTGCCCAAGTTGGAGATAGACCGGGGTCAGCTTTGAATCACAATAATCTGAGTACTCATGTAGATCACCATTACTGATATTGCAACCAAGATTCAGCAATCATTTAAAGCTACCAGGTTGGTGTTCTTGATTAAATTTTTTTACCAATTAATCCCCAATTACAATGAGCCAATGCACTAATATAATGTTACTGACTTAAGTCATGCCATGATTTAAGACCTGTAACAAAATGCTAGTTCTTAATTAGAACACTTGTAGACATATGGCACGTTATGAAAAAGAAGCTAAAATTTTAAGGGTACCAAGTAAAATATCTCTACATGTTACAACTGACTGAAAAGGTGAATCCACCTTTCTGTCCAATCTGTGAAAGGACAATAACACTAATTGACTTCTGGTCAAACTAACTGGAATGAGAGCTTTCAAGCAATTTATATGACCCTAAACAAAACCTTCTAGATTAAGATAACTGATAAAGGTATTCTTCAAGCTCAAGGGAGTTCTTACATACCCAGCAATGAAATCCATGGGGTATCTCATATAAAAAAGATGATGTACATGGATTCCTATCATATTGCATCCCCATGTAGTTGAGGAGCTGGAATTGAGCATGCTCATATACATGTTACTATACCCAAGAGCTGGAAGTGATAGCACATTATTGGTACAGCATAGACCTGTACAGTGCCATAACAAACTGACAAATGGTATATCTCAAATGGTATATCTATTTGTCCTAACAAGGCAAAAACAAGGTGGCATACCGCGTAAATATAATATGGTACTGAGGTCCATACCAACAGGATACAGGGCTAAGGCCTTCCGCCCAGGAGTAACAGTTGTACTCATGAAAGGATATGCTGCCCATGAGCTCCATGCCAATGTTATCGACACAACAATTAACTTGATTATGACATTGCCCTCCAGCATGCAAATTAAAGCTCCAATATCCAAAGGAAAAAGGCAGTATCCAAGAAGACTGAGACTCTGGAAGAATATTGTGTGCCCACCCTGTCATAAAGCACAAAAAAAAAAAAAAAAAAACTAGAGGAGAAGTTCCATCCAAAATTAGCCTGCAGAATAGCATAACTGAGTTCTCAATGATAAAGCTGCTTACCAGAAGTAGAACATTTAAAGTGAGAATAATTGCACTAGCTGCAAGTATTGCAAATGCAACAGCAAACACTTCAGACTGCAGCAATAAAAGAAAAGGACAAATGCAGATAAGTCATTGTACCAAACTCCCAAATCATATAACAACTAGTTCAAGAGAGTGATAAAGTCTTCTTTTAATATTCAATCCTATGAAAATGCGCATTACTAAAAACTAATTCCAGGATGGCAATGTTATGGTTTCATTTTCTTAATTAATATTAGGGTAACTTCCAATTGGTTAAGGGCAATGCAACAATAACAGGAGAGAAAAACCTACTAAAGAAGCGGTTGCCGATCCACAAGTATAAATAGCCAAAAAAATCATAGGAATAGCAGCATAAATAAGAAAAGATAAGGACGATAATTTCATTATAAATATAAAACAAGCCCTAAACAGTCCAGGGTTGAGAATAGATTCATTTTTTGATGCCAAACATTATTTACTACTGCTTGTAAGCTCATAAAGCCTCATTTACAAACACCATTCAACAAGAATGCCCAAACCTTAGGCACCTTCACAAGCACAAGAAAAAAATTAAGAACCTCCATATCACTCTCAATCACCTTGAAAGTTGAACCGAGTCACACAATGTAAGCATCTTAACTTACAAAATAACAACCTCTTGAGAGATACTTCACCACATGAAAAATTGAATCAGCTACCTTATCCAAATGTTTGGTTAGCCTCTGCATTTTCTTTAATTATTAAGTATGCAACTTTCTTAAGAAAGAATAAACTATCGGGCATAGCAAAGGGTATAAAAGATTAAAAAAAGGCTAATGTGGATCTTCCATTTTAGTGCAATTTGATTCTCTCAGAGTGCATGAAGGTAGAACAAGAGAGAACAGGAGACTGTGCATCAAAAGGCACTTGACACAAAAGATACAATATACTTAGGAATTATTAAAAAAATGAACACCGTAACATTTTCCTTTGGATTAGAAAACATATCAATATGGATCCAACAAGAAATTAAAAGAGAGGAAGTGCTGCAAGGTTAATGATGCAGAAAACATGTAAACAAGCCGAATATGTCAGGCTAAAGTAATATTGAATCAAAACCCAGCATGAGAAATAAATCTGTGAAGTTGAAATATTAATTTATCTTGTAATATATAGAATATTATATTTGTGTTTGATGATGAACAGCAAGTCTGGTCAAATTTTATCCAGTCAGCAAGACTCCCTAAAGAAAATTTATTGTGAGAAATCAGTTTAACTATGCAAAGATTCATGGTGCACTGATCAAGATATTCATACAAAATCGAACATATCCATCAAAGTCCAACCTTTTCTTTCTCAACATTCCCTATCTGGTCCAGTCCATAATAAATCCTGTAAAGCCCTTCCATTATTCTGTCTCAATCACAATGGCAAAATTTATCTTATTTTCTGTTGACTAAACCTGATGACCTATCAAATACCACTGTCCTAAAATATTTTCTAGCACTCTCGAATTCCAAGATTTATCATTAGGCAAGTTGAGGATAATAAATTCCCTTTCTTTTCTGACCACAAATTAAGCCAAATACACTATTCTAATAAGTACTCTTCAAGTTGGTAGATTGTCTCATGGTACAGTAAATTTTGCAAATATATAATATTTACTCAGCCTCCTAATTAACAGGATTATAAACGCTTCAAGTTCTTTGTACTTTCCTGAACTCCAATATATATATATATATATATATATATATATATATATATAACACATATGGAGGTTGGAACCAGACATATCAAACGAAAACAATCTGCAATTAGCTTGACACTATATCCCTCCAACACATGTAAGCAATTCATTTAAGGAATTCAATGTTCCACACTACCTTTGTGAAGTCAGTTAGACAATAATAAATCTCATTTAATAATGTCAATCCCCAAACTTACAGCTCTTTGAAGGGAAAAAGGGGGAAAAACTCGTTTTCAGGAATCAAAATAAGAAATGCACCGGTCTTTTAAGAGAAAACGTAAACTCATTCTAATGAATCGACATCAGTGAAACCAAACCGATTATACATGCCTAAGACATCGATTACATATATTTTAGACCCCTCGACATCAGAGAAAACGTAAACTCATTCAAAAGGGCAAGTGAATCAAACAAAGTAGAAGATGTAGCATCCAACTGATGCACTCCCAGCCCTTTCATGTCCCAAGATATGTTAAAAGGAGCAGGGAGAGAGAAAAGGAAGAGACAAATGCTCAATAGAATATGAAAATTTAGGGGGAATTGTGATAATTGCAATCCAGCCTGTGGTTCATACTGTTCTACATTTGTAATTTGCCTTAATGGACCACAAATTTAAAGGAGACTACCGGATTTTGAGTCATAACTTGCATTTGGCAGCGCTCTAATAATCCAAATTCTAGGATTATGAGATCAGCGTGTGCTTGACCTCCACCTTCCAGATAGAAGGTAGATTCCGGGAATTCACTAATCTCGGAAGGTTAGAGCTAGCTGACTCAGGGGCCCCAACGATCGCTAAGTAATCAACGTTCATTTTGGAATACAATGTTTGCTCGAGAGTCTAAACTGACAACAAAGCTTCATCAGAAACTTCCCAGGATTCTTCTTCGTATTTTCTAAGGGCATGCGTGTTTTGAAAATTATATCGAAGGACTCAACTCATTCAAAGTGGTATCTAGACATCTGGGCTGCATCCTAAGATTGCAAGAGAGAATATCTTTGCATCTCATCTCTGTGCACTATTAATAACGGAGGTAGAAGACTCACCTCAATCAGCCGTAGACCACCAGAATGGTTGATGCGGATCCTTGCGAGAGAAGAAGAAAGGCGAGAGCCGAACGAGGGCGAAGCGTAGAAGGCAAGATCGATGCCCTTTTGCCCTCTCTGGTCCGACTCGAGATCGATGCCCTCTTGCTCTCTCTCTCTCTTCTAGCCCCTTCTCTCCGCCTCCTTCTCCGGCTCCATCAAGATCGCAACCCTAGAGAGAAGCGCGGGCGCCGATTGGAAAAAAAAAAAAAAAAAGCGGATGGAAGGGGTTACTTAGTGATGTTAGTGACAGAATAGGATAGGGGTTAGTGATGTTAGTGACGGAATTATTATTCCGTCAAAATAGGATAGGGGTTAGTGATGTTAGTGACGGAATTATTAGGCAAATGTTGGATAGCTTGCACGCAAGCTTCTACCATCTCGTTCTATAGCCATAGCATTCTCACTGTGAAGATGAATCTATTATAAAGGGTACTACTACTAGCTAGCATTTTAATTTAATTTTATATAATAGAAGTTTTTAGCTAACTAAAGTAGCGGAATCTTTTGTTGATATTATGAATCTATTTTTTGTTACCCTTTTATTAAAGGCTCATCGATCTGGCATGCGCAGTGGATTTGGGTTAGTTTTTTTATTTCTAAAAATCTGAATAAATTTAGAAAACAGTTAACCAACCTAAATTATTTTGCCAAGTTTTTACCTTTTCAAATAAAAAATTATATTTTTATTTTATTTTTAAATTATTATTTTTATAAGATAAATAGTAAACAAATAGAAACTTATATAATGTACAACATATTTATTTTATCATGATATATCATAATATTTTGTATACTATATGTACCCATATCAAATGTATTAATATTATGTTAAAATTTTATAACTATACCTTTCGATGTCGAAAAAGCAATACGTAGGTACCATAGTTATGCAGACACGACACTGGGCACGCACAGATACGACGCAAGGGGCGTCGGACATAGGCAAGATTGTGCGGTCGAAGAGACAGACCGATTAGTGCAAATGGTCAAAGCCCCTTCCCTAGATCCTTCCACTACAATTCAAAAAACTTCTTCATTAGATCAAACCGAATACAAAAGAGATCAAATCAATGCCGATGATTGGATCAGAGGTAAACCTAGCTTGGGGGATCAGAGAAGAATCTGGGGGGATCAGAGAAGGAGCCTGCCGAGGGGGGATCAGAGGTAAACCTAGCTTGGGGGGGATCAGAGAAGGAGCCTACCGCATCTAGGGGGAGACAGAACGCGGGCGCGGCGGGAGATAAACCTAGCTTCAGAACGCGGAAGGAACCTAGCATCAGCGGGGGTATCAAAACGCTCGCGAGGGGGGGGGGTTATCAAAGGAGAGGAAACCTAGTCAGCCGACTCTGATATTTATGGGCCAGGAAGTTCTCGGCCCAGGGGTGGAAATGGCTGATAAATGTTTCTCCTATGTTTCCAAATTTATTTTTATTTTATATTTTTTTTCTTTTTATATATTAACATTTAACAACAAACAAAGATTTTTTATTTTTATTTATTCTTTTAAAAGTTATTATTTATAATAAAATAAATAATAATTTTTATTAAATATTTCTTTAAAAATTAGAAAATAAAAAAAATATTTTTTTTCTAAAATTAAAATACGATCTTAAAGCGGTTCATAGGTGTTGAGAATTCCAAGGGACGTCTCTCAACACTCCCTTCCTCTGGGCAAGCAACGTGCCCGTGTTTGATGGCCAACGGCATCCCCTCTCCGTCCACGCGCAGCTTAGCAAATTCCAAAATTCCAATTTCAATGCTTCGTATATCCACTAATTACAATTTCTACGCGTCGGTTTAATACTATAATTTTGTTTAACGTTATATAATATGTTAATAAGAGTAAATGCTGTAGTGGTTCAGAAAGATCGCTCAAGACAAAGAAAGACATTGAGACTGCCTTCCACCGCTGCTTCATTAATTGTGGGGCCTCGGTGTTTGATGGAGAGGCAAGTAGAAAGAAAGAAAAAAAAACAAAAGAGAAAGAAAGAAATAAAAGAAAAAATAAAATTAAAAAATGTTAGATTGTTAATTTTTTTAAAAAAAATTAAAGCGATTATGAAGAAAAATTTTAAAAATATTTTATTATTTTTTATTTTAATATTAATTCTTTTAAAAAAATATTAGACATGCAATTATTTATAATAAAAATTTTATTATTATTATAAATTATTAATTTTTTTTATTTTACTTTCTTTCTTCTCATTCAAACAAAAAAATATTAAAAGTATAAATTTGGTGACGGAAGGGCAATCCGTCACTAATTTATTACTAATATAGTGATGGATTGCTCTTCCGTCACTAATTTTGTGACGGATTAGTGATGGAAGGATAATATGTCACTAAATTAGTGATGGATGAGAAATCCGTCACTAAATTAGTGACGGATTGCTCTTTCATCACTAAATTAGTGATGGATTAGTGACGGAAGGCCAATCTGTCACTAAATTAGTGACGGATGGGGCAATCCATCACTAATTTAGTGACGGATTGCTCTTCCGTCACTAATTAGTGATGGATTTCCCATCCATCACTAATTTTGATGGATTAGTGATGGAAAATAATTCGTCACTAATTAGTGACGATTATTTTTCATCACTAATTTGTGATGGATTAGTGACGAAAAAGTAATTCATCACTAAATTAGTGATGGATTGCCTTATCCGTCACAAAATTAGTGACGGATTGTTTCATCCGTCACTAATTTGTGACGGATTAGTGACGGAAGGCTAATCCGTCACTAAATTAGTGATGGATGGGGCAATCCATCACTAATTTAGTGACGGATTACTCTTCCGTCACTAATTTAGTGATGGATTTTTCATCCATCACTAATTTTGATGGATTAGTGATGGAAAATAATTCATCAGTAATTAGTTACGATTGTTTTTCATCACTAATTTATGATGGATTAGTGACGAAAAAGCAATCCATCACTAAGTTAGTGACGGATTGCCTCATCCGTCACAAAATTAGTGATGGATTGTTTCATTCGTCACTAATTTGTGACGGATTAGTGACGGAAGAATATATGTCACTAATTTAGTGATGGATTGCTCTTCCGTCACTAAATTGTTATGGATTAGTGATGGAAGGGCAATCCGTCACTAAATTAGTGATGGATTTTTCATTCATCACTAATTTTGATGGATTAGTGACGAAAAATAATTCGTCACTAATTAGTGACGATTATTTTTCATCACTAATTTATGATGGATTAGTGACGAAAAAGCAATCCATCATCAAGTTAGTGGTGGATTGCTCTTCCGTCGCTAATTTGTTATGGATTAGTGATGGAAGGGCAATCCGTCACTAAATTAGTGACGGATGTGATAGTCCGTCACTAATTTAGTGACAGTTTAGTGACGAAAAAACTAATCCGTCACTGATTTTAATTTTTTGTTACTATTTTGTTACTAAACCGTCACAATTTAGTGACGAAAATTTTCATCACTAATTTTTGTCACTATTTTGACATTTTCTTGTAGTGGCCAACGGGATAATGAAAGATCAGCCAACCATGTATCCCTAAGCACATCAACAGAAGCACCATCATCAATCATCCATGAGACACGAGATAGCATAGCCGGATTATAATGACACACCTCTTTCCAGAAGAAAGAGTAGGCATGAGTAAACTGGGGAGGCGTACTTCTAAACCCAACAGTTCACGCCATTCCATCATAGAAGATATCATACAAGCCTTATTACATGAACTTTACGGTAGGAACATAAACAAGCAGTGTAGTCTTAGTATACAAAAGCTCAAAGGTTTCAGGTGTTCACGAATCTGCAGTTCTTCCTCACTTCTCCACCCTCAGGGTTGGTGATGTTCCCCATCTTCACCATAGAATCAGAGTATTGCTTGAAAAAGGCGGCAGGGTCTGCCCAGTATTTCTCGACGAGGGTGGAGGTTTCGAATCCCATGAGACTCGAATACATCTCCTGGTCGGAGTTTAGAAGGCCAGTTCCTTTGAGGAGGGTCTCGAAGAAGGCATTGTCGAAGAGGTTGGGAGTGAAGTTGTCCATGGGAGAAACGTTATCGTCTCCTCCTTCCGACGGGCAATCCTGTTTCAACTTGCTAAGGTATGGCAGTGAGGATGCTTCAAACTTTGCTGTCAGTTCGAAGTCTCCATAGATTCTATCCCGGAAGTTCGCGCAGCGAGACACTCCAATGGTATGGGAACCTGCAAATTTTGATTTGGTACCATGCATGCTATCGTCAGTGGAATATATGGTTCATCCCATGCATCAGCCATGCACGTAAATCACTTAAACGAAAAGTTGGCGATAGGAGACGTTTCATGCAATCGCGCGCCACCCCCCCCCCCCCCCCCCCCCCCCTATTTTCGAAATGATTTAAGGGCTTTTTTAGTTATACGTAATTATGTGCAATAAAATAAATAAGATTCAGACTTCGAAACATGGGGAAAATCTCAGTGGTATGTGGTAGATGGTGTTTAGTCTGGCAATTTTTCCTAACAATTTTTCCTAATGCATGCAGAAGCATTAATCGGATATTAGAACTAATTAGAACTGATCTTGTGTGCGTGCATTAATGTATTAGCTAGACTGAATTCTACTGCGAATTGATTCATTTTGCATCGGATCGTGGTTTAGGTAAATATATATGATTTTAGGCATATATTAGATTAGATCAATAGCTTAGCGTAGAAAGGCCTCCATGGTGAGATGTCATGAGAAAAGGACAGACCTACTAGGGCAACCAAGTCTGTCGCCGAGAGACCTTTGGCCAGAAACTTGGAGACAAGTGTGGCGAGGCCCTGCTGAGGAGTCGGAATATCCGTGTTTGCTTGTTCCAGGTTAGCAGTTTTGGAATCCTTCCTGCCCACCGGCACATCCCAATAGGGCCCTCCGAGCTGCTCGGTTCAAAGAAAGAACACAGGAGAAGAGCCAAAGCATCAGTAAATAATTCGGTGCCTCAGCAATTGCCAGGGTCCTCAATATCCTTAAAAACCGTATACATAGTGAAGCAAGTGTTTGGATGGGCACCAGAATAACACCATCCCTCGCTGCTATGGCCAGCAGATCAGCACAAGAGACGACGCCAGGGCAGTCGGCCTCCAGATTGGTTTTAATCTTGTCCACAATGTCGAAACCTTTCAGAGAGTTGACATTCTGCACCGCTTGCTTCTCCCCTTTTAGTGTGACCGTGTCGTCCAGCAACACCGATCCATCACAGCCCTGCATCCGTGCAAAGAAAACTCACGCATCATCTACGTTGTGGGCATTTAGTCTGCACGCTTAAATATATAACTCGAGCCATTGCTTTTGGAGTTCGTGCAGCTCCAAATCCACGCTACTCCAATATTTCCATTGACATCTTTATTTGCTAGCAATCAAACATGCGCTGACCTGAACAAAGCAATCATGGAAGTGGAGGCGGAGGATGGCTGCGCCATTGCGGGGGTCAGCATGCACCGCACTCTCCATCCCTCTTCGCACAATCTGCTCGGCATTCGGACATGTCTTCAAGTAATAGTGCAAACTCAGTTGCGAAGGATGTTGTGCCTCCAAGAAGGTGGAAAGAGCCCCTAAAACGAGAGCTGAAAACAGAAGCAGAAGTTTAGAGAAGCAAAGATAGCAAGCCATTGCCAACCCTAGCTAGTCCACCTTTCTTTGGATAATGACAAGAGATGATGTGAAGGTTTCTATTCGTGAACCCCTTTTTATTTCGATGTGGAGAGAGGACATGGTGGGGCAAGGCTTGCGAAGAGGTGAACCGAGTCAAGAGGGGATCAACTAACGTTGGTGAGGTTGGTGAAGCTAGCATGCTATAAATCTATCAAACTCCGGTGGGCTTGTCCGAAGTGATCTTGGTCGTGGGATATTTTGATTAGTTTGGTGGGTTAAGTTCACCGATCTTAGAAGTAATGCACAGCTTGGTACATATTTGTCGTATTTAATAGCATTAAATTTTGTCACGCTACGAGGATCTACGTTTAAATCTAGGCTGCCAATCTAAGAATGAAAGCCCCAATTGCGTATGTACGTATATTTTATTTACTTGTTGACCTCAATGTTGTTGCTGGGAGATGAGCATTTTCTTTTATATGCAATGTATTTGTGATTGTACAATAAATATATTAAAATAAATTTGAGTATTTATACAACGCAAAAGAAACTCAAATGATATCTTTTAGGTTGCATTAATTTGGTACATCGCTAGATAATCCTAAATGGTAATATGAATTATCTATAAGATAGATTATCACCAAATAAATTATCAGTAATCATGATTAATGTGTTTCGTAGACACAAGTAATGTTACAGTAATATTGATTACTATGTTTGATATGACAAACAGATTATCAGTTGTACAACATCAAATTTCAAAATATCCTTAATTAAATCAAATCTATTAAAAATTCATATACCATTATATATTCGGTTTGAAAAAAATTGCATTTATAAATGACAACACCTAAATTTGATGATCCTTGAATTAAAAAAATAGCACTATACATATAACAAAATGGAATAAACACAATCTAAATACATAGCAAATATAATAAAAATTGCTAACATTTAGAATGACGGTGATGTTCCTGAAGGTGACGTGATGCAGTTCACCGACAAGGATAGGCATTGTGAGAGGATAAGCGAAGCAGCATTTGAAAGGGATGATTTTGTTTTAACGAAAAAGAAGGGGATGACTTTATTTTCATAGAAGAAAAGGGAATGATTTTATTTTCATGAAAAAGAAGAAATAATTTTATTTTCACATAAGAGAAAGGGGCCAGAGCAATTTTATCCAAAAAAAATTATCAGATTACAACATTTCTGGTAATGTAGATAACCACCTTCTTCTAAGTCTAAGGTAATATGAATTGCCTCATGAAAAGTAATCCAAATCACCACTACAAGATAAATTATTATTAAAAATATATACCAAACATAGTTTTCTGATGGACTCAATTTAAATTACCGAAATCTGGATAAATTATCGGCTACCAAATGCAACCTCAGTTAAATTTTTTTAGTGAGATATTGGATTATTAAAAGTTATATAAAAGTGAATCTAACTTATGAACCATTAAAATTAAAAAAAAATACTACAAATGTGCTTTATATATTGATGATTAGATTTATATGTAATTTGAATATGATTCTTGACTTGAAAAAGATGCTAAAATTTGGACAGAGCCTATGTCATACTGTTAGGAATTGTATCCTAAAGCCAATCATTTGATGATTGTGCTAATGTAAATTGTATATAAATTGATATATTAATAAAAGTTATTTGGCAGTTTATTCATTACAAGAACATCTTCTTAATACTCCTGATTGTAATGAAGCCCTTAGGATCTTCCTTCACGATAAAGGAGGATTTATCTTTGAAGGTCCTCAAAAAGGTTCGCGACCATATGATATACTATGACAAGGCCATAGTACTATCAATTATAGGATGTTGTATATCATATTTGTTGGTTGTCCTCTTAACCAAGGAGTGTAGAGACACTGGTATGACATACAGGTGAAAGTGTAGGAGTACATTTCACCGAATGTGACTCATTTCCGGATACTCTACTGTCAAGAGTTAATCCAAGAAGATATAGGTATAAGTATCCTTCAGACCTGAAGATCACAACCAGTGGCTTACAAGCAACTCATTGTACTTAGGTGTCGGACCATCTGAATTTTTAATCCAGCTACGAAAGGTTACTGAGTGCAGTCAAGTACTTGTGGTAGTCAGTTGTGGATCAGATGGAATTTGACCTATCCCATTAAAAGAAGAAATGCTTGTGTTTCAATTTAGCAAGACCTTGGCCAAGGCACTTCATGTGAAAGTCACATGATCACTAAAATTGAAATCACTTTATGGATTTGCTATTTAGAGTTGACAGGCTCTTAAGCCATCCTTAGCATTTGTGGTCAAGAGGATGAATTATACGGTAACTGTTTCTTAGGGTTCTTAGAGTTTGCTCGGCAACTCTTCGACCTATCCGGACATCGGGTTCCATTGCTAGATGGGCACATCGATTAGTATAGAAAGTTGTTTCTATGCTACCGGCTTAGGTTCGAATCTAGAGAGTCACACGCATAGAAGTTTCCTAGGATGATTTGTTTGTTGATCAACGATTGAGAATCATATATGATTTAATTAATCAATTTGATTGATTGAATTATCTCAATTGGGTTAAGTACAATTGAATAAGATTCAATTTGGTTTAAGTCTATTAGAAGGACTAGTCAATTTCAAATATTGATTTAAAATTAGACTTGATTTGGATTTAAATAGATTCAAGACTAGCCAAATTTGATTTGGGCTAGGACCATGATCTATGTGGGTTTAGTCCAATAAATTTAGATTAGCTTAAACCAAAAACTAAACCCAAACCTCTCGCATAAGTCTGAGAGATTAAATTCACATATAGAATTTAATGTCTTGCATTAATCTTCTTCAAACAATTCCGTCGGAATTCTAAAGTGTTAGAATACCAAGCGCTACGGTTCGACGACTCTTTGATTTTTACCGAACGTCAGAATTAACCAAGCGCTACGGTTCGACGACTCTTTGGTTCTTTACCAAACATCGGAATTAACCAAGCGCTACGGTTCAGTGTCTCTTTGGTTTTCGCCAAGCGGCGGAATTCTAAATGTTAGAATTTAATGAGCTAGCTAAAAAGAGACTATAAATAGAGGACATCCCTCACCAGATTACACAGAAGAAAAACAACACACGATATGTCGTAAATTGATTTTCTAAAGAATTAGAATAGAAAATCCTGGTAATTCTGGTGCTAACGGAAGTGTGTAGGATCCTAGAAGAATAATTTAAGTTGGAGGATTCAAGATCAGCAAAGTCGTTTTTCGCGAGCTAGCACTCCCAGGAATCCGATCATTCGGGACTTCGCGTGGACGATACTAGAGGCCGGACGATTGAACGGCTGCAGAGCATAAAAGGATTTACTAATTGCCTTTAAGGTAAGTGATATGATCCCTAGATCTTAAGGCATGCTTTAAGATAAGAAGTATAACTTCTTGCCTTGAAGATCAAGACATGATCTTAATAGTTTTATTTATATGCATATTTTGGATCAATCGATCCTATATACAAGGCAAAGATATGATCTTGATGCATGTTAGATAGATTAGTATGTAATCTTTAAATTTCCTCATTGATAATTGTTATCAATAATTTAAAACATGCATGCCTCGGATATTATTTCTCCCTTCACATACCCCAACACACCACATTGATTATGCTAATGAATGTTTACTTTTATATTAACTATATATTAAGAGATTTTAAGTATTTATGTAGAATTAAGAAGTCTAAATAATATTTGTTTTTGCTTTTTTTAATAAAATTTTAGATTATTACAATATTATATATGAATTAAATACATCATGTATATAACCATCACATTCATTTGATATCTTGACATAATTCCTGATAGAAACTCCAAAGAAAATAAAACAATGTAGTGTAGCAAAGGCCTAGGTTTCAAGATGCATTGTTATCAAGGTTGTGGAAAACTTATGATGTTGAAAGAGTGCCATGCTTCACATACCCCCCCCCCCCCCCCCTTTGGCTCTTGCTTCGTACTATTTGGTCTACTATGGAACTCGGTGTTGAAGTTGAACAGTGGGATCTCGTCACTGGAGAAATATCCATGTTTACACTTCTTTTTTGTCAACAATCAAAATAGTGCAATGGTAAGGTGCTTGCTCTTTGACCCCTTAGTCGTTGTCCCCTTCTCTTGATTTTTTTTTCGCTCGCTGAGTTTAAATAGTTGACCAAATGGGCTTGGCCCAGACTCAACAAAAACTCTCATCGACTAACCCAATAAAATTAAAATAGCCCCTAAGCTCGTGTACAGTCACGACTTGATTTAATCTCAACCCTTGGATCCACATCCAACCCAATACAAGTTTGCTCAACTTGAGCCTTGATAGCCCCACACTAGGTTTGAGAGTATCCTTTGGCCACTAATTTTGCTTTGTATAATACCTCCTTGCTCTAAATGCCCTTTTTTGCACTGATAAACCTATTTGCAACCAATGGGTTTCTTTTCTTCTAGCAACTGGACCAACTGCCACGTGTTGTTCTTGTGGAGAGACTATACCTTCTCTGTCATAGCCTGAATCACCTATCCCTATCCTAACTCTCCATAGCCTCCTCATATGTGTAAGAGTCTCCATTCGCTGTCACCAGGGCATATGACACTAAATCTTTGAAGCCGTATCGAACTGTCAGTCCTCTCCACCTGAATCTCAAATCCTTCTAGTCCACTAGCGAATGGCACAACTGTATAGGAAGTCATCTGACTAGTGTTGCCTTGTTGCATCTCCTGTGGCTTCTATTGTGCTTCTATGCTATCTCTCATCTAAAAGATCGAACTCTCATCGAAGGTCACATCCTTACTGATGACAACCTTCTTCTCCAAGGGATCCCACAACTGATACCCCTAGATTCCACACAGGTAGCCTAGAAACACCATCTTCTTTGACTTGGCATCCAGCTTGTTTCGCTCCCCAGCATCAACATGCACATATGCTATGCATCCAAATACCCTTAGATGGTTCAGGCTTATCTTTCCTCCAAACACATCTCCTCTAGAATGCCCCCATCCAACCTGGTGTGCGATGATCAATTGATCAAGTAGCTCGCTGCATCTACTACGTTAACTTAAAATATCTTTGAAAGTCCTTCCTGCAACCTCAGGCATTTTACCTTTTCCAACAGTGTTCTGTTCATCCTCTCAGCCACCCCATTCTGTTGAGGAGTTTTCATCACTGAAAAGTTCCTTTTAATATCCCACTCCTCTCAAAAACTCCGAAACTCTCTACTTGTATATTTTCCATCATTGTCTGATCTCAGATACTTCACACTCCTTTCCTGCTCCTTCTCCACCTCAGTCTTTAACATTTTTAACTTGGTAAAGACCTCCGATTTCTCCTTCATGAAGTAGACCCACAGCTTCCTTAAAAAATCATCTATTCGGGTCAAGTAGCATCTGGCCCCATTTCTTGCAGAAACTGTAGCTAATCCCTAGACATCTATGTGTACTAGCTCTAGGAGGGTTCAGCACTCCTAACTGTGATGACTGATAATTGCACTCTCTTTTATTTTTCCATCTAACATGGCTTACATTTCTTCATAACTCCACCACTTAGGTCTGGAAGTAGCCCCTCTTGCTAAGTTCTTTCATTCTTCTGTCTCTCATTTGGCCTAAGTGGTAATGTCACATCCTATATACATCCCAAGATTATGTTCCATAGCTACTGTCTCAGATTTTTTGATTACCACAAAGCCCTCCAGCCTGTATACATTGCTCTCTATCCTTCTTCCTCTCATCACCACCATAGTTCCATTAGATATGTTTAAAACTCCACTCTTGACATGACAGCTGAAGCTGTATCCAGTCTGCTCCAGGTACCCTAGTGATACCATATTCTTTTTGAGCTCTGAAATATGCTTCACGTTGCTAAGAGTGTGCACCATGCCATTAAACATCCTCACCCTCACTGTGTCATTCCTTACCACCTTATAAGGGTGATCATTTCCAAGAGTCATACTCTCCTCATCAACCTCTGTAAATGTTGAACCACGACCGGTGAAAAATGTAATGATAAAAACAAGCTGAATCCAAGGTCCACATCTCTGTATTGTGTTTGTGACCATCTGATACCACCAAGAGATCATCCTCTACCTCCTGGTCTACAATTGTACTCACTGATTCAGATCCTTCCTTTTCTCTCTTCTGGTATTTTCACTTAGAATAGTTCCTCTTGAAATGTCCTACCTCACCATACTTGTAGCACTTAGACTCTCTCTTGCCTTTCCTGGAGTTTGACCATCCCCTCGGTTTGCTTCTATCCTTGCCTCTGCCTAACCTTTCCCCCACTGATAGACCCTCCTAGGGAACAGCTTAGTCATCTTCTTCCTCTGCTCATTCATCTGAAGCACCAAGACAATATCTTCATAAAATAGTGTCTTCTTCCCGTAGAGCAGCGTCGTGACCAATAAGTCATATGTTGTGGGCAATGAACACAATAGTAGAAGTTTCTTATCTTCCTCCTCCATCTTGACCCCGACATTCAGCAATTCATTGCTCATCTGGTCGAACACCTGGATATGAACCAACACATCTCTACCTTTTGTCATTCGAAGACTGTAGAGGCGCTTCTTTAACATTACTTTATTGTATTCCCTATGTAGAGGGTGTGCAACTTTGTCCAAAGTCCCTTCGAGGTCTTCTTCTCCAGCACTGAATAGAGGATTGAATCTACTAGACATCCTCTGATCGTTGAACATGCTCTCTTCTCCAACAACATTCACTGTTTGTCTATCATCCCATCTAGCCTTTCCTCCAAAGCCAGATCTAAACCTTGTTACACAAGAAGGTCCTCTATCCAGATTTTTTACATGGAGAAACTTTTCTTCCTATCAAACTTCTCAAAATCTATTTTTATGCTACTACCAATGGCTAGTCTCAACCAAAAATAGCACAAAATTTTTAAATAATTAAGAATTACCTTGACAAAGCCTTACTAAAATTTTTCAGCCCTTTGAAGATCTCCAAAGCCCAATCTCTACGCCTTCCTCTTTGTTGAAGTAGGCTCTGATACCAACTGTTGAAGTTGAACAGTGAGACCTCGTCACTGAAAAAATATCCTGGGTTTACACTTTCTTTTGTCAACAATTAAAATAGTGCAGTGGTAAGATGCTCGCCCTTTGACTCCCTGGCCATGAGTTCAAATTATCGTTGGCCTGGGTGGAACTCCACGCATCTTCATCACCAACCCTCATGCAAACATTGAGAAAATATGAGCGTGCCTTTCTCATGCTACGAGAGGCGGAAGAAAGAGGAAAACGAATTTCTTGAAAAAAAGAATATGTTTTTTTCATTCATCAAACCCTAGAAATCATGGTGTAAATAGTTGACTAAATGGGCTTGGCCCAGACTCAACAAAAACTCCTATGGACTAGCCCAATGAGATTAAAATAATCCCTAAGCCTGTGTAGACCCATGACTTGATTTAATCTCAACCCTTAGACCTACATCCAGCCCAATACACGTTAGTCTAACTTGGAGCTTGATAGTACCACATCAGACCCAACACTTGGATCATACCTTAGTGCCTTAATCCTTTTCTTTTACCTTTTTGTAGTGCCATACTAACAATTAAACTTAAGAAATAATAGGCTCTTAATGATTTTGGGTAAACTATATTTTTAACCCTTGAACTTAGGGATGTGTATCAATTTAGTCTTTGAACTTCAAAAGTTACAAAATTGATCCTGAACTTCATTTTTTATTTTTATTTGCTTCTTGCCGTTAAAACAGAGTAAAGTTGTTAGCAAATTTTCTATGTAACATTTCATATGTCTCCACCTCATCGTCATCTAAAAAAAATAAAAGTAGCATCCTTTTGTCGCTCTCATCATGTGCGAGAAGGGAAGAAAGGTCCCCCTCCAACAAAAGGACCTGGCCCCCATCACATTGGGGTGAGGGGCCTTTCACGGGCCTCTTCCGTCGGCCCGCAGGGGCCCCTTCTCGTGCCCCTAGAAAAAATGGAAGCTAACCAGGACTCAACACATGGATCTGTGCCAGCATGCAGCAGCTAGGAAAAGCCTTGGGATGTGAAATGTTTAAAGAAGGAGAAGCAGCCCAAATCATGGAGACAAGGTGGTAAACTCACCCCGCGAAACCGTTCCGCAGAATCGTCTATATATTATCACCCATGCGTAAACAGTATTTTCATTACTATCCTCGAGATCACCCCCATGCGTTAATGAGCAGAATCGTGCCGCGCGGCACCTGGTAGCCTCCGACAACGCAGCCCTCCGAGGACTCGTGGGCCGGCAGGATCGGACCTAGAGAGGCAAGAGGGTGTCGTTGATGATGCAGGAAGAAGGGAGCGGAGGCCTTCCGTCGGAGGAGGGGCTTCCTCCCTCTCCCCCAGATAAAAAGATATATGGAATGCCACATAAGAAATTTGCTAACAGCATTATTTTATTTTAATGATAAAGATCAAATAAAATAAAAAATAAAAAATAAAATTAATTTTATAGTTTTTTTTAAAGTTGAAGAATTAAAATAACATATCTTCCTAAGTTGAAGGATTAAAAATATAATTTATCAATAATTTTTATATAAAAATTGATAAGCCCATCGTCCTTCACACCCAAACAATTAATAAATTAATTAACCTACGTAAACTAGGCCCATTATTGTTTTGATATACGTCAATGTTGAGTCCCTAACTGAACTTTCCACTCTTTTTATTTTTGCTATAATTTATCACTTCTGAGAACAGATAATTATTGAACACAACAATGCCACAATCATCTTCTTCTCCATATATTTTATTATTCTTTTATCATTATCATGTCTAATATTTCTTGTGTGGGCTTTGGCTTAAACCTACTAATCAACCATATGTTAGAAAATACTCATGTAGACCAACATATGTAAATGTGTATATTTAATTATCATAATGTTAGTCCAATAATAGGTGATCTAATAAAGTTAATTGGACATTAAGGATTAATTTTTTGATATGGAACACAATGTGTAGATACCCGTAACATGTCTCTAATTTTATGATGGGCTGAATATAAACATGATTACATAAAGTCAAATGGTTATGGTCCCTGGTTTAAACACGATTTATAGGAACGTCTCTTCGGAAATGTCATGGGTATCTTTTCATTAAAGAGATGCTTATTCAAAAACCGGAAAGGTCCCATCTCTTCGGAAAGGTCCCTACGAAAGGATAAGTTTTTCTATTTAAGCATTTCTGATAACTCCCATCTTTATCAAAAAAAATCTTCTGCGATTGTGTTGACAAACCGGAAGCACCGTCTCCAACCAAAATCAGTCGAGCATTCAGTTACAGTATTCTTCATTTTTAATAATGGTAGAACAATGTACGAATTCCGCACTTTCTCAATTATATATTGCGTCCCGATTTGGCTTTTATTGTTGGGATGTTAGGCAGATATATGAGTAACCCTGGAATGGATCATTGGAAAGCAGTCAAGAGGGTTATGTGCTACTTACAGAAAACAAAGAACTACATGCTCACATATAGAAGGTCGGATAGTTTAAAGATCATCGGATACTCTGACTCAGATTTTGCTGGATGCCAAGACATCAAATGATCCACTTCAGGCTATATATATATATATATATATATATATATATATATATATATATATATATATATATATATATTGGCTGGAGGGGCTATTTCCTGGAGAAGTGCTAAGCAGACACTCATAGCCTCTTCAACCATGGCAGCAGAGTTTATAGCTTGTTATGAGGCATCCAACCATGGGATATGGCTGCAAAACTTTATCACGGGGCTGCGTATAGTTGAAAGTATTGAAAGGCCACTCAGGATATATTGTGACAATAACTCATCAGTAATGTATTCCAACAACAATAGAAGTTCGTCTAAGTCAAAGTACATAGACATTAAATTTCTTGTTGTAAAAGAAAGAGTTCAGAGTAAACAAATATATATAGAACATATAGGTACAGATTTTATGTTGGCCGACCCACTAACTAAAGGACGACTTACACCCAAGGTCTTTCATAAGCATATAATCAAATGGGTGTTGTATTATTTAATGATATTTTAGTTTAGTGGAAGTCTGTATTTATATGACAGTTTCTGCAGAAATAAAGATTTCAGTGTTTTATTTACTTTAATTCATATGGAATAAAGTTTGATCTCGCTAAAGAAAAGGATCAATTGAAAATAGGCATGTTCATATCACATTACATGTAATTTTCATGCTGCACAACCATATTTGATCTATGTCGTTTGATTGTATTAGTGTATGTGACCATTGATGGTCCAGCTACTACCAATGTGAGCGAAGGCTGCTTTGATCCTACACTAGTGCAGTCAATAGACCAAATTGTTTGAAATCCTTAAGTTATGATAATAAAAGTTTTGAGTACTCATAAGGTAGTGCACATTTATCTGGTTACATATGAGGTCCAAGTGAAAGATTGTTGGAAAATACTCATGTAGACCAACATATGTAAATATGTATATTTAATTATCATAATGTTAGTCCAATAATAGGTGATCTAATAAAGTTAATTGGATATTAAGGATTAATTTTTTGATATGTAACACAATGTGTAGATACCCATAACATGTCTCTAATTTTATGATGGGCTGAATAGAAACATGATTACATAAAGTCAAATGGTTATGGTCCCTGGTTTGAACACGATTTATAGGAAACATCTCTCTTCGAAAAGGTCATGGGTATCTTTTCATTAAAGAGATGCTTATTCGAAAATCGAAAAGGTTCCGTCTCTTCGGAAAGGTCCATACGAAAGGATAAGTTTTTCTATTTAAGCATTTCTGATAACTCCCATCTTTATCAGAAAAAATCTTCTGCGATTGTGTTGATAAACCGGAAGCACCATCTCCAACCAAAATCAGCCAGCATTCGGTTACAGTGTTCTTCATTTTTAATAATGGCAGAACAAGGTACGAATTTCGCACTTTCTCAATTATATATTGTGTTTCGATATTATTGACATAAGAATTCTAGGGCATTGAATTCGTATTCGATTTTCATGAATTCTATCATCATATTCTTGCTTCTTGTATATATCATTAATCATAAGCATCTTTCTCGCTTTTTGTATATCAAATGCCTTGATCATTAGAAAAAATTGACTATCTTTTCTTTTCCTCTTTTGGTTAATACATGTATCCTTTAAGAAAAATAAACCTGCTTCATTTCGTGTATGACCACAGACTTCCTATACTAGAGTAATGCACAACACAAGTAGCTTTTGGCTTCATAAAAAAATTAAAATAAAAAATCATAAAATACATGAGTGTTGCTTCAATATTTATCTCCTATACCGGTATATTTTCAAAACGAATTATTATTTTCTTTTTCTTAAGAATATAACAACTGTTTATTTTTTTTTTTCAAACCGAGTATTTTACCATAGCAATGGTCCCGACCAAAATACTCTCTTTGTCTGTCATAGTCTCCATCTCATTCTCGCGCACTCTTTTTCTAGCTTTGAACAACTGCCCCATGTTCCTCATTGTTTTCTTCTACTAAGTTTTATTTGGATTTTTGATTCTTAAGTAGGTCTAGCTTTCTCGGTTCGTCCCAAAGTTAAACCGGTCTTCTTCTTCTTCTTTTTCACGGAAGGTGATCAATTGCAACCTCGACTCCGAATTCTCCCACCCTTCCCGCCTTCTCTTCGACTCGACAACCAAACCAGAAAGAAGTCAAGAACACCAGGCCGCCATTAATGGCGCTCCCTTTGTTCCTCCTCCTCTTCCTCCTCCTACTCTCAGTCGTCCCTCCTCCACCTCGCTCTCGCTCTTGCCCCAATCCTTAGCCAGCGCCGTCGAATCCCTTTCCTCCGCCGGCTATGTCTCCATGGCCCTCACCCTCAACCTCACCTCCCCAACGCTCCTTGCCACCGCCACCGCCGGCGCTACACTATTCTCCCCATCCGACGCTGCCTTCGCCGACTCCGGCCAGCCACCCTCCCCTCCTCTTCTCCGCCTCCACCTCGCCTCCCAGCGCCTCCGCCCCAAAACCCTTCGCTCCCTCTCCCAAGGCGACCAGATCCGCACTCTCGCCCCCGACCTCTCCCTTTTCATTACCACCTCCGCCACCGAGGGCCGCGTCTCCCTCAACGGCGTCCGCATCAACGAGTCTGCCCTCTTTGACGACGGCTCCCTCATCATCTACGCCGCCGAGGACTTCTTCGACCCCTCTTTCCGGATCTCCTCCCTCCCCGCCCGGTCCCTCGCCCACCCTGGCTCTGTGATCCAGTGCCAGCCCTCAAACCCTAGCCGATCCCTCGCTAGCGCCTCGGCCAAGCTCCGGTCCATCGGGTACTCCTCAATCGCCGCCTTTCTTGATCTCCAGCTGGAGTGGGGCGGCTCCAAGGGGGCAACAGTGTTCGCGCCGGGGGACGACGCTTTGGGTGGCTGTAAGGGGACTTTCAGCGAGCCCTTGGCGGTGTTCCAGCGGCATGTGGTGCCGTGCCGGCTCTCAGGCAGCGACCTAGCTGAGCTCGGGGCAGGAACGGTGGTGCCGACGTTCGCCGAGGAATTCACCATCAGCGACGACCGATCGGACGGCCGGTCGCTGCTGAACGGCGTTCCGGTGTACGACGAGGGCCTATTCGACGACGGGTCCGTCGTGGTCCACGGCATCCCCGATGTGGTCAAGCCCTTGGACGCGTCGGTGGATTTCGGGTCGTGACCTGAAATTCTGGGCGCCCGGGTTTCTCTCGTTGAGTTCTTTAACTTTGAACAAAAGTGACTGAATGTAAAAAGAAAGCGATCTTGGGTTTGATTAATACTCATTGTTTCTGATTGGATTTCTGAAAGAGATGAATTATTTTGGAGTTCACAAATATGATGCATTTCATAGAAAATTTCACACAAGCTTTATTACATCAACTTAAACAGGCAGTATAGTAATAGCATACAAAAGCTCAAAAGTTTCAGGCGTTCACAAATCTGCAGTTCTTCCTCACTTCTCCACCCTCAGGGTTGGTGATGTTCCCCATCTTCACCATAGAATCAGAGTATTGCTTGAAGAAGGCGACAGGGTCTGCCCAGTATTTCTCGACGAGGGTGGATGTTTCGAATCCCATGAGGCTCGAATACATCTCCTGGTCGGAGTTTAGAAGGCCAGTTCCTTTGAGGAGGGTCTCGAAGAAGGCATTGTCGAAGAGGTTGGGAGTGAAGTTGTCCATGGGAGAAACGTTATCGTCTCCTCCTTCCGATGGGCAATCCTGTTTCAACTTGCTAAGGTATGGCAGTGAGGATGCTTCAAACTTTGCTGTCAGTTCGAAGTCTCCATAGATTCTATCCCGGAAGCTCGCGCAGCGAGACACTCCAATGGTATGGGAACCTGCAAATTTTGATTTGGTACCATGCATGCTATCGTCAGTGGAATATATGGTTCATCCCATGCATCAGCCATGCACGTAAATTACTTAAACGAAAAGTTGGCGATAGGAGACGTTTCATGCAATCGCGCGCCCCCCCTATTTTCGAAATGATTTAAGTGCTATTTTAGCTATACGTAATTGTGTGCAATGAAATAAATAAGATTCAGACTTCGAAACATGGGGAAAATCTCAGTGGTATGTGGTAGATGGTGTTTAGTCTGGCAATTTTTCTTAACAATTTTTTCTAATGCATGCAGAAGTATTAATCGGATATTAGAACTAATTAGAACTGATCTTGTGTGAGTGCATTAATGTATTAAACTGAATTCTGCTGCGAATTGATTCATTTTATAGCGGATCGTGGTTGAGGTAATTAAATATGATTCTAGGCATATGTTAGATTAGATCAATAGCTGTAGAAAGGTCCATGGTGAGATGTCATGAGCAAAGGACAGACCTACTAGGGCAACCAAGTCTGTTGCCGAGAGACCTTTGGCCAGAAACTTAGAGACAAGTGTGGCGAGGCCCTGCTTAGGAGTCGGAATATCCGTGTTTGCTTGTTCCAGGTTAGCAGTTTTGGAATCCTTCCTGCCCACCGGTACATCCCAATAGGGCCCTCCGAGCTGCTCGGTTCAAAGAAAGAACACAGGAGAAGAGCAAAAGCATCAGTAAATAATTCAGAGAGACAGCAGAGAAAAAAATTTAATATCACTCGGTGCGTCAGCAATTGCCAGGGTCCTCGATATCCTTAAAAATCGTATACATAGTGAAGCAAGTGTTTGGATGGGCACCAGAATAACACCATCCCTCGCTGCTATGGCCAGCAGATCAGCACAGGAGACGACGCCAGGGCACTCGGCCTCCAGGTTGGTTTTAATCTTGTCAACGATGTCGAATCCTTTCAGAGAGTTGACATTCTGCTCTGCTTGCTTCTCCCCTATCAGTGTGACCGTGTCGTCCAGCAACACCGATCCATCGCAGCCCTGCATCCATGCAAAAATACTCGTGTACCATCAACGTTGTGGGCATTTAGTCACACTTAGTGTAGCTCGAGCCATTGCTTTCCGTTTTTAGCAATCAACGTGTGCTGACCTGAACAAAGCAATCATGGAAGTGGAGGCGAAGGATGGCTGCGCCATTGCGGGGGTCAGCATGCACTGCACTCTCCATCCCTCTTCGCACAATCTGCTCGGCATTCGGGCATGTCTTCAAGTAATAGTGCAAACTCAGTTGAGAAGGATCTTGTGGCTCCAAGAAGGTGGAGAGAGGATCTTGTGCCTCCAAGAAGGTGGAGAGAGCCCCTAGAACAAGAGCTGAGAATAGAAGCAGAGGTTTAGAGGAGGAGGGATAGCAAGCCATTGCCAGCCCTAGCTCTTCTCTCTTGGGATGATGAGAGATGATGTTGAGGTCTCTATTTCGATCGCCACCCCTATTTATTTTGATGTTGAGAGAGCACGTGGTGGGGTGAGGGTTGTCCAGAGGAGAAGCCGAGTCAAGAGGGGATCAACCAACGTGAGTGAGGTTGGTGGAGCTAGCAAGCTAAATCTATCAAACTCCGGTGGTCTTGTCCGAAGTGAGCTTCGACGATCTAAGTGGGAGATTTTTGATTCGTTTGGTGGATTAAGTTCACCGATCTCGGAAGTAATGCGCAGCTTGGAACCGATTTGTCTCATTGAATAATATTAAATTTTGTCACGCTATGTGGTTCTAGGATGTAATCTTAGAGGCCAATATAAGAACGGAAGTCCCAATTAACCATACATGCACGACTATATATAAAAGAAAATATATTTATTTACTTGTCGTCCTATAAGTTGTTCCTTCTTTTCTTTTATATCAAATTTATTTATGAGAGTCCATGTTTGTGAGTATTTAGCGGAGGTGGGCACTGGGCCATACCAGCACGACACGGTCCAGGCCCATTGGACCGCCCCAATAGCTGTGTCGTGCCTGGCACGGCTTAGTTTATCACTGGACCGCACTAGACACAGCATGAAAAAAAAAATTCAGACACGTACCGAGCCTGAGCCGTGCCGGGCTAGGCATGGCCCATGGCACGGCTCAAGCCCGACCCATGGTGGGTCGTGCCTGGCATGGGCCGTGTCTGGCATTTTGAGCCACGGGCCATGCCGAGCCTAAGCCGTACCAGCTAGGCACGGCCCACGACATGGCTTAGGCCTGGCCCATGGTGGGCCGTGCCTGGCACAGTATGGCTGGGCCGGTTTCTAGCCATTGAAAAGCCGTTTAGGTGGAGTTTTGACTATTTTACCCCCTCTTCAACAGCCATATAAAACAACTATATTAAAGGGTATTTTTGAAAAAAAAAATTGAGACTTTTATAAATAGTCGATTCCTCCCTCATTCTCAATACATCAAACCAACTCTTCTCTCCTCTACTACTACTATTTATCTCTTCTAACAAGTGCTCTAGCAGACTAACAATTTAATTTTTAGTTTGCAAGTGTTCTGGCAAATGGCAAGTGCTCTAACAAGTGTTCAAGTACTGCACAAGAGGAGTTCTTGTTGAGAAGTACAAGAGAAAGGAGGTCACTTCTTGTTGAGAGGTAAGAGCACAAGAGGAAGCTCATAAATCTAGGCTCCATGCCTCCATCTCTGATCCTCTTCTCAATTCTTTCTTTTGGTTAGTTTTTATTTTTTGCATTCGTTAATTAAAAATTTTAGAAAGTAATTTTAACATGCATCCTTTTTCTAAGGGTGAGGAAACTAATTCCTAACCCTAACCCTAACCCTAACCCCAACCCCAAGTTTTCTCTAGAGCCAGTGTCTGTGAATGTCAAAATCAGTGGGAAGTCTTTCAGCTTGATGTTAAGTCGGCATTTTTGATTGGTAAATTAGAAGAGGAGATTTATGTTGAGCAGCCAGAAGGCTTTGAGGTTTGTGGCCACGAAGAGAAGGTTTATAAACTGAGGAAAGCCTTGTATGGTTTGAAACAGGCTCTAAGAGCCTGCTATAGCAGAATTAACAAGTATTTTATGGAAAGTGGTTTTGAAGGCAGTAAAAGTGAATCTACACTCTACAAAAAATGTCAAGGCAAGGCTGACCTAATCATGGGTTGTGTGTATGTGGATGATTTGATTTTCACTAGGAATTCAGTCTTTGATGAAGTGTTTTAAACAAGAGATGATGGCTGAATTTGAAATGACAACCTAGAAAGGATGAAATATTTTCTCACATGGGGGTTATGCAAAGTTCATCTAGAATTTGTCTATCTCAAGAGAAGTATGCCAAGGATTTGCCGAAGAAGTTTCAGATGCAAACTTGCAATTCAGTTGTGACTCCAATGAATTCAAGTAAAAAATTGTAGAAGGATGATGGTTCAGGGAAGGCTGATAAAAAAAGGTTTAGAAGTTTGATTGGAGGATTAATTTATCTCGCCCACACACGATCAGACATTATGTTTGCAGTGAGTAATTATGCTTTCAGATTCATGCACAATCCCTCTTAATCATCATTTTGGAGTTGCAAAGAGGATCTTAAAGTATGTGGTAGGAACAGCATATCTAGGAATTTTGTATGCCAAGGTGAATAATTTCAATTTAATGGGTTTTTATGATAGTAGCTGGGCCAATTGTGTTGATGATAGAAAAAGCACAACTGGTTATTGTTTCTTCCTTGGATGAGGATTGATTTCATGGTGCTCAAAGAAGCAATCAATGATTGCTTTATCAAGCACAGAAGCTGAATACATAGCTTCTACAGCAGCTGTTTGTCAAGGTGTTTGGCTGAGAAGAATAATGAAAGATCTGGGAAAAAGGCAAGAGAATGCTACGGTTCTATTTTGTGACAACAACTCAGCTATAGCCTTAGCCAATAATCTCGTATTTCATGGGCATTCAAAGCATATAGAGATCAAGCATCATTTTATTCAGAAGCTGATTGAATGGAAAGAAATCAAAATGGTTTACTGCAAAACAGATGAGTAGGTGGCAGATATTTTCACAACAGCTTTGCCAGAAAAATAGTTTCTGAAGCTAAGATTATTGTTGGGTTTAACCAGTTTGAATCAAGGGGGTGTATTAGAAGTATGATTCAACCCTCAAAATTATTGTGTGCAGGCTTTAGGTTGATGTTTTTCACCCGATTTGATTGTTCAGCCAGGTCCATGTTCTAGGTCTAGGTTCTTGAATGATTTTAGAGCTCCTTTATTTGGTTCGAATGGGTTGTTTTGTGTTCTCTTCTTGTGGTTGAGTGTATTTCTTTTCGTTTCAATCCTACATTTTGGGGCTTACCATCAATGGAGCAGAGGAGAGAGAAAGAAAGAGAAATTTTTTTCGTGCCTTCGAACAGTCTCCTTTTAAAAATGAACTTAGAACTTAATGCTAGGAGCCATCCATATGCCTTGTTATGATAAAGCTCGTTAGTGGATAGGATTACTATAACTACCACAATTACAATGTCAGCCGATAGTTGCTATGCTACGGCATCCATAATGTGGTGATACCTTCTGGCATAAAGGTGTGCATTAATATAATTTCACTCTTATGGTGCATGTATAGTTTGCAGTTCTCTTAGACAAATGATCATGGGCTCTCTGAGTTATGCTCTTCTGATGTTGTTCAGCTACTATAGATATCAGTAATGTTGCCTCAGGGCTATATATCGCTTGGTAGGATGTCAATTCGTTGCCAGCATAATTTGACTATTACATGGCCCTCACTCTTAAGGTCGAGATGATCTACTTAGGTGAGGGACTAGGTTTAAGTGATCCTCGGTTTTGCTTAGAGTAGACTGATCTTCTAGGGGGAGCTATCTGTTGCCTTTGCTCGGATAGTCAAAGAATTCTAAGCCGAGTCCTTCAATGACTAGCTAACCTATTTTGGTGTAGACACCTTTATCATATTTTTTCAGACAAACTATGATGGTGTCTTATGGTTGTTTCTGGATTCCATCTTAAGAAGTGGTGACAAGGGAGTTGTGGAAGGCTAGGTGCTTTCTATACCTCTTCTTCCTCTTCTCCTTCCATGATATTCTCTTCTTCCATTTATCCTTCCCTCTTTGCTTTCACTCTCTTCTGTTTTTCTTTTCTTCTCCCACTAGTAGAAAAAATATTTTTAGCGACCGCCAGTCGCTAAAAGTTAAAAAGCAGTGGCTAATAGTTTTTAGCGACCGCACCGCCACATGCTGGCCGTCAGAAACTCGTCGCTAAAGACTTTTAGCGACCGCCAGTATTAGCGACCGCTTGGGGGGGACAGAATTTGACTATTAGCGATCGCCTGAAGGGCCTTTAGTGACCACCTAGGCGGTCGCTAATACTATATATTTTTTATTTTTTTATTTTCTATTTTCTGATTATTAGCGACCGCCTGAAGGCCTTTAGCAACCGCCTAGGCGTCGCTAATACTATATTTTTTTTTATTTTTTTATTTTCTATTTTCTATTCTGAAGGAGCATTGACGACGTCCTTTTAAGCCATTTGCGACCGCCTAGGCGGTCGCTAATACTGGATTTTTTATTTTTCTAATTCATTTTATTTTTGGTTATTGGATTTTTTTGTTTGGGTACCTATACCTATTTTACAAAATTATATAAACTAAATATTAAAATTAAATTGTACACACACAATAAAAGTATAAGCTAATAAAAAAATAATTTATCTATATTAATAAATCTGCAACGTCTTTGATTTATAATCCAAAAAAAAAAAGATCTAATACAATTTTCAAGAAAAAAACATAAAGAAAACAGTTGTCCCAATGCAGCACCAGTCAATCAACCTGAAACAAAAAATTAAATTTATTAGTCAATAAAATATAAATATAATTAAAGAAGAATAAATTGTAATTATCTTCACAAAGGCATTTTCAAGAAACAAGTTTTAGCATTTTAGAGAGCTACTTGAGTTCAAGAATAGCATATTAAGGAGAAGAATGTTGATATGTAATATGCTTTTGCAGCAATTTTTTATTAGTTTAATTCTAAGTTTATATATGCATTTGTGTTAATTAAGAGAAGTCAAAGAGTTCTTTGTAGTCCCAAGTAAATAGCTATAGTTAAGTTACATTGGAAATACCCTTTATCAATGTACTATACCAAGAAAAAATAAAATGAAAATAGTAAATGACCTCTTCATCTTCAGAAAATGACAACCTAGATTGACAAGAAAGAAGAGGAGCCATAGATATCCACTTTATCCCTTGGATGCAAATAATCCCATGCCTTGAACATTCATTTACCATTTATGGATAAGCCAAAACTCTTAGTCATGGTATCTCGACATGCTGATCATCCTTGTCCAAGAGTAGGCCTGCCCATAAATGGAGAAAAACTATTCTGCAATAGCATTAACATGTTCCAGCATGTGACATGCCTAGATGTAGCTAAGGACATAGAAGCTATGGAAGGTGCAGACTGATTGGCTTCAGGTTATTATGTGGTCAGAATTAAACCCTTCTGCTCGGTGTCATGACTGATGTTGCTTCCTTATTTGTGCCTATACAATGGAACTGAGCTCATATACCAAGGTTCTCATGCCAATCCAAATGATATATATATATATATATATATATATATATATATATATATATATATATATATATATATATATATATATACTATATGTATAATGTTTCATTTCTCAAATTGATAATATGTGGATCCTATTGTAAATGCATTCTTTTCTATTACTTAATTACACCACCTCGCATTTACTCCTGAGAAAAATGGCTAAAAATTTGTATAAAATGTATATTTATAAAATACATTGCAAATACTTTTTTTAGATGGGATCACATCATCCATTAAATACTCACAAACCAAGTGCATTGCATGTGCCAAGATATATGGCTTCAATGCATGTGTTTCTTAGTATGATCTCTGCAGTCTCTCCCTTAAAGTTAGGGGGTGGTAACTGCATCATTTTCTCAAAAGGTAAGCTCCAGTGCTAGTGCTATTAAAATAGCAAGTAGGTACCAATGCAAGATTACATCATTAGCATTCCTTAGTAGAAGTTATATTAGCCATTTAAGTTCACTTTTATATAATCCTTTTCCTCATTGTTTGCACGTCTGTTATTGGTGAAAAGTTTCTTTCACTCATTTACATTCTGATTATAATCCGATAAAAGAGTTATCAGATAAAGCATAAATAGAAATTAAAATATCAGTGGACAATCAGGTATTCATGTGTTTCTTAAGGTGGGAGGAAGGGATATTTTCATGGTGGTTGAGGTGATTAATGACAAGCTAATGCTTTTATGAATCAGCCCCACATTAAGTGATTAATTCAAGAAACTCAGAAGCAACTAAGCTAACCAGCCACATATAAGTAGATAAATATAGAATGAAAGATGTTGAAATATGGATTGCTTCCAAATAGTACTTATAACAATGTAAGGCCCTGCCTTCCCTGCTTTATAACAACGTAAAACCTATCCATACTTCCATTAAACTATTCAAGATTCTTCCCAAAAAAAATAACTATCATCTACAATGCAACTTTGACTCTCCAGCCACATGCGATCAATATAAAACTCCCAATATCAAATAGGAAAAGAAAAAATGTAAGTCTTCACGGGCAAATAATGTTTACTACAATAGAAGATCGGTGCCCTACTCATTCCCAAGATAATACATGAAGTTCTATCAATCAAATAAACCGTAGGGAACTAAAAGCAGCATCATTTAACCCGGAATAAACAGTATTCCGCACGACAGAATCCCCGGTCATCCAATCATACCAACTCTAGCATAGCAAGAACATCTCGAACCAAAACTCTCCTTTCAGAAGCGTTAGCAAAAAGCAGTAGATTGACCAATACAGACCTTGAATCGATTAACACATACAGAATCAAAGATCCCAAAAAAAGCCGATTACACAAAAATTTTGAAAATACAAAATAAAGCGAAGCAATACCACAAAAAAAAAAGAAAATCTATCACCAGAGGAGTGTTTCAAGAACGAATAATACAACGTAATCTTCCAAAGATTCAACAAGAAAGAAATAAATTATAACAGAAGAAGAGGCGAATCGATCGATCAGATGATAAACCCTAGAAAAAGAGATCGCTTTCGACGGGGAAAAGAAAACTAGGGCTAGGGTTTGGAGCAATACCTGAGCGGATGTCTCCTCCGACTGCTTCCGCTCTTTCGACTCTGCTTAAAAACCCTACGTCGGGGTTTGGTCACGGGGTTTTGGGAGCAACGAACTTGGGGTTTCGATTAGGGCCTCGACAGAATCCAGCTAATGCTTTTATGAATCAGTGGACAATCCACATTAGCGACCGCTTGAGAGCGGTCGCTAAAAGTGCCTTCCGCGACCGCCCTCAAGCGGTCGCCCAATTTTTTCTACCTTTTGCGACCGCCCTCAAGCGGTCGCTAAAGGTGCCTTCCGCGACCGCCCTCAAGCGGTCGCTCGATTTCTTCTGCGCCAAAACTCCAGCCTCTAGTAGTGTCCTCTCTTTTCGGACTTATCTAGTTTTTCTCTAGCGAGTAGCCAATAGTTAAGGGTGAAGCTTTTACATACAATCATTTGACCTTTTTCATTTTTGACATCTAATGGTCTTGAGTTGCCTTCTAATTTAATGAAATAATTAGTTTGCATCTCTTTGATGTTGTTGGTCTTTTTCTTTCTTTCTTTCTTTTTGAAAATTGTGAAGATTCACCTATAGTAAGCATATCCCAGGGGCTCTATCTCTCTAGTGTTATGGTTACCATCTAGATCCCATGAATTCCCAACCGATGTTCTTGATAGCAAGGGCCTTAGTTGTCTTATCCTTCCTTTTCAGCATGGTGATGTAACATTGCCTCACCACCGCCTCGTTACCTCTAGATTATTTAACTCCATTCTCGATAATAAACTTCATGGTAAGATAATAACTTAATGTAACATATCTTAAAGCATTAAGGTTAGGATGCCCTAATTAAAATGAAGTTATAAACCAAAGGAGCTTTACTTATTAAAATAGCATTGGCTTGGCGAGGCTCTTTCTTGGCAATCACTGGTTAAGGGTGATAGTCTCCTTGACTTAGACTGGGTTCTTCAAGAAGCCAACTAGCAGGCTATTATTAAAAGGCTTCAAGCAGTTCTTGCTGATCTTCATCTTTTTAAAGGCTTCAAAGTAGAAGATATCAGCTAAACTTTTATTGTCAATTTGGATCCTCTTCATCTAGTAGTTAGCAATTACCATAAAACTACTAGGGCATGGTCGTGAAGAATTTAAATCAGTTCTTAGGTTGGCATTGAAAAAGAACGACTTTCTTAGTCTTCTACCTCTGAAGTGCCTCGTTCCCTATGAAGGATGGAACAAGGATATTCCATAGTGTTCTATTTTATAGAGAGCAAAGATTCTATTCCAGTTACAGCCGGACAATACAAATGCAATTTAGTTCGAACAAAATTCGTGATAATTGTTACCAGGAAAATGTGCCATCCTTGGAGCTTTGCGCATGCCAACGTCACAATTATTAACTGCAAACCTAATCTTTTCTTCAAACAGCTTCGTACTGTCTGGTTGATTTCACGGAGCTACAAATCTCTCTTTCATTTCTGTGGTTAGATTTCTGTTTTTTCTATGACATTCATAAAAACAAAACTTCAGGAAGATAAAGATCGTCTGTCTGTCCCTCAAACATCTTTGGTGTCTTTCCGACAAACATCATGGTTTAACAAAGATTAACCTAATACAGTTGACGAGTTATGTAGCTTCCGTTCTTCATTCCTCGCACTGCATTGACCATCTGACAGATAATTCTCAGGTTTTCTTTCTCATCAATGGAAGTGACTTTAGTACCATAAGTCACCCTGACCAACATCTCCACATATTGGACCTTTTCAAAAAGATCATAGACCATCCTGAACTCTCAAGCAATTCACTCCAGGTGCCACCTCAAGTCGGTCCCATGGACAGGGAAGTCAGGGTTCTCAGATGCAGGGATAAGAAGAAGATGAGAATTTGAGAAGACCAAGGCATGCATCAATGAAGGCATATGCTGAGACTATGAATAAAGGGCCAGTTCACTAAGGCTGTGTTTGAAATAGGAAATAAGAGAGTATATCCCAGGGATATCCTTTCTTATTCCCAAAAGCCATAACTATAAAGGATAGCTGAGAATAACGCTAACTAGAGGGATAACCCATGGTAACCATAGGTTATCCCCTTAATTTATTTCCTAAGAAATGCAGAAATAGCTAGTTATCCCTCCAAATAAGAGTAAAAAAAAAGTTATCCTATGAATTTACCTTTTTGCATTTGATATAATCAATGGGATAGCCAGAGGATATCCCTAGAGATAGCCAGGGGATAAACTTTATCCCGTACACTTATCCAACGATAATATTTTTTCTATCAAACACTATCTAAGAGATCAGACATCGAGTTGGATGTGGATCAGATGTTCTCCAGCTCTGTGATATCCGAGAACAGTTATGGCATTGTCCCTTCATTCTGGTGCTCATAGAAGAAAGCAGCTCTGTTAGAGTGAATTCTGTGCAACCATAATATCCCTTTCCAGGATAGGTAGTTCAAATCATTGGATAATACGCAAAGACCCTCCACCTTGTAGGTACAAGCTTGCCAGCCTTCGCTAATAACTCCATATATTAACAACTTCCAGTTTTAAAATGTGATTTGCACCTTTTGAGAATTTGTGGGGTGCTGGATGGAATATCTTTCATGGAGGAAAGCATTGGTTGATCCCTAAGCTTGCTAAATAGTGCACAGGGAATATTATAAAGTACTGGAAGATATCGGAACATATATTGATTCTGAGATACAAAAGCAGTTTAATGTTTGATGAATAGCAAATATAATTAAAGGTTAGTTTGGGAGATGGGTTCTAAAATTGCGAGAAAAGGAGGAAGTATAAAATTGTCCTTGCAGGATTGAGCTTTAGCTTCTTTAGTTCTCAAATATGGTATGTTTAAGAAGGAGAGAACTCTATGTCAATAAAATCTCAAGAAAAGATCCAGAGTATTTACCAACCACTGGACTTCACGACCCAAAATAACAGCACAATAAGCAATGGGGCTTCACTTTCAACACGGTATCTTACTACATGGACTCCCTGTCGCATACTTTACAGTAGAGCTATTCAATCCCATATTTACCCTCTTGTTGTGCCCGGTGAACGTTTTCTACGTCTCAAGTAAAATCACCAAGAGTACCAAAGCCAAGCCCCACACTGGATGCTATTCAATGTACAAATTCTTCTTTGGTAGGATTCCCTTCATAGAGTTTTGTCACGCCCCGAATCCAAGGTGGATCGAGGAAGTGGCAACCCACCGCATGTTGAACATACAAAACGTTCAATAACAAAAATGATTATCAATCAAAAGTCAATTACTATTATGCTATCAAAAGTACCAACATTCTTATTATAAATTTCAAACAAAAGATGTCCAAAATACAAGAAAACATAATGTTCATTCAAGTTAGGCTGACAGAAACTTTAATCTAACCATATCCTTAATCTAACTATATCCTTCTTCATTTCCTTGGCTTTGAAAAATGTCAACAAAAGTTTAATAAGTTTAGACTCAATAAGTAAGCCTAACATAAAACATATCATATAACTTTAAGAATATAACATATCTTGATTTACTTACCTTCATATGTCAAAACTTTCATATTATTGTACTATCTGATGTTACTTATATTCTTAAAATTCATTGAAATCACAATGTATATTATGACTCAAGATTTCTATTCTAAGTTTTCAAATCATCATATTGTATTTCATCTTATTACAAATACATCATGGTCACAAATTATGTCCACATATATCCCTATGACAGGACCAGAACAGAACACCACAAATAATCCCTGTAGATGAGGGCCAGAACAGAACACCACATATAATCTCTGTGGATGAGGGCCAGAACAAAACACCACATATAATCCCTATGAATGAGGGCCAGAATAGAACACCACATATAGGGTGTATCCTTCACATATATCCCCTATGGAGGTAGATCCCGATATCAGAAATCATATCACATATCACATCATAGTGGACTGCGGGTAACATAGTTTCTTATTCAGAACTTATTTTTCTTTCTTATGCAAATGTTAACCATAAAATTCTTTAAGTTAACCTAACGTATACACATTTTCATATTGTACTCTCTATATTAATAATATTAAAAATCTAACATTTTTACTAATTTATGATTTGAACATGTATTATTATTCCTACTACTATTGCTATCATTAGTTATTTTATGAATTATGTAGAATTAATCTAAAATCCAAAATATCATTATTAACTTTCATATGAATAAAATAATGTATCAAAATTCATTTGCATGATAGTAGCAGATACAAAAATAATATATATCATGTATAAATATTTTATTCAAAAATTACATAATTCAATAATTTACTACATTACTCATGATAAATGGCTTACTTACTTTTATCGCTAATCCACACGTCCAAATCAATTTTCTAAGCTTCTGACACCTACAATATAATATTTTATATTTTAATTTTTAAAATCTGTAAGGCTAAAATAGACTCCATTAAGCTATCAAGTCTTGTTCTGTGTCCAACTTGGGGCTCGAATATCTTTATGTTCATTATTTTAAATTGAAAAACAAAAATTCTCCAACAAACCAGGATCAAAGCTGATCTAAACCCTATTTTTCTTTTATCAAGCTCGACCCAATTTGGGCCAAAAATTTTGGCCCAAACAGGCTGACTGGGCTGGACCAAGCCCAGACCCAATCCCTCTCCTCTATTTCAATCCCTGGTTCACTCGAACCAAGGGAAGGAGCCAGTGGCCAAGGGCTGTCGCTGACCCTCCCCCATGGCCACATGGCTGGCCATCGATGACCGGCCCCATGCCGGTCGCCGCCGCCGGCCTTCCTCTTTCTTTTCTTTTTTTTCCCTTTATTTCTTCTCCTTCCTCTATTTTCTCCTTGTGTTGTCGCCGCTTGGGAGCAGCGATGCCACCCTCTCACCCTCTCTCTCTCTCCCTCTCATCTCCGCCCTTGTCTCCTAGATCCATCTCTCTCTCCCCCATGGAACAGCAACCCAGATCTCTCTCTATCTCTCGAATCAAATATGGAATTGAAACACAAAACAAAGGCAAGGGAGGGAGATTATCTGCGATTCGACTAGGCCGGTGAGGAGATAACAACGAGAAGAACAAAGATGAACCATGGTAGGAGAGGAAGGGTTTCTCTCTTTTTTTTTGCAGAATATTCTCTTATTATGGTTGTAATGTCGCAATAAATGCGGATGTTATACTCCTCCCCCTTAAAATAATTTCATCCTCGAAATTGCTATTGATTAATCACACCACATAATTAATATCCAGAGTACAAATATAAGCTCCCATACTCCTTAAATGAAAATACAACCATTAATTCACTTTACATTCATATACTTAAGTTACAAACATATGAGGGCATTTCCTTTTTATTTCTTCCTCAAGCTCCCAAGTAGCTTCCCGCTTGGTATGATTGCTCCATTGCACTTTGACATAGGGGATGCTACGTTGTCTGAGGACTTGATCCTTGCAGTCCACAATACGCACAGGATGTTCTTCATAGGTCAAATCTTTCTTAAGCTGAATTGGTTCAAGTTCTATCACATGGCTAGGGTCTGAAATATCTTTCCTTAACATGGAACATAAAACACGTTATGTATCCCAAAGAGTGCTGGTGGCAAAGCCAAGCTGTAAGCTACTTCTCTAACCCTGCTTAAGATTTCAAAGGGCCTATGAATCGTGGACTCAATTTGCCTCCAATTCCAAATCTCATCACATCCTTGGTTGGTGATACTTTTAAGAATATATGATCTCCAACCTGAAACTTCAAATCTCTCCTTCTAATATCAGCATAGCTTTTCTGTCGACTTTGAGCTGTACGAAGCCACTCTTTAATTAGCTGTACTTTTTCCATGATCTATTGTACTAGCTCATGACCTAACAACTTTCTTTCTCTAACATCATCCCAACATAGATGAGATCTACATTTTCTGCCATATAAAGCTTCAAAAGGAGCCATTTGAATGCTGGCTTGATACCGTTATTATAGGCAAATTTCACTAAGGGTAAGTGATTATCCCAAGCACCTCCTAAGTCCATCACACAAGCTCGCAGCTTATCTTCCAAAATTTGGATAGTTCTTTTGGACTGTCCATCTGTCTGAGGGTGAAAAGCTATACTAAAATTCAGTTTGGTCCCTAGAAACTTATGAAGACTCTTCTAAAATTAGGACACAAATCTAGTATCTCGATCTGACACAATAGACACAGGAACTCCATGGAGTCTCACAATCTAGTCTATGTATAAACTGACCAATCTTTCACTGGAGACTCCAACTCTAAAAGAAAGAAAATGGGCTAATTTTGTTAATATATCCATAATAACCCAGACTGCATCATTACTCTTGGGAGTTTTGGGTAGACCTATGACAAAATCCATAGTGATATTATCTCATTTCCACTGAGAAATCAATAGAGACTGAAGAGGTCTAGCAAGTCTTTGATGCTTAGCCTTTACCTGCTGACATATTAAGCACTTGGTCACATATAAAGCAATATCCTTTTTCATTCCTTTCCATCAAAAATGTTCTCTCAAGTCCCTGTACATTTTTGTGCTACCAGGGTGCACTGTATAGGGTGAGTAGTGAGCCTCCTTTAAAATTTCGGCCTTCAATTCCTTCACATTTGGAACACAGAGTCTCCCATTAAACCTTAGAGATCCATCCTCCATTATGTAAAAATTATTCTAAACCCCAGATTGCATAGCTTCCTTAATTCTTTGAAATTCTAAGTCTTCTTTCTGGGAGGATTTGATCTTCTATCAATCAAGGTAGACTGAAGTACTAGCGTTGCAATTTGTCCATCAGACTGTTGTACTCTTAGGTCAACTTTCAACTTCTCCAAATTCCTTCGGATGTGAGATTGAGAAGTAATCATGAATGCTAGTTTAGAAGAAGACTTTCTACTCAAGGCATCTACCACTACATATGCTTTTCTTGGGGTAGTGTAGATTCAAATCATAATCCTTTAGCAACTCTGACCATCTCTTCTATCTCAAATTTAATTCCTTCTGCAAAAAGATGTATTTCAAACTTTGATGATTTGTATATACATCACAAGTCTTCCCATATAGATAATGCCTCCAAATCTTCAAAGCAAAAACTATTGCTACCAATTTTAGATCATGGATAGGATAGTTCTGCTCATAAGGCTTCAACTATCTAGAAGCATAAGCTATCACCTTCCCATTCTGCATTAAGATACATCCCAATCCTTTCTGAGAAGCATCAATGAACAAGGTAAACCCTCTAGATCCTGATGGAAGGATAAGGATAGGAGCTGATACCAAACATTGCTTGAGTTCCTGAAAACTTCTCTTACAATCCTCAGTCCATTCAAACTTTACTCGCTTTTAGGTTAAGCGGGTCAAGGGTAAAGCAATACAAGAGAAGTCCTCAACGAACCTGTGATAATACCTAGCTAGCCCCAGAAAGCTCCTGAATTCAGACACATTAAAAGGTCGACTCCAGTTCACAACAGCCTCAATCTTCTTCGAATCCACAGATATGCCATCTCTAGATATCACATGACCCAAGAAAGATACTTGGTTCATCCAGAAGTCACATTTCTATAGCTTGGCATACAATTTATTCTTTCAAAGAGTCTGCAGGTGGTCCTCATGCTTCTTCTGACTTCTCGAATACACTAGGATATCATTAATAAAGACTACTACAAACTGGTCCAAGTATGGTTTAAAGACCCTGTTCATCAGATCCATGAATGTTGCTGGGGCATTTGTTAATCCAAACGACATTGCCAAGAACTCATAATGGCCATATCTAGTTCTGAATGCAGTCTTGGGCATATCCCCAGCCTTAATCTTAAGTTGATTATTCCTTGACCGAAGATCAACCTTTGAGAACACTTGAGCGCCTTGGAGTTGATCAAATAGATCATCAATCCTCGACAAAGGTACTTATTCCGCAATGTCACCTTATTAATTTCTCGATAATCAATACAGAAATGAAGACTACCATCCTTTTTATTGACAAACAGCACTGGGGCACCCCAAGGAGAAACACTGGGTCTGATGAATCTCCGATCCAGAAGCTCCTACAACTAATTCTTTAGCTCCTTTAGTTCAATTGGGGCCATACGGTAAGGAGCCGTAGATATAGGTCCATGTCAGGGGCTAAATCAATAGTGAACTCAACCTCCCATTCTAGGGGTAATTCAGTCAATTCCTTAGAAAAGACATCAGGAAATTTCTGAACCACTAAAATATTTTCTAGTTTAATTACTTCCTGCTGAAGATCCTTGACCACAGCAAGAAACCCATGACAACCTTTCTTTAGATATTTCTCAACCTGCAAAGCTAATACCAACACCGAAGCAAGACTCTCTTGTCTTTCGGTAAAACTGAATTCATATTGATTTGAAATTTTGAAAATCACCTTTTTTTCTAAAACAGTCTACTGAAGCATGGTAGGAGGCCAACCAATCCATTCCTAGAATTACATCAAAATCTTTCAATGAAAGGACTAGCAAATCTGCTTCCAAATCTTTATCCTCAATTTTTATCTAGCAAGATCTACATACTGAATCTACCACTAGCACATCCCCATTGGGAAGAGAAATATTCAACTCTAGCTCTAGTGGCACTGGTGTCAAAGATGCATTCTTGATAGTGAAGTCTTTAGATATGAATGAGTGTGTAGCACCCGAATCAATTAAGGTGCGAGCAAAAGAGTTGGCTACTTTTATCATACAAGATCATAAAAATTTAAACCTTTTCAGATGTCATAAACTTTAATTATAATATTCATTTATCTTATCTATCATTTAAGATCAATGTACTCACAAGATATGAATGCTATAACTCGTAAATCTTAGATTAATAGGCATACATGTCACCACCGAGTTAGAGGCAGCAACATCTTGTTATGTAAGGGTATAGACCCTCCCCTGAGTCCTGGGCTGTTGCTGATATCTCCCTTAATCTGAAGGAGGTCGTCGATCATTTTTGAATGGACAAGAGGCGATTCTATGATCTATTTTGCCACAAATAAAGCAGGCACCAGTTACTTTGCAGCAGTCCTTGCCTGGGTGGTAATCCCACAATGAGGGCATTGGGCTTCATTACCCTTCTGACCAGAGGAAGCTTGTTTTGAACCTCCTTTCTTTGACTATCCGGAACCCTGACCAGAAAAGGGTCTCTTCCTCTTCATTTGCTGATCTCTTTCCCGCTGCACCTCATTCAAATCTCTTTCTATTACCAGGGTTTTATTGACAACTACAGCATAGGAAGAAAGTTCAAAAGCATTCACAGCTTGCCTCAATCTGGCCCTTAATCCCTCAGTAAACCTATGAATCTTAGCCTCTTCATTTGCTACCATAGTAGAAGCAAAGCGGGCCAATCTGGTAAACTCAGCTTCATATTGGGCCACAGTCATATTCTTCTATTCCAATTTGATGAATTCAGACTCCATTTGACCCCGAACACTCTTAGGAAAATACTTGTTACAAAAAATCTCCTTGAACTCATCCCAAGAAGGAATCCTACCATTCAACCTGCTCTCATATAGTAGCCACCAATCATAGGCCTTGCCTTGAAGAAGATAAATGGCAAATCTGATTCTTTCTTCTCCTTGGCTGCCATAAATATTAAATGCTTTTTCCATTTCTACTATCTATTTCTCAATATCAGTAGGATTGGTGGAGTCGATGAAAGGGGCAGGAGCTAACCCTTTAAATTTAGAAAAACTTCTAACCCCCCCCCCCCCTTGCCAAGGCTAAGATTGGTGATCTGATTGGGCAGCCAAACCCTATGGGTTAGGTAGACCCTACTGAGTAGGCTGACTTTGCTAAACAGGTTAATCTTGCCGAACAGGCTGAGCTTGTTGTGCAGGTGGACCTTACTGTTGTTGTTGTTGCATGGTCTGCACCACTTGCACGACTCAACAAAGAGCCCACAATATTTCAACCTGAAAGTTTGCTTGAGCATTTCCTATCGGTTCTACAGAGTCAGATCCTCCAAAAATATTTGGACCTCCGAGCTGGTTTGTTTCGCCAACCTAAGTTCCATCACCGTTGACCCCTTGTGCAACAAGCCATTTCTATAATTTCTTGCCATTCACGTTTCAATCATTTCTTTGCATTTCATAAGGTAAATCATTAATCTCATGCTTTCATAACAATTTATTTAAGGTCATTAATCTTCCAAGTCATCTTAATGCCTTGACTAGGACTAATTCTGAGTTTTATCCTTAAGGTCAAACCTGAGCTCTGATACCACTATAATTGTCACGCCCTGAATCCTAAGATGGATCCAGGAAGTGGCAACCCGCCGCATGTTAAACATGCAAGGCGTTTAATAATAGAAATGATTATCAATCAAAAGTCAATTACTATTATGCTATTAAAAGTACCAACATTCTTATTACAAATTTCAAACAAAAGATGTCCAAGATACAAGAAAACATAATATTCATTCAAGTTAGGCTGACAGAAACTTTAATCTAACCATATCCTTCTTTATTTCCTTGGCTCTGAAAAATGTCAACAAAAGTTTAATGAGTTTAAACTCAATAATTAAGACTAACATAAAATATATCATATAACTTTAAGAATATAACATGTCTTGATTTACTTACCTTCATATGTTAAAACTTTCATATCATGTACTATCTGATGTTACTTACATTCTTAAAATTCATTGAAATCATAATATATTATGACTCAAGATTTCGATTCTAAGTTTTCAAATCATCATATTGTATTTCATCTTATTACAAATACTCCACGGTCACAAACTATGTCCACATATATCCATGTGATAGGGCCAGAATAGAACACCACATACAATTCCTATGGGTAAGGGCCAGAACAAAACACCACATATAATCCCTATGAGTGAGGGCCAAAACAGAACACCACATATAAGGTGTATCCTCCACATATATCCCCTATGAAGGTGGGTCTCGGTATCAGAAATCATATCACATAATCACATCATAGTGGACCGCGGGTAACATAGTTTCTTATTCAAAACTTATTTTTCTTTCTTATGCAAATGTCAACCATAAAATTCTTTAAGTTAACCTAACATATACACATTTTCGTATTGTACTCTCTATATTAATAATATTAAAATTTTAACATTTTCACTAATTTTTGATTTGAACATGTATTATTATTCCTACTACTATTGCTATCATTATTTATTTTATGAATTACATAGAATTAATCTAAAATCCAAAATATCATTATCAACTTTCATATGAATAAAATAATGTATCAAAATTCATTTGCATGATGGTGGCAGATACAAAAACAATATATATATCATGTACAAATATTTTATTCAGAAATTGCATAATTCAATAATTTACTACATTACTCATGATAAATGGCTTACTTACCTTCTATTGCTAATCCACACATTTTCTAAGCTTCTGACACCTACAATATAATATTTTATATTTTAATTTTTAAAATCTATAAGGCTAAAATAGACTCAATTAAGCTATCAAGTCTTGTCCTAGGTCTAACTTAGGGCTCGAATATCTTCATGTTCATTACTTTAAATTGAAAAACAAAAATTCTTCAACAAACTAGGATCAAAGCTGATCCAAACCTTAATTTTCTTTTATCAAGCCCGATCCAATTTGGGGCCAAAAATTTTGACCCAAACGAACTGACTGGGCTGGACCAAGCCCAGGCCCAATCTCTCTCCTATGTTTCAATCCCTAGTTCACTCGAACCAGGAAAAGAGCTGGCGGCCAAGGACCGACCGCCGGTGGCAGCATTCCTCTTTCTTTTCTTTTCTTTTCTTCTATTTCTTCCTCATGTCGTCGCCACTTGGCAGCAGCAACACCACCCTCTCACCCTCCCTCTCATCTCCCCCTCATCTCCGCCTTTGTCTCCCATATCCATCTCTCTTGCTCCCATGGAACAGCAACCTAAATCTCTCTCTATCTTTCAGATCAAATATGGAATTGAAACACAAAATAAAGACAAAGAAGGGAGATTACCTGCGATTCAACCAAGCCGAGATGACAACAAGAAGAACAAAGATAAACCAGGAGAGGAGAAGAAAGGTTTCTCTCTTTTTTTCCGCAGAATCTTCTCTTATTCTGGTTGTAACGACGCGATAAATGCGGACGTTACAAGTTTAGACAGCCACTTCTCTTTTGACCGTAAAAAACTGAACGCATGGGCTTCGGGTGAAGAGAACTTTCAGCGGTCCACTAAATCAAATCTTCTGGGATCAGGGTTACAATTCTTCAAAACTCCTTGAAATGCCGCAGGAATGCTGACTTTTGATAGCTTTCAAACAATCATGTAGGATCAGCACAAAAGAGTTCAAAAGCTAGCAACAAAATCCTGACCGCAAGCACTCATGACTCTCAACTTAGAAAGGGAAATCACCACTGGATTCAGTAATGCCAAAAGAGAGAATGGAAATGTCTAGTGGATTACTGGAAATTCGTGATACAACAAGAAATGCTATTTTGGGACAATTTTGACGAACAGATTGGTCATGAATCAAATGTCTGTTCAATCAGTATTATCTAATCTTGCATCCTTTATGTATCCAAAAAAAATATACAAAAGCCCTCTAATGATGAGGCATTTCCAATAACAGTTACACCACTTCAAAAAATGCATGATAAGAGACCTACAAATCTAGTTGAAACGTTAATCGGGAAAATGAGAATAGCCTGATCCTCTTTCCAACACAAGCAAGCCATCTGGGTTCTAGTAGCGAGCACAGAATCAAGAAAATCGAACAATGATAGCAATGAACATGACAATGAAGCATGATATTTTGGTAAATTCATTGTCTACAAAAGAGTACATAGTTAACAGTCTTCCCAATTCAATCTTCATGCTCCTCTTCACCTTCAGAATCTGCATTAAAAAAGATATGACATTGTACTAAGGAAAAACTTCCAAATACTTTGGGACTTTAAAGATGAAGAGCAAAAATTTATGTTAAAATTAAGACCTATAAAGTAGATATTTTAAAAGACTAGAATATGCAATGATTTGTGATAACTAGAAGATTTTAGACAAACATTAACTTTATGAATCTGCCATAAGAAGGCCGGATGTCCACGAGTTTTGTTTATGTGCATGTGTTTGGTGGATGCATTCTGCAAATACATTAACTAAAAAAAAAAAGAAAAGAAACATACCTGATCGAATGTCATCTCCAATATGTCCTCCTGACTGGATTTGTTTTTTACACATCCGGTACATTAAAACAGACCAGTAAATATGAAGAACAAGCAGAGAGAACAGGAGTGTGTTGAAAACATAATAATATATGGGTCCTTCAAACTGGTGCTTCTCCTTGTCCAAAGTCAAGATCACTTCATAGCTGCCATGTCAGGCCAAAGAATGAGAAATGAGATCATATGTTCTTAAAATACTCTTCTATGGAACTCCCATAGAAAATGGAATCAACTGATTCAATATCAAATGTGAAAGTTTAGTACCAGTTACAAATATACAAATTATATAGTGAAAAAATCTATATTATGCTAAGAAAATAATGCATTCCAGTGGTAATTGTGTAAAAACAAAATCACGCAACTTTATTAGTGGATAGCATAGAACTAGATAACTTCAAAACTACTCTTCATGATGCCGTATCAAACATGACAAACATTTGATGTCATAACCGCACTCGTAAAGTCAAGTTACTGGTACTAAACTTTTTAAGATAATGGAATATCTTATATGACATGCCCTTTCAGCAAAATATTACTGGTTGTTTTTAAGATAGCATGCCCTTTCAGCAAATTTTTTTTCTGAGCCTAACATATATACACATTTCTGGAAAGAATGGCGAATATATGAAATGGCTGATTATGATGTCATAATAACCAACTTAGGACATCTTTGGAATAGCTATTTCATTATCGATGCTGTTTTGCTCTTAGTAAGCACATTATAGGACAACTTTGCACATGCTAGATAAGTAGAGCTTGATCTGGCTATATTCCAAAGAATATCCACTCAAACCTAATCAAGTTTAGTTTTCAATAATGAAGGTTCCACATCAATGATTTCATCCACTGAATGTGATTTACTACCTCTAAAATGCTTATATACAAAAAAAAAATCATGTAATTTATAGACCCCTATCTCATGCATCAAGCAGTCAAAAAATTGAATATATGCTGTTTTGGGACCTCTTGCTGCATAGGCTAGCAATATCTAAATTATATGATTTTTAGTATATGAGTATTTTAGAAATAGTTCATCATATCTAATGGCTTAAATGATCGACATGGAACCCCACCATCCAAAACTAAACCTAACAAGATTGTTAAATCCAAGCAGACATCTCTCAAATGTATCCTAGTCAAGTTACACACACAAACACCAATCTATATATAATGCATGTACATGTGTATGTAAATCTAATATGATTTTAAAGTTGTTCATCCACATGATCGAGCAATGCAGGTAAAAAGGGAATGTACTAGCATTTGTAGAGTTAAATGATGAGGTATTCAAGCACTCAAAAGTGAGAATTCAATCTTTGTTGTTATAATGATTTCTTTTTCTCAAATTCCATTGTTGAAATGTAAAATGTTAGTCAAAATTCCTTCCAGTCCATGTTTGCTCCCTGCATAATTTGTTGCTGCTTGTGGACTATAGACGATTGTTCTAGTTTGCTGGTCCCTTGACTACCGGTGACCTCCACTGCTGGTGGTCAGCTCCCCCTTCTGAGTACGCTGAGCTAATGGCCAATGCTCTGAACACAATTTTAGAAGCTACAATATGGTATGACTACCTTCTAATAGCATTCAGGCCCTTTGCTAGTGGGGTTGTCCTGCTGTTTATTTGGGGTTATAGGGGCATCACATTGATCATCATCATAATCCTTCCTAAATTCTAATTCAAATGTTATTAAACCCAACTACTCATAGAACCTTCCTAAAATCTAGCTAAAGTCTCAATCTGTAATCAAGCCATTTTTAAAGATTAATCAAACCATCTAAGTGACAGATGCCCTAGTTTTGTTCCTTCAGTGCTCCAGACAAACAGATTATGGACTTGAATAATTATGATAATAATAGTGCCACAAGATCCAGGGCCTTGTCTTCATCATTAGCTTCCACTGCAAGCATCTTGGTCCTGAGATCTTCTTAGTGTCATGAAGGTGAGATGACAGAGGACCATGTATGATTTTCAAACCATCATATTGCCAGTTAGTTATGAAGCCCTCTAATCAACAATCAATAAGCTTTGGATCATCCATTTAAAAAAGATTGCCAATGAATCTAGCAAATCAACAAGGAACTGAAACGCATAGGCCAATCATTGGTCCAATCCCAACGATTGGCTTCAGAGCTATGATATGATCTCACTTACGCTCCTCATATTGTTCTTCAATGGTTTACTCTTCTGCCTTCAAAATGCCAGATGGATCGTGATCATAGACTGCAAGGTTCTTGGTTGATAAATGTTCAATTGCAACATCTTGGCATGATGGATATGCTATTCATATGACAAAGCTTCAACTGCAGGCTCTTCATGCAATAGTTCTTTAGCTTCTTCACCTCATGACTCTTGAACTGTAGTTCAACCTCTAGTATCTTTTCACTCGGTAGTGCTGCTGCAATTGCATCTATAGTTGTCCTCATGGTAATTATTGATGTTTGTAGAGATAAAACCCCGTCGATTCAATTTCCTAATTGATGTTCTCTACAGTCTTGAAGGAAGGCACCAAATAGAGAACTGAGATCCATATGTATAAGCATGCTGAAGACAAGATAGGAGATCAAGATCTGGATCTTATGCTTTAACACCAAATTTAATGCAAGGCCACCTAGGGATGACCTACAATAGTTTGGAAGACCTAGGGAATGTACTTAGGGCTGATTCAACTGCTTGTTGTTCTGACTCTGATTAGATTTAAGGACAAAAGAACCACTACACATGCCCTAAGTCTTTGGTGGTGGGAGAACGTAGGAAGAATGAATCCTAAGGGTTTTGGGCTAGGTTCATGCTAGCCCTATAAGCACAAACAAACACAAGAATGTAGTTTGAAGAGAATAGAAGAAAGAAGAGTTGTGGGACAGAGAGAGAACAGGAGAGATAATAGTTGGCTAAATCTGGCCTTCAGTCCTTTCACCAGAAGAAAACATATCATAGCTTCTTGCCAGCAACAGTTAGTTCAATTGGTTAGCATCTCTACCTAAGGGCTTGCCCATGGAGGAGGCTTGGTTCAAATTCTTGGCATTGCTCAGCATATATGCGTGTACAAAACTTAGTTTCAACAATTCATGTCATCTCCTTCCATCAACTTGTTCCTATGATTGGATACTCCTGTGCTATGTTTCTTGCTCATATTATCCATTTTCTGCCTTGTAGTAACCTAATTTTATGATAGTCAGCTTTCCTTTTTCCCCTCACATAAAGTCGGCAAGGGTCTTTATTAAACCACTTTGATTTAATTACATTGCCAAATCTGGACCAATGACATACACTTCTCTTGAAGGGAGCAAAAAAACACTTCATAGCACCCTTTATCATATAGCAATTGGTTCCTGATCATCTGTCTTGTAGCTCAAAAATTTTCATGTCATGATATAGTCTAGTTTTAGCTAGTACTTTAGGATAAGATGATTCTATAGTTCAAAGATAAATGTGGATTTTTTTTCCATTCTGGGTAATATTAAATAAAATTTCAGCAAATCTTCAGAGATTTTCCATAGCAAACTGTAAGATATCCTAAAACATAAACTCAATCCTGCAGGATTGTTCTACATATAATCTAAACATAACCTCAGATCTTTATTGAAATAAATGTAGATATCACCCCAAGATATGATTTCACCAAGCATCCCTCAAAAATTTTATGCAAACCTTTCTGGATATTCAAGGTATACCACAGCAAAATTAATTGCCATATATCATCATCATATGAATCATCCTAACTACAACGATCATTAAAAAGACTAGTTTGGAGAAGCACAAGTTCACCCATGTAGTCACAAACCACCTAAGTAGAATCCTAGAAGTAATCAACCAACTATTATCAAAAGTCATTCTTGATAGCCCTTTTAATCTAATGCTGTTGTAAATACAAGAACAACAACCATAACAAACCTTAATCTCAAACTAGTTGAAATCAGTCATACGAATTCCAAACTAAGCTTTAATCCATTTCCTCCACTCCACTCAAAGTACTTATAGCCTAATGGATAAGGTGTCTGACTTCCAATCAGATGATTGACTTCAAGTCCCACCAGGTAAGATCATTTTATCATTTAAAATTTGAGCTATTTATATATTTTAAGGTTTATATAAAACAGATTTTGTCTAGTGACCAACTTGGTGCTGTGGTGTAGTTGGTTATCACATCGGTCTAACACACTGAAGATCTCCAGGTCAAGTTTGGGCAACGCCATTTTTTTTTATTATTTAACAATTGCCTTTTTGACAAAGTAGTTCGTACATTCAAGTATAGCTAGTTCGCTAACTTGAGATGAAAGACCCTTTCAAAACAGTTTTTTATCTTCACATTTGATGCTTACATGAAGTTTTAGCTAAGAAAAATTGCTATTAGTTAGTCAATTTTAAGTCATTTGTCACCATAGTTTTCCAATTCGCAAACTACATAAAAAATCAAAACTCATCAGGCTTGTAACCGAACCGATCAAAGTTTTCAGACAGTAAACTGTTGGCAGGGCAGATAAAAAAACAGTATAGCAATTAACAATTTAAATAAAAATGCTCATTGAAAGAAACACTTAATAGCACATTGCAGCTATAGTGAATCTTTGTAATATAGTTCTTAAAAAGATATTAATAAAGAAACAGGAAGAATTGTCTCGAATGGAAAGAAAATATATTATAATATACAATTTCTTGAGCTATTATCTTTAGTTTCTAATCTTAATAAACTATAAATCCATTTATGATACACTGAAACCGCCCTAAATGGCTCATACTTTTCTTGCTGCATGTGACGGTACGAGTATTGAAATCATGAAGTTAAAATATCTACATGGAAAGACTCATAATTACCTTGTACTTCGGAGGATCCAGAAAGGAAAATATATGAGGCGAAGTATAGTCCATGAAGTAGCAAAAAGATAAAATGACACATTAGCGAGCCACTCGGTAGCACTATAAGTGGCCATCTTTCCTATTTCTAAGAACACATCATTTGCATCATGAATGGCCAACACAACTGATCCAACACGAGCAAACCTGTTTGAAGGGTAAGATGAGAAATAGTCTCATGTCAAGAGATACAGTCTTAGTAACTGTCAACAGGAATAAGGATTTTTCAAAAAAGAAACAGGTAATATTTTATGGTTTAGACAAAGTTCCATTCACGAACCTTGCTAGAATAAAACTTACTGTATGCCTTGTTATGAACTCTGAAACCTGTGCTTTTCATTTTTAACACAAAAACTTAAGTGGTCTTTCTAAAACTGCTATTCATCTGACCATTCACGGTTACATATATAGGCTATATTGTCATGCCGTATAAACCAAATTGAGGAAAGAATTTGTCTGTAATAATATATATCCATAAACTAAATATCTGAGTGCAAGTCAATTACTTCTATAAATCATCGTGGTGATATGTGTTTTTAACAATTCAGAGTTATCATTAAGGGAGGTGATCATTACATATTAGGCATAGAAATTATAGTCTAAAACGAACATTTCATTAATTGCAGTGAGACCAGAATTTGTTTTTTGCTAGCAACCAAGGTAATAATGGTAATACCTTAAGATGAACACATTCATACTTCTGATATTGTTGCACTCCCACAAGCTAGGTCGTACCCTCGGGGCCACACCTCTACTGTCATTGAGTGAGGTTCTGGTTTCAAGTCCTGAATAGTGCATCCCCATCCCAAATATTTGGACCTCAGCAATTTACCTTGGGTAGGCTCTCTCTCTCTCTCTCTATATATGTAAGGGGAAAAAAGAAAAAGAAAAAGTTTTCTTAACAGTTGACAATAATGTATTACTGATATCAGCTCTGATATCTTGAAGAAACTCTTATAATATGGCAAAACATGTCAACTTGCAATTAATGCGTAACATCCAAGAGTGGGAATATAATGTTTTTTATGTCCATGCTGTTTTCTGCTCACAAAATCCAGTAAGGCTAACGCTAAGGGACTTCACTTATCTTGTGCATGTCCCAAAATGGACCTTTGTTCTAATTCAGAATGAAATTAAATGGGTCATGGATGTAACCGACTGAAACCTAGTTTTAATATATAAATAACATGGCAATGGATACCCTTAAAAAAAAAAAAATCCTTTTGCACAAAACATGGTCATTTATTGGTCAAGTTGTCCTCCATACTTGACAGGGACTTACGAATCATGGGACATTCAAAGAGTCCCAAGCAACCAAAAGTAAAATTTGTCCAGGTCAGCAAAAAAGAGGGAAAACCTGGTTGAAAATGATCTTAACTACCCTTCCAGCTAATCGGTGTTGATCATATGCACTGTGCATATAGTCATGAAGTACCAGGCACCTCTTTTCCCTCCTAAGCAGATGCATCAATCCTGGAGAGGCAGGCCTCAATCAGATGTAAACAAACACCCTAAGGCCTTTTCCTTCAGTCTAACTTCAAGCCACTCGCTTTTAAAGCCTCAACTCACAGTTTTAAATTGCTGATTGCATGAAGTCAGTCTGCATGCATGGTTTTGTCTTATCTTTGTTTTTACTTCTACCAGAAGTTTTGGATGTTGATGTTTGTCTAAAGCTATCCATTGTAGGAAACACAGTGGATGCTCAACATAATTTATATGCATTTTTCTTTAAATACTTTCACCCTTAAAAAAGGTTCAAGTATTACAGTTCCCAGCTTGGAAAAGTTCCATCAGTGTTGATGTAACATATTATAATTTGCCCCCTTCTTTCTTTGAACAAATAAGAATTCCTTTCATGGCTGAGAGAATGAAGCCCTTTCCTTCCCTGTCTCACAAGAACATTGAGTGTTGTTCCTACTACTTCCACTTATACACCCACAATTATCAAGCTTCTTGAATCAAGGTCCATGCAACTCAATAAAATCTGAAAAAATCAATCTTCTCTAATATTGACTGCTGGGATTGAAACTCCAGTAGATCTTCAAATTCATATAGCTGAAAGGAAAGGAAAAATCAAAGTGCATCCCATCTAATCTTGAAGCCTGTTTACTTTGAGAATTCAAGTGCAAAATATTGATATTTTACATAACCACAACAGTGCATTAGATTGGTGTTCATCCAAAAGCAAAACATGTAATTGTATGCAAATGGTTATATATTGTGAGGAATAATCACATCAGTGCATTAGATTGATGAAGAGCCATATTTGCTGCAAGAGGCATACATAATAATGAAAACAAAATAGAAAACTTCTTCAAGGAGAACTATGAGATGATGTCTACTGGAACCCAAGGTTTGGATACAAGAGCAAGGTAAATAAAGTGCACAAGGAAAAATTTATGGCTTCAAACAATCAGTAAGGTTCTGATTTCATCAAAGTCTATAGTAACCAAGATATGTTAACTCAAAAGGCTGTTAATAACTCCATTCTCAACAAGCACAGTACCACAAGTCATATCACGCCTGTATAATATTGGTAATATTATGATACTTTGCAATGATAGTAAAAGTAAAAAATTCCTTGGACATTTTCTCTCAAGGAATTGGAATAACACTATATTTTTCTTCTCAAAGTGGAAGTTGCAAATCCACCAATGCCAATCCCAGGACTGGATGAAAATGTTGGAGGGTTGGCACTAGATTGACACCAAGTCATAAAAAGCAAGTCAAACTAAGAAACAGGCCCAAATTCAATAACATCAAAGGAAGCCATAAAAGGAATGCCTGACAAATGGGAATCTATAAAGCTAACTCCAAACAATTTTGACAAGGATTGATGGTTATGCTTATGGCTGAGAAAGACATGATAAAAATAAATAAAATGTCACTAAGTTATTTACTAAATCAGATATATTATGAGCAAAGCCAATCAATGTTCCTACTCTAGAAGGATGTACAACAATACCAAAGTTGGTTGGTTAGCTAACTTATTTAATCATTAAATGATTTGATATTATATTAAACTATAAATATCATGAGCTAATCAAAGCAAACTCCAACAGCCACATTGTAGGCATTTTAGGCATGAGGAAGGAGTCTCCAGAACATATAATTTATATATATATATATACGGTTTATCACTTTGAATTTCAGTCAAAAAAAAATAAATCCAATGGTCAAATTTCTTCTTGCGTAAAAAATATAAATGGGGCCCGATAGTTTGTGTCATTCATAGATGATCATACAAGAACAACATGGACATTCCTTATGAAAGAAAAATCCGAAACAACCACTATATTTCAATCCTTTCATTCCATGATCTCCACTCAATTCCAAAGCAAAACTCAAGTTCTTAAAACAGATAATGCTAAGGAATATTTTAATTCCATTCTTGGCCCTTATCTTTCCAAGCATGGTGTCATTCATATAAGCTCTTGTGTTGATACTCCGCAACAAAATGGGATCGCTGAGAGGAAGAATAGACATTTACTTGAGGTGGCCCGCGCCATTATGTTCTTTAATCATGTACCGAAACACTTTTGGGGGGAAGCCATACTCACAGGAAAGGTGTTTGAAGGTGCACTGGTCATCCTATCGAAAGATATGTAGCTTATGGGAAATTGCTACCATCTTACAGGACTTTTGTATCAAACCTTAATAGTGTGCAGATTCCTAACTCTATCCAGGAGGCTCTCTAAAAGTTTCAGCATGGAAACAAGCAGGAAGATATTCGGGCTCTAGAGAATAATGACACATGGACTCTTACAAAGTTACCTCATGGTAAAAATCCTGTGGGCTACAAGTGGATATTCACGGTCAAATACAAAGCAAATGGAAGTGTCGAGAGATTCAAAGCCAGACTTATGGTCAAAGGCTTCACAGGCATATGGAATTGACTACCAAAAAACCTTCGCACCCGTTGCCAAGCTCAATACTGTTTGGGTTCTACTTTCTCTTGCAGTGAATCAAGATTGGCCTTTACACCAACTTGATGTTAAAAATGCCTTCTTGAATGGAAACCTTGATGAAGTCTACATGACAATACCTCCGAGCTTGAAGAATAGTTTGAACAATAGGTTGGTTTGCAAGTTGAAGAAGTCCTTATACGGCTTGAAGCAATCTCCTCGTGCTTGGTTTAATAGGTTTGCTAAAGCCGTAATTACAAATGGATACAATCAGTGTCAAGCTGATCTTTGTTAAATCTAATCCTGGTGGTAAGATAGCTATCCTTATAGTATATGTAGACAATATCATCTTGACAGGTGATGATTCAGAGGTAATTATCAAACTCAAAAAGATGCTTGCAACAAAATTTGAGATCAAGGATCTTGGGACTCTCAGATACTTTCTGGGAATGGAGGTGGCTTGGTCTAAGGAGGAAATTGTCATCTCCAAAAGAAAGCACATCTTAGACTTATTAAATGAACCAAGTTGCTTGGGTGTAAACCTGCTAACACACCTACGGATCCCAACAAAAAGCCAAACAGAAGTGAAGTAATCTAGTTGACAAAGGAAGATACTAGAGACTTGTGGGTAAGCTAATCTACGTATCACACACAAGACCTAACATTACATTCTCAGTCAGTGTAGTGAGCTAACACATGAATAATCCGAGTGAGGATCATTTGAAAGCAGTAAACAGAATTTTGAGATAATTGAAGATGACTCCTGGACATAGTTTGCTCTTCAAAAGATCTGAAAACCGTAAAGTTAAGATATACACAGATGCTAGCTGGGCAGGAGAGGTAACTGATAGGAGATCAACCACTAGTTACTGTTCGTATGTTTAGGGCAATCTCGTCACTTGGAGAAGCAAAAAGTAAGCTGTTGTCTCTTGAAGTAGTGCAAAATCAGAATATCGTGCTCTTGCACTAGGGATATGTGAGGGAATATGGCTTCAAAGGTCATTAAGGGAGCTTAAGGTTGAGACAAAGGACACAGTCAAGATGTTTAGTGATAGTCAAGCAGCCATTAGCATAGCCAAAAATCATGTGCACCATGACAAAACAAAACACATCGAGATTGATCGATACTTCATCTCAGAGAAGGTCAACAACATAATTGTTCAGCTAATCTATGTTCCAACAAGACTTCAGATTGCTGATATTCTCACCAAAGCACTACCAAGGGTCAGCTTTGATGAATTGAACTCTAAGCTTTATTTGTATAATAAATACAAACCAACTTGAGGGGGTGTGTTGAAAATAGCCGATCCTTATGTGTTTGATTAGGAAGTTATTTATTCTCTTTATTTAGAATAAATTTTTAGCTTTCTGATTTTTTCTTAATTAGATTTTGTAGATTTTCTACTTACCTATTTTGGTAGGATTTCTAATTCAAAGGAAGTTTGTTTCCTTTTTTTTTTTTTCTGTGGACCAATATAATAGCCACCCTTTTATATATATTAGGGTGTAATTTCATTAATAAAAAGGAGAAAGGAAAAAAAATCTCAGAATTCTTCAATTATTTTTTTATTCTTTTTATTATATACTCTTTTTATTTAGAAATAAAAAAAATTATTTCTTTCATGCTCATTTATGCTATTCTATTATTTACTTTGAAGATGATAGCTTAGGCTTCGGGACAATTCATGATCGAAGGATACAGATTGTACTCTAGAGGTAAGATCTCTTCAGTGAAGATAAACAACCACTTAAGGTCTCTATTACTTTTATCGCTAATAGATTGAGTCGAAACAACTACTTAAGGTCTCTATGGGTTCGACCTTTACTCCTGCTACTCTACGTAGTAATATAAATTAAGATAATTAAATCGGTGCGCTGCGATACGCTTCAAATTTTGGCACCGTTGTTGAGGACCTAAGCAGTTGTTTTGAAAATAAATAAATAAATATAAATATAAAGTATATACATATAATTTTTATTTATCTATTTTTAATGCTTTTTAGTTTCTTAGATTGACTTTGGTATATTTTTTTAAATCCAAAATTTTTACACTGACATCTCATAATTTATTAGAAAATTAAAAACTTAATCACAAAAATTTAAAAAAATATATAATTAATTTTAGTTTTAATTGTTTGCTAATTTCAGAGCTTGGACATATGTTTTGCTGCATATCATTTTCATAAAATACTTAAGGGCACAAACCCTTAATCAAGATAAGGTAGGGAGTTAATCATCCTTCCTTAGCCCACAAACCATATTTTTATTTTGCATTGATCCAAGCTTCTAAATTTAAAATTAATTAGACGTCAGCCCTAGGAATTTTGAGCTCAATAGGATAAAGAGGCTCTAGAGTTGGACCGGGTTTGGATTGGTTGATTGCTTCGGTGTCTAAGGAAAGCGGTTCAGGGACGAGCACGAAGGAAGGTGGTTACTTAATTGGTTCCGTTAGCTTACCTGACCAATCTAATTGGTGTCTAAGGCAAGCAAGGGAGGACCCCCACCAACCTTACACTTACCTGGCCGAGCCAGTTAGTCAATCTTGGGCTAGGAGTGCTCAAAGGCAACTTTGGAACAGTTAAGAGATATCTAGATCTAGGTTAACCCTAGGATATAGAGTCTAATTTTTGTTAACTCGATTGCAAAATAACAATTAAACCCTAACTAAATTCTTCTTTATTACTTTTTAGCTTTAGGACTCTCTTAGGACACTTCTTTGTAGAAAGAATAATTGTTGTTTGCTATAGAGTACATCGATATGGTGTATGCTTGGTCGCCGATTGTTACAACCCGATCTTGTACCCTTAGATCCTGAGATAGAAAGAACCTTTAGAGTAAACAGACTTAGAATTATGGACCCTAATAATGAAAATGATTTACCATGCCAGTTAAAGGAGTATTTCACTCCTTCAAAGTATACCTACTTTCCTTGCATTCAAGTGCCTCAGTGGAGGCCACTCAATATGAGATTAAGTCAAGCGTGATTCAAATGTTACCTTCATTTTATGGACTTGCAAATGAGGACCCTTACAAACATCTAGATTAGTTTCTCGAGATCTGTTCGATTGTAAAAATTCAAAAATTTTCTTACGATGCTCTTAGACTTAAGTTGTTCCTATTTTCTCTCAAGGACAGCCAAATATTGGTTAAATTTATTAGATACCGTAACAATTTCAACTTGGGACCATCTTCAAAGAGAATTTCTCAATAAATACTTTCCTATAGAAAAAACTAATCAAATTAGAAAAGTCATAGCAAGTTTTTTCTAAACAGATGAAGAGATGTTTCACGAGATATAGGAGAGATTAAAATAATTGATTAGAACATGTCCGCATCATGCCAAACCCAAATGGCAACTGGTCCAGTGCTTTTATGATGGTTTGTCAGAAAAGCACTGGCAAATGGTTGATGCTTAATGTGGTGGGACATTTATGTTGAAGAATGAACATGAAGCTTGGCAACTCTTTGAGATACTGAGTAAGAATTCATTACATTACATGTCAGCTACTCGTAGAGACCCTCCCGTAGGACCTAAAAGAGGTGGAATATATGAAATAGGTCATTCTATATATATCTATACTAAGGTAGATGAATTGTCTCAGAAACTTAACCGAATTCTACAAGTTGGAAACACCCCTTCTCCATCTACTCAATTACATGAGATTTGTATAATCTGTTCGAATCCGACCCATCCCACGGATAACTGTCCAGCTGCATACCAATTTTCTGAGCTTGTTCAAGAGCAAGCCCACCAAGCCCAAACCCGAATGGCTCTTAGATCAGGAAATGATCCATATTCGAATACTTACAATCCTAGTTGGTGAAATCATCCAAATTTTTCATGGAAACCCCAACCTGTCATCAATCCAAAATCAATCAAGCCTAACCATCACAAGACTCAGTTCAGAAGCATGTCGTATTCCTAATATCCAAATTCTCCTCAACCTCCACCAAATAATCATGATTATACTTTTGAAGAAAGGATGCTATAAGCGCTGAAAGGGCTAAAAATAAATACTCAACACCTTCACTCCCACACACAATCTATCACCAAGCTAAAAACTCAGATAGGTCAGCTAGCAATAGCTTTCAGTAGGAGGAAGAGTAAACTACCCAGTCAGCCCATTAGTAATCCAAGAGGGCAATACATGGCTGAGAGCTCCACCGGTCCAGAAACTTCTCCTGAACATGCTAATCTATCATAACCCTTAGAAACAGGAAAACCTTAAATCAGCCTGAAGTGACTCAACAACTAGAGCAACTTATACTGACCAAGCTAGAAAGGAAAAATATTGAAGAAAAAAAAAAAAGAACCAATTGACATAGCACCGACACTTAAGGCTTCATTCCTAAGTGCTTTAGAATCTCCTCTATCTCTTGACAAGAAGGATATCAAGATGAATGAAATGTTAGAATTGTTCAAACAAGTTCAAATTAATTTACCCCTTCTTGATGCAATTAAGCAAATCCCTGCATATGCCAAATTTCTTAAAGATTTGTGAACTCAAAAATGAAAATCTAAGGCACACATACCAAAGAAAGTCCACCTAACTGAGCAGGCCAGTTTAATCTTTCATCAAGTTACTCCACCTAAACTTAAGGATCCTGGAATCCTAATTATATCCTGCATCATAGAAAACCTTACGATTAAGAAAGCATTGCTAGATTTAGGTTTAAGTGTTAATCTTCTTCCGAGTTTAGTGTATGACTTATTTGGATTTGGAGAATTGAAATCAACGACAGTAATCCTACAATTAGCTAACCGATCAATTAAGTACCCCATGGAATAGTGGAGGATGTATTGGTTAAAGTAGATGAATTTTATTTTCCAGTAGACTTTCTAGTTTTAGATATGGAATCTAGTCGCAACCCCAGTCAAATACCAATCATTCTAGGTAGACCCTTTCTAGCAACTGCTAATGCTTGTATAAACTGTAGAACCAGGGTCATGAATGTATCTTTTGGAATAAGAAACTGAGGTTGAATATTTTTAATGCTTTTTAATGCATCTCAAGGACCACCTCTGTATGACCATAATGAGATCAACATGCTAGAGGAAGTTATAGATGATAAGACCTTGCTTTACTTGACTCTGATCTTTTACAGGTATGTCTGACATATTTTGGAGTATATAATTTTGATATTGATAGATATACTAAAGAAATAAATGCAATGTTAGAGCCATCCAATTTTAGCACCATTCTCTCCTGGAATGTGAAATACGGCCAATTACCTACACACTCTAGTACACTGATGGTACCCTTCCTAAAGCACCACCTTCCCTAGAGTTAAAGCCTTTCCTACTACGCTAAAATATTCCTTTCTTGAACCCAATGATACCCTTTCGGTAATCATTGCATTTGATTTAACTATCGATCAGGAAAACCAGCTTTTAGGAGTGCTCAAAGAATATAAGGAAGCAATTGGATGGTCAATTACCGATCTAAAAGGAATTGACCCCTCCATCTGCATGCATCATATTAATTGCGAGGAAAATGCCAACCTTATAGAGACGTGCGGAGAAGACTTAATCCTAATATAAGGGTGGTTGTGAAGAAAAGATAGTAAAATGGTTAGACGCAGGGATTATCTACCCAATTTCCAATAGCAAATGGGTTAGTCCCACCCAAGTTGTACCTAAAAATTAGGAATTACTGTGATGAAGAATGAAAAAGGAGAATTGCTTCCAACTCGTACCATAACTGGTTAGCGAGTTTGCACAGATTATAGAAAACTGAATAACGTTACTAGGAAGGATCATTTCTCACTGCCTTCTATTGATCAAATCCTAGAACGATTAGCTGGTTAGCAATTCTTTTGCTTTCTGGATGGTTATTCAGGATATAATCAAATACCAGTATTTTCTGACAATCAAGACAAAACCACCTTCACTTGTCCCTATGGAATATTTGCTTTCAGACGCATGCCATTTGGACTTTGTAATGCACCTGCTACATTTCAGCAATGCATATTGGCAATTTTCTTAAACATAGTAAATAAATTTTTGAAGGTATTCATGGATGACTTTTCAGTATTTGAGACCACTTTTGAGGATTGCCTTAATAACCTAGCTCAAGTATTAAAATGATGTAAACAAACAAATTTAATGTTAAGTTGGGAAAAAAGCCATGTCATGGTCCAAGAGGGAATTGTGTTAGGCCACATCGTTTCTGAGAAGGGGATTGAGGTAGATAAGACCAAAGTTGAAGTCATCTCAAAACTCCCACCCCCAACTTCAGTCAAACAAATATAATCCTTTCTCTGTCATGCTGGGTTTTATAGGAGATTCATCAAAACTTCAATAAAATTTTTGACCCTTGTGCAAATTGCTTGCCAAGGAAACCCCTTTTGTTTTTGATGATAATTGTTTGAAATCCTTTCATACTCTTCGTGTAGCTTTGACCACAACACCAATTATTAAGCCCCCTGATTGATCCTTTTCCTTTGAGATTATGTGTGATGCATCAGATTTTGCAATTAGTCCAGTGTTAGGACAAAAATCAATAAGGAGCCACATGTGATTTATTACGCTAACAAAACCCTTTCAAATGCTCAACTGAACTATACTACTACTGAAAAGGAGTTATTAACTGTTGTGTTCGTCCCAGAAAATTTTGATCATATCTTTTAGGGTCTAAAGTTCTGGTTTACTATGATCACACAATTCTTAAACACCTTTTATCAAAGAAAGATACTAAACCACGATTGATCAGATGGATTTTGCTTCTACAAGAATTTGACTTAGAGATCCGTGATAAGAAGGGTTCCCAAAATGTGGTAGCTGATCACATCTCTAGAATTTTAGTTGAACACACATCAAGAACAAATGAGATCAAAAAGAAATTTCCCGATGAACAACTTTTTTTCAATTTCCTCCGGTCTTCCTTGGTATGCCCATATTGTCAATTACTTAGTAACAGGACAAATTCCTTTCCACTGGTCTAAACAAGAAAAGGATAGATTTTTCTCACAAGTATTATTTTTGAAAAGAATCTGAATTGTTTAAGTATTATCCTGACCAAGTAATTAGACGTATCCCCGAGTGTGAGTTCAAAAGTATACTTACTTTTTGTCATACCCTTGCTTGCGGAAAACACTTTAGTGGAAAGAAAACTGCAGCAAAAGTGCTGCAAAGTGGGTTTTATTAGCTAACACTTTTCAAAGACGCACATGAGTTTGCCCGAAACTATTTGCGGTGCCAACAAACTGAAAATATTTTCGAGGATATGATGTCGCTGACCCCCATATTAGTAGTCGAAATCTTTGATGTTTGAGGGATCAATTTTATGGGACCTTTTTCTATTTCATTTGGATATGAATACATATTGATTGCAGTAGATTATGTGTCAAAATGGGTTGAGGCCATAGCAACCCGAACTAATGATCATAAGATCGTAATCAAATTCATTCAACATAACATCTTTTGTCGATTTGGGTGCCCAAGAGCTATCATTAGTGTGAAGGTACACACTTTATCGATAGGCACTTTGAGAACTTAATGAAGAAATATGAAATAATCCATAAAGTTGCTACACCATATCATCCTCAGACTAGTGGCCAAGTAGAGATCTCTAACAGAGAGATCAAATAGATTTTAGAGAAGTTGGTAATATCTGATAGAAAAGACTGGTCAACACGTTTAGATGATGCACTATGAGCTTATCGTACTGCATTTAAAACTCCTATAGGAATGTCTCCTTACCGACTCGTGTTCGAAAAAGCTTGTCATTTGCCAGTAGAATTGGAATATCGTACATTTTGAGCTATTAGACAGTTTAACTTTAATATGAAAAAGGTTGGTTCCAATAGGAGACTTCAGTTGAATGAGTTAGAAGAGTTACGCAATGAAACGTACGAAATTGCTAAAATTTATAAGGCTTGAACTAAAGCATACCACGATAAATACATTTCAAGAAAAACCTTTGAACCTAATCAGAAAGTTTGGCTCTTTAACTCAAGACTAAAACTTTTCTCTGGAAAACTTCGCTCCCGCTGGGATGGACCCTTTATTGTAACCCAGGTATTTCCTCATGGGGCGATAGAACTCAAAGATCCTAAGTAAGGGAATATGTTTAAGGTAAATGGTCAACAAGTGAAGCCTTATATGGATGAAATTAATGATGAGAAGTTAGTTGAATATATTGACCTTTTGATCCAGCATCAACATGATTCTAAGCATAGTTTGGCTGAAGACTTTAAACTTAGCACTCTTGGGAGGTAACCCAATTTATGCATTTATTCTTAGTTTTTTTTTTTAGAAAACCCGAGAAGAACAATAAAGTTGAGGGAGAGCATCACCTATGGAGTCATGTAAAGTACACTTAAAGAAGGAGAACATCGCACCTAGAAATAATGAGTACATTAAACTCAAGTGGTATCCTTACAAATTTTTTTAGAATAATAGAAAACTAAGTTTGACGAGAAAAAGAATAATTAAATTAATCTAAATCCTCGAGTCTGACTAAAATTAATTAGTATGATGTACCAAATGTTGTCTTGATTTGAAGTTAATCGAGCAGTCTAATTGATGAATGATTAACGGCTTAGATAATTTTAGAGATACTGAGGGGCAAATTATTAAGGAAACCCAGTAAAAGATAGGGTGTAGGCCAAAAAAAATTTAGAGTGATTTCAGACCCTTCTAACCATTGATCTTGATAAGAAATCTACTTGATGAGAGTATAGATGGAAATGTCAAAGAATGTATCAAATTCTTCTTAAAAGTTTAATATTAATAAAGTAGGTTCTTAGCATCTCTCACTGAGTAACCGGGCCCTATCACCTAAGCAAGTGATATTGTTCGCATAAAAAGGTAAGAATGTGAAGAAACCCAAATAGAGTCAGTCTTAACCTGAAGCCTTTTTAACTCGAGTCAATAAGCACGATGAATGTTTTACACCTAATGCCCCAAAGCCAACTAGCTTGGGAGTCATTGGCCTAAAGCTCGCTACAAGGATCAATTAGAAAGTAAGGGGTTACGACATTGCACTGACCTAATAATAAAAAAAAAAAGAAAAAGGAGGACTAAATTGAAGAAGACACTCCACCCAATCCAAATTAAGTTAGAGGACTTAAAGAGTAAGGTAGACAGTTGGTGAAGGAAGAACTCTATAAATTTCTATGGAATTTATTCCATCACTAAATGGGTAAACTTGATAATCTTATGAAGTACCTCTTTTATGGTTTAGTCGAGTATTTACTGATCTTAGAATAGTAAGATAACTATCACTTCTTGGATCAATTTGGTACATATTGCTAGATTTCCTAGTTTACTCGAGGACGAGTAAGATTTAAGTTGGGAAGAGTGATAAGTACATAAATAGTAGCCATAAAAGTATTAATTTATAGACCAAATTATTGTTATTCTTTTAAATTTGATACTTTTATGTAATATTTTAAGGAAAAAACCCTGCCAACTAGAACTTGATTTTAGGAGTCCAACGGTACAAACGGCACTCAAATCGGACTTAAAACGAGCTCAAAATGGATTTTTTAATATTTTACATGAATTTAAAGCAGTCGCAGATCACGAAAAATCGTGCGATATTTTTAAGGCTGTGGTTTGAACTTTGAAAGGAACAAATCTGATCTGCGGAGATAAGGCGAGCAGTTAACGCAGATCATACACGTAGTCGACGCTTCTTTATTGCTTATAAAAGAGCACCATCGGAGCCACTCCAATCATCTAATGATCCTTTCACCCCTCCTCTTTGTTCCATCCCATTCCCATTTTTGTTTTCCCACTTCGTAACACAAATCTTTCAATCCACCATCCATCTCCATTCGTTCTCCATCCACAGTCTCCACAATCAACCATCTTGCTATCTGTAGTCTCCATCATCTCAGGAAGCGGGAAGCAGAACTCATCATCTTAGGAAGCAGAAGGCAGATAACCATCATCTCAGGAAGCAAAAGCAGGTTATTTTTTATTCTTTTTATTATGTACTCTTTTTATTTAGAAATAAAGGAATTTATTTCTTTCATGTTCATTTATGCTATTCTATTATTTCCTTTGAAGATGATAGCTTAGGCTCCGGGACAATTCATGATCGAAGGATATGGGTTGTACTCTAGAGATAAGATCTCTTCAGTGAAGATAAACTTAGATCTTATCTATTCTTAAAAGAGACAGGCCATGATCTTCGGGTATGGACCGTACTCTTATTAAAGATAGGTAATATCCAGGTTCTCTTCACAAGAAGAGAATAATAAGAAATAGATAAGATTTTCTGAGATTTCTTTCCATTTCAATTAATTAATAATTAGCATTTTATTTTTTTCTGAGATTCATTACTTTTATCACTAATGGATTGAGTCGAAACTACTTAAGGTCTCTTTGGGTTCGACCCTTACTCCTGCTACTCTACGTAGTAATAGAAATTAAGGTAATTGAATCAGTGCGCTGCGACACGCTTCATAACTCTACCTTATACATAAACAAAATTTTACATATATATAAATCCAAATCTACATCTCTATGAACAAGGTAGATATATCATTCACAAGGTGGAAAGAGAGGAGTTTGCACACATTGCCTAGTTCAAAGATTAAGGATGCAAAATGAAAAAATTTAAACCAAAGTCCACAAAATCAGTATCAAGGAATATACTAGTATATTACCAATTTGATACAATACAAGTCGGTATGGTACAATATGGATCCCCTATTAAGATACGATGCCCATTCTTTTCTTACTCTTAACTCTAATATCGCTTGATACCAAACGGTATAAGGTGGTTCCAATCGGTTCATACCGAATCGAAACTAAGTACCATACTAATAACTTACCCATATGATCTATATGGGCTGGTACAACAAATTTAGAACTGAATCATTGAGTACAATTTATAAAGTGTAAAATGTATACAAACAACAAATCATATGTATTAAAGATCTCTTACCTATGCAGCAAGTCATTCCAAAATATAGCATACATAATATTTTAGTTTTGGGGCAACTTAATGCACAAGAAAGAGGCCTCCAAAACAAATATATTTTTTTATAGGCATTTTACACCTTGTAAATCATATTCAATAATCAATAGTCTAGAGTTTCATTTTGCAAGCTGCATATTCAAATTTAACAGTGCATGTAAAACAGTGTCACATAGAAGCACGCTTCACCAAGTGTCCAAGTGTCCTGAATTGTGCAACTGCAACCACTAAATACTCAGACAGAGGGACATGGCTCTGTGTGTGCGCGCACCCGCGCGTGTGTTTTCTGTCAAAAGGAGATGCTGGAATTAAGATAAAAGGGTGGAGGGTCAGCTTGCTTAGGTCACCTGACAGACAGCAGAGAACAGCACTCTATTGGTTCAGCTAAGAAGGGAAAACAAAGAAGAAAATCACAGGAAGGAACAAGGAGAAGAGAGAAGATGCATAAGGCTTCACGACAAGACTAACAGAGGAGCAGAAAAGGCAAAAATACCAGAACTAAATGAGACAGCTGCATCAGCTAAGTTTGATTTTGATAAATTATGTAAGCAAGGAAAAATGGCTGAATTAACTCATGTGCTAGGTCTAGAAATATTAGGAAGCTTGTGTAACTAGGGATTCAAATCTCAGCAGGACGAGAGCTGAGACGGCCAAGATATCTCATCCCAGAGAGATTTCAAGGCCAATCCTGGTTGTTTCGTCCTATCCTATCTTGACTATAATATATTATAATATCAAGTTTAAATAAATTTAATTTATCATAAAGATATAGCTTTTAAAATTTAAATATATTTAAAAATCGAATAAAATACTAAAAATTTCACAAATATTTTTTTTGAAGAAAAACATATTCCAAGCAAGTACTAGAACGTTTAACCGGATCGGGGATCGAGACAAGATGGGACACGGGACGTCTCGTTTTGTAGAAAAATTAGATCACCTTTATCTCACGAGATTTAAAACCTTGTGTATAACAACATGAAGATATATACAATAACCAATATTGTTGAGATCATAATACAGCCGGTCATGATTCATAATCTAGTAGATATCATGATTCCATGTTACTCATATCTTGCAGCGAAAACTATTGACCAAGACTAGCAGCTTTCTCTTAAAGCCATGAGAATTTTCAGCTTTAAGACTGCTAAACTTCCATCTCATTGCATCAAACTCTCACAACTAGGCCTACTCCAAACCTAATGTAGCATCTCAAGATTCTTTCCTTGAGACCTTGCTTAACTTTTTTTACCATGTTTGGCATCTACAGAGGCAGGCCACCTACATTCAGCGTCATAAGGTTGCTCCATGCCACATTTTAAAATTTGATTGCAACCAGCAAGCTTTTGCTGCCAACAGCATTTTAAGCTGATTCACAACCAGGATCTTGCAATGTAATATTGTTGATTCCCCTTTGCAGATGTTCACTTCATCATCTATGCTATCTTACCTGGGTTGGATCACATCTGTTGTAATTCAATCATATTTTCTTCCTAATGTCATATAACTTCTACAAATATTGGTCCTGCTGTAAGTGCCGTGGCAGAGATAGAACCTTTACTACTTGCCATCACTAAGACTATCTTAAATTTGTATACAGTTTAAAGAATCTAAATAACACCTTCTAAATGATCTTTTTTTTTTTCATGCAACCTTACTTGTTACATATTTCATCTAGTCGTCAAGACAAATTTCTCTATTTATCACAAGTGAAAACATTATATTGCTAGAACTTAAAGCCATTTGCTTTGTTTGCATTTTTGCGTCAATGCAGTCATATAGGACTGATTTGTAATTGTAATGCAGCATTAAGGTTGTCTATATATCCTTTGCATGTGATAGATACATGTGCAGAATATATAATGACACATGGAGAATATAGTTTAAACCATGAGTTTGGCTTCAGCACACCATGGCTCCATAGACAGGATTGGTGAGAAAGAATTATATTAGAACATAATCATGGCTGATAACCAATATCAAGTACAAAGACAAACCTGAATATATAAGACAACATTATAAGAATAACAGATGCCACATGATGAACCATCGACACTATATAGTCTGACCGCCTTGTTTCCCAAAACATCAGCGCAAATATTGAATATGTGTAAAATCCAGCAGCATACATGTATACAGCCTTAAGTTTCAATCTGAGAAACAAGAAACATAATCATTAGATTTCCATAAGAATAAAATGTTCTCATAGTAAAGTTAGCAGAAAAGAAGAGGATCTATACAAATCTCACTTTATTTTTTGATCTGGCCAAACCTGCTCTCCTGGTCCTACCCAAAAATATCTGGTATTTTTGAACCATGACTCATTATATGTAACAGACAGAGATAGAAGCTCTCCTGAAAGAAAATAAATACACTTCCAAGCCGACTCCTTAAATTTCTTGATCCTTTTTCGCCTTTCTTTAGCTTCCAGTTCCTTTCCTATAAGCCGCTCTGCCAACCTCTATATCACCCAGAGAAACAGGCCCAAAATAGCAAACAGGAGAAAGACATATAAGAAACAGCAGTAATAATGCTATAAATCATAAAATGTTGTCATTTATCAAATCCTCAATCAAGTTTCACTTTCACCTAATTTAAGCACTGATTACATTGGTCAGCATTTATGTATACCGGTCCAAGAATGATTGTATGGTTTAATAATTACCAGTAGTGGTTCACAATTAGTGATGGAGTCATATTATTCTAAAAATATGGCTAGATCCTCAACATGATATGGTAAGTACTAAGTAGATATTAACTTCTTCTTCTTCCACGTGTTTTTCCACCATCTAAGAAGAGTATCCCTCCTAGGTTCGAGGATATAGTAGCTTGAACCAGCTCATGGTAACAAGTAAAATGCACTGAATCATCATTTAGCGCATTAAACTTTGCAAGTTTAACTCTTTTAGACAAACATATTTGGCTATTAGACTGTACAAATGGTGATGAAAGCAAGAAAGAAGGCATGTTGAAGGGAAGAGAAGGCAGAACCTTAGCATTTCAATGCAACTTCTTCCACCCCAAACCGATGATTAAGCCCAAAATGATGTCAGTCCAGAAGCATATGCATTGACGAGATCAAGGTGCTAAATTGGTTTGGAAGGATCAAAAAATATCTCCTTGTCACACTAAAGAAATCAAATTTGAAGGTAACCTAGACTCTATGCAAAAATAAAATGTAAAGGTTCGACATGCGACCAAAGGATAATTTTTAAAAACTTTTAAGTTTTAACTTCACATTCAATTCATTGGTATCTCATTAATAGCTAATGAACAACAGAATATCCACATACTTCTATAGAATAACAATTTCAAACCCTACAACTACAATGCTTAAATAGTACCAAAGCTCACTAAGTTATGCAGAAAAATTTTGTGAAAAATCTTTAGATCTCAAATTACTCACTGACTAATCGCTACTCACTATTTTTTCAGCATCTCACTAATCTAAATTGTTGTCTTTGATATAAATGAAATAACTAGCTAGGGAAAGAAACTTTCTTAGCTCTTCCACTGATGAACATCCAACTAATACAAGGGCCAAAGCTTCTTTCTAGCCAACAAGGAATGACAATAGGGCTGGATGAAGAACAAGTATATTTGTGCTTTAGACCAGGCCATGAACAAAAGAAATTCAGATCAAATCCTTTCTAGGGTCAGGCTGATCATAAACCAACTCAAGTTCCAAACCAAAGCCCAAATTATCTTTTGATGCATAATTTGCAAAATAAATAACAGTTTTATGCAAAATCTATGTAGACCCTCATCTCTTCTCCAACCCATCCTAGTTATTTCCTATCCTCCTACCCTGCCTCTTCCTACAGTGCCCCTCTTCTTTTCCTCCCCCCCCACCCCCCCCTCTCCTTTCATCTCATTCTTCCTTTTTTTCCTCCTCCCTCTCTCTATTGTACCCTTCTCAGTCTTTACAGTGGCCCTCTCGGCCCATCTAAACCCTCTAAACCTCCACTTCACTAATCTAAGCTAGAGTCTCCAACCAACCACAGCGCTAATCTCCTTTAGAAGACTATAGCTGATTGATGAGCAGCCAGGTGGCAGGCCCATATCATGGTAGAGGTATGATTCAAAATTTAGCCCTATCATATCTTTCTGCTTCACCTCCATCCAAATAACCTTAGGCCTAGCCTACACTGTCCTCTGTTTGTATACATGTTCCTCTTCTCACAGTAACCTCTAATCAATTAAGTGTAGGACCAAACCTTTTCAATCAAATTTCTGGAAACTTACTGTCAGCTATCACAATTTTCAGGTTCTTATTGAATTTGTAGTTTGTAGTATTGCTCTTCCTGAATGAATCCATGTTCTCAACTTTGGGATTCCATTATCGCATGTACTTCATGAATTCAACCACATGGAAACATATTACTCACATATTCAAGCAAAAATAGATCACTTGCTACCAAAAGTTAAGAATCCAACATATACCATAGCATATATGCAGATGGATCTCCCTCATGTTTTATTTAAGTCAAAAGATGATAAGCTGTTTTCTTCATAAATGTTCTAGGGTCTTTACAAGATCACTGCTATAATTTACTTCTACAATAGAAAGCACAAGTTCGCATGACCAATTAATAATCAAAACGAATAACTAGAACAGTGAAAATATTGCAAAGAGCAGGTGAGAAAAAATATCAAAGCTATTCAATTCTCTTAACGCTATCATAAATTTCTAGGCTTTTTTCACTGCAGCTAGCATCTGAGATACTTGAAAAGAGAATCAGTCTAATTCATAAGTCGCAAAAAAAGTGGAAAAAAGGGGAAAATAAACTATGTAAGAATCCCTCCGTCTTGGTGCATCCGGCTATCTTGGTCGCTACAATCTAGAGTTAAAAAGAAATAAACAGAACACTCGTCATCTTTCACACCCCTCAAGTAGAATACAAGAGGTTACGCTTTCATCCCTTTAAAACATAAAACCACTTCAGATAAAAATTGCTGCTTGTCAAGATATTTCCGATCCAAACAGCAAGTTTTATCAAACCACCAAGCCATCTCCCAAAGCCAATAACACTCCCAAAAGAGACATCACCACTCCTTCCAACCAATTCCTCAAGCACGTCAGGGCTACATCCGCATGGCCAGAACAACTACAAGAACCTAGTTCCCCAAGCCAAAAAACTCATCCAACCAATGACAAAAAGCTAGCTCGATTCAAGCTGTTCTCACAGCGGAAACAGATGAAACCAAGCAAAGGGAAGCTCGAATCACCCACCAGGAACACGAATCTATCGAGAAGGAACCGAACGATGAGGAAGAAGAGCACGAACAAGGGCAGAGCGATGAAATCCTCGTAAGCGGGGTAAGACTCCCAATCCCAATCCACGGACAAGGCCTCCACCAATCCCATCTCGAACGGGCTCGGGACCGAGAGAAAAACAGCCACCGATCCAAGAAGAGAAGGGACGGACAGAGTTCGAGCGATCCCGAACAGATGGGATCGGGATGGATGCGATCGGAGGACGGCGACACTGAAGGCAAAGCCGGCCCTCTCCCCCCTTCAACGTGCCAAAAAACGGGGCCTTAAGGTTTATAATCATTCTCTATTGTGCCATTATTAATTGTTCAAGCCTAATGTGACCACCATTCGTCGCAGTTTGCGTCACGATGCGGGAGATATTAATACTTCCCTATAAATTTAGTAGACGATGGACGAACGAGATGGGTTCAGGAGCCACATTCGCTAAGAATATTTATTACTTGGAAAACTAATTGAGCATGCAATACGTAATAAAGCTAATTGAGCTTGAACATACCTGATGATATAAATGTATAATTAATTTATACATCTAATTCACTTTTACTGCACTAAAGTGCGATGCAGTAAAATTTTTTTTTTTTTTTTTTTTTTGTTACTTCGATGGAAGAAAGGTCATATGCCTCATTAGCTTTGGATGGCTAAGATTGAAAAGTCTTTGTGCATCGTTCTGATACAGATTACATCAAGTGTGATGATTCATTCATATACGAATCTATACATTAGTAATGCAAAATTTACGAACAAATCTCAGTATGAGCCATGTGTAAGCTAATCGAGCTTAATGCAGAGCATGCTGCACCGAAAATAACATATTCAACTCCCTTGTAAAGCTGCAAAAATGTATTGGGTCCACTGGATCTCTATTTGTTTAGGCTCAAAAGGCCCTAAGATAGATCCAGGTCTAAAGCATATATTTTTTTAAAGAAAATAATTTTTTTTTTTTCCTTAAGATATGACTGAATGGTTCTCGAATAAGCTAAACATTAGATGACCTGATCCTACCTTTAAAATCTCTAGTTCTTCTTCCAGTCATTTTGGGCTGTGCTCAAATTGAACTACATTATGGTAGATAGTACTGATGGTAATATTTTTGTCCACACTATGTTTTTTCTATCCTTTGCTATTTATATTATTATTTGTTTTTCTTTCAGATGTAGGATCAATATTGTACTGGATTCGAACTTATATCTGGCCCAATCTAGATATAATCCATTTGGTTATGTCATCTTGTTTAGAATTTTTTTTTAATAAGATGGTGAATCTAAAATACTTCTCTTAGACTTGACCTACCTTTGCTAGTTAATGAGTCAGATCTAGGTGCAGAATTATGATTTAGAAGAAAAAGGAGTAGCTAGATGAGGTCGACTTCATACTAGACCTGGTTCAACCCTATATGGTTTATTGGTCACTTAATCCTCATGATGCTACGAACATTCTTAAAAGTATGCATAATTTGGGGTGCAATTGAGTTAAGACAGCTTGCGAGTAATTCAAAATTGACTCAAAAAATACTTAAACCAACTCGCTACTTATTGAGTCGAGCTCGAACTCAAGCTATTCGAATTTATTATCGGATCGAGTTTGAGTATTTCTAATACTCGACTCGAAAAGCTTGCGAACTTAATCAAGCTTACATAATTTTTATTATTTTAATTTAGTTGAGAATATATTTTATTTTAATTTAAAAATTATTTTTAAATTTTTATATAGAAATTCGAGTTGAGTTGAGCTGAGTCGAGTCCGAGTATATCGAATATTTCATCGAGCTCAAGTTCGAGCTCTACATAAGAAACTCGATAAACTTGAGTTGAGTTTCGAGCTTAAATTTTAGAGTTGAGTCAAGTTCAAAGCTTGGCACTGTATCGACTCAACTCAACTCAATTATACCCATACCACCCACCCTTTCCAATGTAATATATGACATATCCATCATCAAGATCTTACTCTCATAAGAATTCATTCGCCCTTTCTAATCGGTAGAAATCTACATCAAGAAACAAAAATATTAACAGCAAAAATGAAGCGCATGGCCAGAAAATTCAATTGGTTGACGTTGACGAACGAGTTGTTCTATTTTGACCCTCTATTAGGCACCGCATCCTCGTCAGGACTCAAGAGGACAAACGACTGCAGAGAACTAGACCTTTTGACCTTTCATTTCGAAGGATTAATGGTAAGAAAAGTAATATAATAAGAAGACTTTGGAGGCGGCTCGTCAATATTTGGGATGATGCAGAAACTTCCATGATGGAGAAGACTCGATTAACAAGTTTGTGCTGCTTTATTTCGCTCATTATTCTTGGCTTTATGATGGCATTATTCTTTGGAGAAAAATCATGATGATTGATTTGATTTTTAAGAGGAAGGAGTATCTAATCAATACTATAACTGCACATCGATCTAAATTTGATTAATAAATAATATAGTCCTCACTGTAGTTAATACGTTCTTTTTCCTCTTTCTTGTACATCCAAGTATGAAGAACTACGAGGAAGGTGGCCATGATACGTAAGCTGACTGCATCACTGAATGAAACGGAACTTGTTATTAATGCTTGAATGAGAGAAGTCATTTGGCTAGGGGAGCTTCTAAATCCACCACAATTTTTGCTCTCCACAATCATACTTAAAAATTAAAAAAAAAGAAACCTAATTTACCCCCATTGAATAATAACCATTATACCCTCGTTCCCCTAATTCTTCTCAATCCATTACCAGCATATAAACTCCTTGTTTGAAGGGATTTGAATCTTCATTTCAATAATGAATAAGTAACTATTTGAAAAGATTTTACGGATGCAAATATTTATTTTTTAACATGGTTTCTGAATCAAATTTTTTTTTTTTTTTTTTGAATCATGCTTCATTCGACCTTGATATGCCTGCTGCTTTGTTTGACCTAACATAGGGCCAAAAATAAATTATTAATTTTAAAGAATCCAAGCGTGGCTCCTTCGCTACTGGCATGCATGAAGATGGTGGGTGAAAGTAGCTGCCACTCTGACCCCACCTCACGTGCATCCAGATTCATCGCAAAGGCAGAGGCTTGGGAGAACGAGAAATTTTAATTTAAACGATTCATCAATCCAAGGATATTGTTTGGTTCTCTTTTTATTTAAATCCCCTTTGGGATTCAGGCTTATATTCCATGAGACTTCATTATTATACTTGGGTTCTTCCGCAAAGAAGGTCCTTCAGCAGCTAACATTTTGAATTGCAGAATTGGTTCTTTCCGGTGAAAAATCCGTCGCCGCCGTCGCTCGCCACCCGCAGCCAGGGAGGAAATGGAGTCGAACACGGTTGCCGCTCGCCACCGGGGAGGAAGGGAAGCAAGACAGGAGGAAGGGGAAGGAGAACGGATGGGGGAGGGAGAGGGCTGCAAAAAAAATATTTGGGATGAGGGGAGGGGTGTGGAGAGGGTATTAGGTATTTTATAAAATTTAAGAGGTGTAGAGACAAATACGTGGGTGTGAGAGTAATTTAAAATTTTTTAAAAATTTAGGATGTGGAGAGTAAATTCTGGGGTGCATTTAGAAGCTCCCTTTGGCTAGAGAATGGGTTTAGATCTTTGTATATAGTGATCGTAAAGCACCGGGGAATCCTCAACATGCTATTCATCATTGGATTAAGATCGCGATACACGGCTGGAAGATCAATGGCTGCTATCACGTGGATCCTTGGTGGCTCAGTAAAGCTATCTAGCTCAAGGAAGTCCAAGAACGGTGAGGCTTGGTGCCTTTTGGGCCGGACAAGGCCCAAATAAAATGACTTCGAGAAAGGGTCTATCAAGGGAAAATTCAGACTTTTAATGCTAAATTAGAGATGGCAATGGAGATTGAAAAACTTAGGCCTTGTTTGATTTGATCCAAAAAAAACTCTTTTCGAAAACATGGATTATATTCAAAAATCTGAGTTGTATTTTATTAATTTTTAGTATTTAAGAATATATTTGGTTGGTGTTTTTAAAAACTATTTTTAAAGAAAACAACAGTGAATGGTGTCAAAAAAATGTCGTAAAGAGAAGGAAGAAAGTAAATTCGCAAAATTCGAGCGTTTTAAGAAAGGATGAATAAAATTGAAAAACGTATAAAATGAATCCAAAGAAAATATCGCTCCGACGTTTTTTCAGGTTCATTCACATTTTTAGACCGTTTTGAAAAATGTTTTCAAAAATGATCTAATTAAACATGTTTTTCATGCTATGAATTGAATTTTCTATTTTTGAAACAAAAAATCCAATCCAAATCGACTGTCAAACGAGCCCTTAATTCTCATTAAAAAAACTACCTCTTTGAACCCGTCTTAAAGCCTAATATTTACTAAAAATTTACTAAGTTTGAAGATGGGAACTGAGGTGAGGTGTTCATCTTTAAACCCGTCTTAAAGCCTAATATTTTTTTAAATAAAAAATTGTCTTTATATCCTTATTAAATAAGCGCTTCTTTTTTTTTTTTGGTACAAGCGGGCGATCACACTAACCTCGTGCGAATCAGCTCAGACATATCAGAGTACAAAATCTGCTTAAGAACAACAGGACAGGAGTCGCCCTGATTACATATCCAAAAACCCGAATGATGAGCCACCGCCGACGCAACCCAGTCAGCCGCAGAATTAGCTTTCCGATAGATGTGCCGGATGTGAACTCTGTTGGTCTGACTCAGTATCGACCAGATATCACAAAGAAGGGGATTGGATGAAGAATGGTCACCATCTCTCGCCTTAATCCACCGAATGACAGAAAGAGAATCCCCTTCAATGAACAGACTATGTGCATGGAGCCTCCGAACGGCGTGAAGATCTCAGCCCACACAGCATAAAGCTCCGCCATAGGGACAGAGCAATCTAAGGAAGCAAACCCACCAGCTGACAGAAGAGCTCCATCAGTCCCTCGAATAACAAAAGCAGATCCAGCTTGTCTTCCCCGTACACTTCCATCAAAGTTGATTTTAACAGACCCTGGAGGGGGGTTCCCAAGATATGAAAACCGTACGACGGTTTGCTGCCGGAGCAGCAGGGGATCCCCAGAGGCCAGGGTTGCATAAATCAAACCCATTGATTAGAAGTGCACTTTCAGCAACCATAGAACTTATCTTTTGCTCTAATCTATAAGGAAAGAAGGGATCATCAGAGAAAATAAGCTGGTTCCGTGACAGCCAAATCTGATAGGCCATAATAGCCCAAAGAATACTCTGCTGTTGGGTGGAACTCCGAAGGGCATCAAGGAAAGGAAAACATGAAGAACCTGACCCGTCCACTCTGCATCTATAACCCACCCTCAGCCAAATCCATCTCCATCTGGGGCATGTAAGGATTGCATGGCTAGTAGTCTCTCCTCCTCACCACACAGAGCGCAAGTCACCACCACTGGGAGACCCCTTCTGGAAAGCAATGAACAGGAAGGGAGACAATTTCACAAAATCTTCATATAAATAACTGAACCCTAGGATGAATGGGAAGCTTCCATATCCAAACAGCATCCCTCGAATCCTGGGGCTGAGTTCTGAACTCCTTGATAAGATCCTTAAGAGGAGCCCGAGAAAGACAGGATCTCCGCCATAATCTAGAGTCTGGTGAGGGCCTCGGGATAATAGGAATAGAAAGAATCCGCCGAGCAAGCTCTATCCCAAATAAACTGGTCACCGCCGAGATGTCCCAAGTGAAAGAGTCCTGGATGATGAGCTCCCGAACCCGCATGTCGGACTGGACATCCATGCTAATGAATGACGGCCAACGGGAGAGGGAAAGATCCGAAATCCAAACATCGTGAGCAACCTTCACCGACGATCCATCACCAATCACCCAAGATACATTGTTCAGGATAGTCAGAGCATGTCTACAGACCTCCTTCCAGAAGAAAGAGTGCCCCCGAGTAGGTAACAAGTCCATGGAAGTAGACCAAACACCATACCTAGCTCGCATGAAGGAGCTCCAGAGGCAATGAGGATCAAAAATAAATCTCGAGGCGTGCCTGGCCAACAACGCCTCTCTCCTAGCAATCAGGGACTGAATTCCCAGACTACCTTCATTTAAAGGCATACAAATGGACTCCCAAGCCAGAAGATGAATACTGTGACCGTCCTGCATAGAGGCCCATAGAAAGTCCCGAAAACAACGCTCAATCCTCCGCAGGCAAGTAATGGGGACCGCTGCATTAGATAGAAGATACATAGGTAGGGACAAAAGGACAGAGCGAATAAGAGTGATCCTCGCCATCATAGATAACCCAGTCACCTGCCATCCGTCCAACCGATCACGAATACATCGCTCAAGTATAGCATAATCATGAATACACGGACATCTACCTAAGAGAGGGATCCCCAAATAAGATAGCTCATCAGTCTTATTAAAGATACCCAGGGCCTGATGTATAGCATTCCTAGTAGTCCTAGGAGTCTTTGGGCTGAAGTAGATCATGGACTTATCAACATTGATCTTCTGGCCAGAAGCATGACAATAGCACTGAATGATAGAAGCAAAACTAACAGCATTATATAGAGAGGCCTAGCCCAAAAGAATACAGTCGTCCGCAAAAAGAAGATGGGAGACCCCGAGGAAGCAGCCATAAAGGCTTAAATACACCCAATCTACTCTCTACTCTCTTTAATTTGAATCTTTTAGTTTATTTAAATGTTCACTAGTTTATAAAAAATAAAAAATTGAAGATTTAGAGAATAATAAAGGTCAAAGTGTATAAAATATTATTTTTATTTTAGGATGGGGTTGGAAAGCCGAGGGACAAAAAAATTTATCTTTGATTTAAATACATCGTCCATCCCTATTGCCTCAATCAAGCTCCCTCAGCGCACTATATTGATGTGATCGTTCATTTGTAATAAAAAAAAAAATCAAGCTCCCTCTTTAACCTGCACTATAGTCTTACTGTAATAATTTAAAACATCATCTAAAAAGATTTATCCAAAGATATTATTTAAATCATTATAAATTGATAATAATGTTTGCGATGAGATTTGATTGCATCTTGACTCTTAAAGCAGCTATGACTTAAAGTAGAAGTACGGAAATTGTACATATGTGTATTTAATTTTATAAAATTAAATGTTAAGATTGAAATTAATTATAAGTTAGAATTATAAAAAAATAAATTAAATTTAAATATTTTTAGTTAAGCAAAATAAAAATAAAATGCATGAAATATACTTTAATATAATAAAATATAAAATAAATATAAAGTAAAAATTAAAGATATATTCAGCTCAAATTTGCTTAAGGAGGAAAGGTAAGGAGACAAGCTTCATATTGGTTGGTATGATGGACGGGCATTGTCTACACGGTTACATGTTTCTATTTATGAATTGTAAATAAAAGCCAATGTAATTAGAATATGTTGCTGTGAAAATGTTCTCCGGCTTAGAGGCGATGCACATCGGAGATCCGAATAGAGCTTTTTGTTCGGATAGACTTGCAAGACAGTCCTCACGCAGGAATCAAGGGATGATCCCTGTGGAATACCCTTCGACGCCCAAGTTAGTAGAGATTATGAGCAAACATATGAGAGAAGAAGGCTCTAGCAGAAGGATCTTCCTTTTTGGCATGATTTTTAGGAGCAATGATCTTTACTAAAGTTATTTTTTTGGGCTTAAATTACCTTTGAGAGCGTACCTGAAGAATCCTGGGACTTGATATTTGTACACTGCCAAGGAGGTGAGCTGCTACCTGATTTTTCGGCACGTTGTAGGGAGTTAGCATTTGATAAGGCCGGAATCCCAACAATTATGGAAATTGGCAATTGATGAAGCTGGGGGTGCTTTATCGAAAATTTGAAATCTCGTTGATCATGGATGGAGTGTTGTATTTGGCTTCCATTCCCATTTTGGGAGGCTATTTCTGCGATTCTTGCGATCATGATGGTTCATCCTTCAAGATATTCGATGTGATTTGAAGCAGTAATGGCGCTTACGTTGAAGGGATGATGATCAATCCGGACGAGGAACTAAGATAGTTCGACCTAGTAGCTCGGTCTTAGTCATCGAGCACTTTTATTGATGCGGTGATAATTTTGTTTCTAATTATCACCGCATCAGAATACAAGAACCAAAACGTGCCATCTATATCTCTAAACAAAATAGAATTAATACAAAACTTCATAACTACTCAAGAAGAATGAGCGAGAGTTTGATTGATGAACCATGAGGGCAAATGGAAGCTTGACAAAAAAAATTATGGTATCACTGAGCTGTACCTACTAGAGAGGTCCCTTGCATACGTTGTAGTCTTCCTTTCATCCAAGCGACAAAACAGCGGGGTTGGGGCAGAGGACTAGATCTGGACCATGCCTTATGGACCATTAGAGGATTTATGCCACTTTTTCCATGAGACGTATAGACCACTCCTTTGGCGATGTGGTACCAGATGTCCGAGTCCTTCGCAACTAACATGTGAAAATAACGACAGAAGCCCAAGGAGGCTATAAACATTGGAGTTAGGTGAAAAATACACTTTCGGTTTTGGTCCCTCCACCTTTCAATCAAAATTCATTTCAATTCTCATATTTTTAACTATTATAATTTAATTTCTTATATCTTAAGAACATTGCATTTCAAATGTTAACTGTTAGGTTACAATTTTTTTTAAATCGATATTCATTAAACCAATTGCACCCTCTCTAATAAAAGCTTTTATAGCTGGTTGATCAAAACAAGCATCCAAAATTATATAGCTGCATGATTTGCTTTGCTTTGTGGGCTCTAGTACTCGTTGCTCTATGCTCCACCAATATTTATTTTTAATTTCATATTTTTTTTATAATTTAATTCATAATAATTTTATTCTCAAACATATAAATGCCAATTTTTTTTATTTCTACAAGATCATTAGATTGAAACTAAATTTTAATTGATTTGTATAACAAATTAAGAAATAATATTTTTAAAATATAAAAAATATAATAATTAAGAGTTTAAAAATAAAAATAAATTTTGAACGAAAGTTTAAGAACAAAAGTATATTTTAATGGGTGATAAACAAAGAGGCCAAGAGAAGACGGCATTTTTCGGCAACCCAATTGAAGGATTTGAGAATTTAAAAATGAAAAAGTCTTGCTGCAATATGTATGATGCAGAACAAATATATTGTATGTGATAACTTTTTTTTTACTTTTGATATGCGCATGCATATGTATCGCGCAACAATCATTACGCACGATGTAGTTTTTATTTCACCGTGCAGTAAGACTTTTTTTGAAATTTGTAAGAAAAGCAATGGTGAATGTGGTCCTCTTTGAAGCAAAACTTTTCCTACAAGGATGTACTCATGCATGCGAGACATACAACTATCTCAGGTCAACTGCTTTGTAGGACAAAACTTGTAGCCATGATGATAGATTTTATTATTTGTGATCATAGACATCAATACTCTTACCAATCACCAATTGCATAAGTTATGGTAATAAACAAACACCAAAGACTGTCACACATTACTGACTACAAAATAGGATTAGGCAGAGGAAAATAAGTTATACTTCATAATTTAAAGTAATTAGCTCTTGCATGCTTTCAAAAAAAAAAAAGTCTGTTGGCCAAGAAATTCTTCTACTCCCATCGTGTTAGCTAGCTCTTCCTCATTTGTTAACTGGGGTTTTATTTTCTCATTCTTACTAATCTTAGCTTTCCTGGCACCTCTTAATCAAGTGCTCTAAAAATTAATTTTAATGGCTCTATCAAGCAACCATTGGCTGAAGCAATTCCCCTCTAAGGGTGTATTTGATATAATGGATAAGGAGGGATATTCCCTATATATTTCCTCTTATCCCCAAATGCAATAGCTACAAGGGATAGTACTGAAAAAGTTTAATAAGAGGGGATAACCTATGTTTAACCATGGGTTATCCCCTGAACTTATTCCCTAGAAACCCAGGAATAACTAAAGTTATCCTTGATGGCAGAATGGTAATTTAAAAAAATAGTGCTTATCCCCTTAGCTATTCCCTGAATAAATGCTATCATGTATATTTATCTAGGGATACCCAAAAAGCTATCAAACACAGCCTAAAGGAACTTTGCCCCAGCTATTGAACTTATAGCAATTGGGTGGAGAGAAAAAAAAGCTGCCAATTACTCAACTTACATTCTATCTGAAGGGAAGCTTCTCTACTGTCATTGCTTGGCTGAAAGAATAATTCAAGTATGTTCATCCAATTCTTTGCCAGCAGCTTCTACATATCTTCTCTATGCATTTCTCTTGCACTCCTGTCTTAAGAGAGAGAAACTAAGTAACGGATTGTTTAGCTTGGTTTGCAGTACAACCCTTGAAAAGTTTTCAGCTTTGCACATTTTACTTTTCTCTTCATTTTAATATATTAATTCAGGCCGATACTTGTGGAACCTTATTCTTAATATTATAATACTCTTTTCGTTGTCACCATTAAACAAAAAAAAAAGAGATTAACTATGGTTAATCTTTTTCACATCTAACAAGAAATCATGACTATAAACTTTTATTATGCAAAAGAGTATTGATATTTTGTCTCTATAGTTTTCTAGAACTTATGGACAGTTAAATCAAACAAGAGTGTCAATATATATATATATTTATAAAATGGTCGGCAAATATAGAAAAAAATACAATTCATCAATTTATCACATTAAAATAAAATATGTTAAATGCCTAGAATAGTACAAACAAGATGAACATATAAAATAAAACCTCTCCTAATTAACCCATAATTTCATTAATAAAATAACAATTTAATGTATTATAATAACATGTTAAGGGAATAAAATTATATATGCTACCTAAGGGTGAATATATCCTTGTCATGAATTTTTTTTTTTTTTTAAAAAGAGATGTAAAAAAAGTAAAATACTTTGAAGTATTCTTCATGCATATGTACACAAAAAAGTTTACTAGGATCATAATTGCCGATGTCATCTTAAGTTTTATTAAACTCTTTTTGTCACATGATAAGTTAATAATTGTGCACGTAACATGAGCCCCGTGCAAATTAAAGCCGATCATTAATTTTTTAATATGTTGCCACGTGTTTTCTTTTCTTTTCACCTCTTCTATTCTTCTTGGAGGGCGTAATTTCTTCTTAGTTGCACCACTTATGGTTGATTTGGTTTTTTTTTTTGGGGGGGATTTTAGGAGGTGATTAGATGAGTGAAAAGAGCAAGGACTTTTGATTGAATTCAAAGAGAACATCATCTTTATCTTTATTAAAAATTAAATCTCAAAGTCCAAATCATAGGAGAGAAACCGGAGCACAATAGAGCATAATAATACTTTATTAGTGGAAACAAAAATTTAGGAGAGCCCAAATCCGAATTTCATCGAATTTGCAAAAAAAAACAAAAAAAATCTAATCTAATGCCAAATTGAAAAGCATAAATATAAATGTTTAGTACAAGATATGAGAGAGAGAGAGAGAGAGAGAGAGAGAGAGAGAGAGAGAGCATGCTAATGAGATATGATGAGAAATGAGGAGGCCGGATAAATGCCTTAATTCAAACTCAACTTATTTGTTAATTTAGGTCTGAATCAGATCTATAATATTATATAGGTCACATGACATGTCTTATGTAACTATTTAACAATCAAATTGGATTGACATGAATATAGACTTAATTTCAACTCATATAATCCGAAAATATATTTCACTTTATTTAAATTGTATAACTTATGCAGCCTATAAATACTAATCAATCATAAAATTATTCCATATCGGCAATCATAAAATAATTTAACAATAATTCTAACAGTTAAAAATTAAAGAATAAAATTAATTTAAATAAGTTAAACAGACATAATGAATCATGTTGACAGTTATGTCATACAAACCAACCTATTTAATAATTGAAACAATTGCACATCAATTTCAACTTAGTGGATCAACCATGATATGACTTATTTATTAATTATTTTCAATAGATGAACTTAGTTTTGATCCAAACCAATTTATATCCAACTCAAACTTGCTAACACTGTATTAAGTTAAAATCGAATTCACGAGTTATGTTCAAAATTACCCCCTCATATAGCGAGGGTCATGCTAAACTTTCAAGAAAGAGCACTTAGATTTTGGAGAAATCAAGAGGTCAGCCTTACATCACCCTCACCCTTAGGTAGTGTTTGATAGCCCAAAAGCTATCCCTGGATAAATGTACGGGATATCATTTATCCAGGGGATAGCTGAGGGAATAAGCATTTTTTTAAAATTATAAGTTTGCCATCAAGGGGTAACATTAGTTGTTCTTGGGTTCCCTAGGGAATAAGTTTAAGGGATAACCCATGGTTAACCATGGGTTATCCCCTCTAGTTAAATTTTTCAGACCTATCCCTTCTAGCTATAGCATTTGGGAATAAGGAGGGATATCTAGGGGATATCCTTCCTTATCCCCCATATCAAACACTACCTTAGAATTGGAGATATTACGTGACTTTATAGCATCCTAACCAAAAGTTTCTTTAATTAATTAAAAAGAATGACCACAAAGTCAACGAAAGTTTCACCTCTTAAAAAAAAAATTGTTTATTCAATAAAAAGATCACTTATCCCACCTCGTATTAGGATTAAGGTAGTGTTTGATAGGAAAAATGTTATCCATGGATAAGTGTACGGGATAGAATTTATCCCCTGGCTATCCCTAGGGATATCCCTTGGCTATCCCATTGATCATATCAAATGCAAAAAGGTAAATCCATGGGATAACTTTTTTTTACTCTTATTTGGAGGGATAACCAGCTATTCCTGCATTCTCTAGGGAATAAATTGAGGGGATATCCCATGGTTAACCATGGTTAACCATGGATTATCCCTTTGGTTAACTTTATTCCCTGCTATCCCTTATAGTTATGGCTTTTGGGAATAAGAGGGGATATCCTCTGGATATCCCCTCTTATCTCCTATTTCAAACACTACCTAAATATAACTAGAGTGGATATCCATGATTTATCCTTGACCGGCCAATCCTATTTCTAAACCAGGCCAAGTGCTCCCATCCTAAATTATTCTTAAATAATAGTTAAAGAAAAAAAATAAACCAACAAACAAAAAACTCAAATCATGAACATAAACTTTTACTATCCCAATTTTTCTAAACTAAAAACATTACTCTTGCTACCTCAATTTTTCTGATCCATTAACCAAATCTGCAGATCTTTCTTGCAATAAATCAAAGTATAGCAAATCTTAGCAAGTATATAACTTAAAAATAACAATAAATGCATCAATCTAAATTTAACCTATTTACTAATCATATTAAAAATCTAGATTTGAACCCAACCTATATATTAGATTGGGATTGACACCATATATTTTTAATCTACGTAACATGAAATCGAATTTCATTCCATCTAACCTATGTAACCTATATTTTAAATCTCCGGTGCCAATCCAAAACATCCTTCACTTCTTTTTTTTTTTCCTTCTATTTTATTTATTTTATGTATTAAATAAGAATATAAAAATACTTTCTTAACATAAGTTACATAAATATAAAGGATTGGGATCGAGCTCGCGGTTCGTTTAAGTATTATAGAAGTTGATCTATTTAATAATTATTATTTATCAATTAAATATGATGAATCAATTTGATTTTAATTTAAATTTATTCATGCTCAACTTAAGCTCACCAACCTCATGCCAAGTTTAATCTGTGTTCATGAATGATGCTAGAAATTGCCACGCTAAAATGAAACTCTGAAAATGGAGACGCATGTTGGATTATTAATATAACATTGAATTTATATATAAAATAATTATGTGTTGCGGACTGTCAAATATAGTTAAGCCCAATTAAAAGTGATCAGTTAAGGTTTCAGTGATTTAGGTTTTAATGTATCCGATAAGGTGTGATCCTTTAATGTGTAGAGACCTAAGGAGTTATTTCTATTTTTATGATGGGCTAAAATAGAAATTGTTGACGCCAAGTCACCTTCTTCAAGCGCCGGGGAAAACAGACGTCCTCCCTGCCAAACTTCCTGCAAGAAAAGTCTCTGGAGACCGGATGCTCCGGTGGGGACCCTCCGACGCTCAAGTAGTTACTTGGGGACAGACTAGAACTCGCTAGCCGAAGAGATTAAAGAGTTAGGGTTTTACTAAGAAGAAGAAGACTAGAAAAACTCAGTTTTTCCAGAGACCCACTTACAGTGAGAGGTTGGTCTTTTATACTTGCTCAGAGACCCACCTTTCCGTCCTGGAAGATTGCTGATTTCGGGGAGCCTCGTGTGATAACGGACAACAAGGTGAGGCTCGACATTGACGGGTCGTACCGTCACCGTGCGCGCCGGAGGCGTCCTGCGTTACCTGTCAGTATGGCTTCACAGGTGTCTGGCAGCTACGGTCGCATTTGGTGTGCGCCATTGCTTGACACAACCGCGCACAGTTGCAAGTGGTAGTGAATCGTACTCTGTAACGGGGCATGGTCATGCACAGTGACACATGCAATGCACCATACACCGTTATGAGGTATGGTCGCTAGCAGCCACGGGCGCACGGCGGGCCACATGGGTGCGCCAGGTGGCCCGAAGTTGTCGTTTGGTTCGAAGGTCGGTTCACGTACTGAGCGTTGATTCCGCACCCTGAGACCGGAAGGGGTCTCGGGGGTGAGATGATGTTTGTGCACCCCGAGACCGGAGGGGGTCTCGGGGTTGAGATGCAGTGACCTCACCCCAAGACCAGAGGGGGTCTCGGGGTGAGATGATGCTTGTGCACCCGAGACCGGAGGGGGTCTCGGGGGTGAGATGATGCTTGTGCACCTCGAGACCGGAGGGGGGTCTCGGGGTTGAGATGCAGTGACCTCACCCGAGACCGGAGGGGGTTTTGGGGGTGAGATGATGCTTGTGCACCCCGAGACCGGAGGGGGGTCTCGGGGTTGAGATGCAGTGACCTCACCCTGAGATCAGAGGGGGTCTCGGGGGTGAGATGATGCTTGTGCACCCAAGACCGGAAGGGGTCTCGGGGGTGAGATGATGCTTGTGCACCCCGAGATCGGAGGGGGGTCTCGGGGTTGAGATACAGTGACCTCACCCCGAGACCGGAGGGGGTTTCGAGGGTGAGATGATGCTTGTGCACCCCGAGACTGGAGGGGGGTCTCGGGGTTGAGATGCAGTGACCTCACCCCGAGATCGGAGGGGGTCTTGGGGGTGAGATGATGTTTGTGCACCCCGAGACCGGAGGGGGGTCTCGGAGTTGAGATGCGGTGACCTCACCCGAGACCGGAGGAGGGTCTCGGGATTGAGATGTTTGGGGTCTTACCGGATGTTCGGCAGAGCTAAAGGTTGAATGATCCCGTGGAGATGGAGTCCTCCATGCGAACGCTTGGCGAAACCAACACTAATGTCGGATAAGGAGAAGGTTCCGGGGCTAGGGGAGGACCTCCGTTAGCTGCCGTTACCATTTATTCTAATGGCGCTGGATCAGCCACATCAGAAATATCAAAAGATAATGATGAAATTATTTATATATAGTGGTTATAGTCCCTGTATTCTACGTATCCATCATTAGAAAGAAAGCTTAGAGAAAATTCTAAAGGATACTTTGGAGTATCGAAAATGCCAACTACATTACTCTAAAGAGTAATCAAACAATATGAATTCAGATATGCTTCTGTTTATTTATTAATTCTTGATGATTGAACATAAATAATTTTTAAGCTTTATAGTGATAATTTTTATGAAAAATTCAAATTTAATTTCCAACCATGCATTTACCTTGTCGTGCCCAGGCTGCCCATTCTTGATGGAGAGAAACGATGGGGGCAACTGCAACCGGTTGCATGTTCAACCCCACACTCTGATCTGATGTGGTTGCTCGTGATTTAACCAATGCAAAAGCCCACGCAGGAGTAAATGGCCTTCGACAAGGAAACGCCTGCAAGCATGTGCAAGGGCGGCTGCACGTTCCTCTGTTTGGAAACAGTACTCTTTTTCTTTTAAATATGTAGGCTACTTTGAGACTAACGTAGTAGTAGTTCATTGCTGAGGTCTGCCTAGTTTTAGGCTGTCATATCATAACTGGCAACGAAGGACGGACCCGTGTTCTTGAGAGCACGGGGTTGCAATCCAGCGAAAAAGCAAGCCTGGAATTTAGAATCCGAAGAGTCCAACATTTTTACTGCAAGGTTGATTCCCAACGGAAACAGACGTGACGGACGGACGGACGCAGGTGCAGGTTACTGCATTCTTTTTCTTTCTTTTTTTTTTTTTTTTTTTTTTTTTTTTTTTTTTTTTTTTGAAACGGCGACATTTGAATTTGTTTTTTTATTTCTGACATTGCTCCGACGTGGTTCCGCTGTAGATTGTTGCTAAGTTTCAGAGAGAAGGGAATAACAGAGTGGGGGGAAAGGAGAAAACAGGCGCCACCCAATCTGTTCAAAGGAACTCACAATCTACGCCATGCATTTTGATATGGCTGATGGAGCCGTATCCAATTAACAGCCAAAACTGTTCCATCTGATATAGCTGATGAAGTCTTATGCAATCAACGGTGAAGATCGTTTGATGAAGCTGATGAAATCATATCCGATCAATAACGGCGATTAACCTTCTAAAGCAGCCTTTTAGGTAGGATCCGACTCACTGCCCTACAGCGGCCATCCGGGCTGCACCCTACAACGGCCATCCGAGTTGCACCCTCCACCGACCTTCTGAGTAGGATCCAACTTGATCATTCGGACTGCGCCCTCCAGCGGCCTTCCGGATAGGATCCAATCTGACCACCCAGGTCACGTTTTCCAGCGGCTCCCCAACAAGACCCCTTGTAGGACAGTTCATATATTTGGCCAATCTATCATGCGGCCACCTATGTCTGACGGGACCTGACCCATAAACTTTACGGTGGCCTTCCATGCTTGACAACACCTCGCCCACCAACCTTTTAGTGGCCTCTCACGAGACCAGGCCCACCTACCATGCGGCCATCCATATTTGATGGGAGCTGGCCTACTAATCTTGTAGTGGCCTTCCACGTCTGATTAAACCTACCCTACCAACCAACTACAACAACCTACACCTGATAGGATATGGCCTGCCATCTTTGACATGCCATGTGGGAGGCAAAGCCTGCCATTGCTGCCCTCACCTTACATTTTTTGACAGATAGTTATATCTCGAGACTTGTCAATATCCATAAAACGAATAAAAGGGACCCTCGATCAGATAAGACATTCTCACGCTCACAAGGGCCTTTTTTTCTCTAAATCTCTCGATCTTTCTTTCAAGCTTATGGCTATTACCCAGAGTACTAACTTGAGCGTCAGAAAGTCCCCATCAGAATCACCGGCCCTCGAGGCTTCTTGTAGGACCTCAACCGGAGTGAAGTCCATCGAAAGATTCCAGGCTCGTTGAGAAGACGATCGAACGCTTGCGAACGATCGAGGAAAGTGATATGATGGCAGCACATTTTAGCTAACATTATGACAAAAAATAGATGGAGATTATCTGAAAACTTTTAAACTTTAGGATCCACTTTACTTCAATCTCCAAACTGTAAAAAGTTTAACATGGTTCGTTTGATAATCATGACACGCCTACATGATGAATATTATGATACATTGCCACGATGATATATATATCATTCATCGTATAAGCATGCCATGTAAGCACCAGATTAATAATATTAAATTTTACAATGATATGATTTATATTGAAATAAATATGGTACTATATATATATATAATAATAAAAATTTTAAACTTCACGTACAGTCAAAAGCGAAATGGCTCCATAGTTTCACCCAAAAAGTAAATGCAATGGGCGCCGGCCCCTACTTTTGGCGTTCAAAAATCAAAGACGCCACCTAAATTTTTTTTAAAAAATCATGGGGACATCCTTACCATTGAAGGCAGTGTAGTCCGAGTCTGGCCGGATGATCGAAACATCTCATCACTGAGATTATTCTGGTCTCTTGGGCCATCCTCAAGGAGACCACCCATTGACATGACAGCCTAAAAAAATAAGGGGCGTGCATCCTCAGCAGCTCAACTGCGCACCATCTGAGTCCAATGCGTGTAAAATTTACTGATGTCACATGTGAAATAAATGCCTTAAAACTCCAAGGAAAACAATGTCTAAATAGAGAGGTAACAACCAAAGTAATTACAAACAAAACTACGTATATTACACTATTTTGTCTCACAGCAGACAAAGGGACTAGTTTGCAAGCCTGCCTTAATTAGCCTCCAAAACAACATAAACTTTTATCAGTACAAGGTCCTAATTCTTGCTTTTCTAATGAAAAATTATGGTTTCTCTCCCTCTAATTTTCCCTGATAGTTTTTGTATTCTCTTAGACTTAAAAAAAAAAATTTGAATCCTCTAAGATAGCATATTAAGCTAATGTGATCATGTATAGGTGTCCATCAGCTAATTTCATTAATGCATTACTTTAGAGGATGTAAAATACTTTCTCCATCTTAATTTATTTACAAATTCTTTTAACTCTTTTTAAACTACATGACTCCATTTTGATCTTTTACTCTCATTTTTCCTTCTATAGCTGTCATCCAATGAGTTTTTGTAGTTATCTAACCATTTCTATCATACTAGTGGATCATATGTTGTACTATTATATCTCTTTCTAAATGTCTAAAGCTCCTAAATATATCTTTGGATTTTTGATCGCATCATTTTATTCCAATCTACCTATGGTCCGCTTTTGTGAAATCAAGCCTCATGAGGACATTCTTCTTAAAATTTAATTTTTAATAACTAAGGGCTTCTCTAAGGCCAGCTGTTTGACCTTGCAAATTGAGGACAGCATAAAACCTTTGTTAATGCTAAAAAGGAATTCGAGGCTTGATGATGCTGCCTTGACCACAAGTATGGCCTACTAAGGTGATGAGATTGGATTGATAAGTGAATAGATAGGAACACAATATAAAGCTTTAATAAACTAGTAGCTATCAAGCTTGCAATTGAGGAGAGTGGTGGAAGATGAGTGTTTAGAGGGAGAGGAATATGTAGAGGTGGATAGTGGGCTTGGTAGTAGAGAAGTGTAGGAGGTTATACTCCAGCATCACATGGTTAAGGTCTTTATTGTTGATGGCAAAATTAAGGGCATTGAGGTCCTCATTAAGAAACTGATACTTGAAGTAGAGATGATCGTCGATGTAGATGGAGGTAAGGGAGGCAATCTTGAAGAGAAAGGCTTGAAAGTTGATAGAAGTGGCAATAAGCTATGTTGAAGTTACAATTATCCTTCCTATGAAAAACGCTCTTGTCAATATGCTTGAACCAATTCCCTCTCCTCTCACTACCTTCTTACTCGATATGGTTTTGGTATATATCTCTTTTGCTCCTCTAAGAGCTCATCTTAGACCACTTCTTCTAATTAGCCGATGGGCTATTGAGGTTTTTGAGGAGCAACTTTTTGGAAGTAAATCATTAACATCAAAGCTAAGAGTGATGGCAATAGTATCAAGGTCTTTCTTTGTAGTAGCCTTCATTTAGATGTGGTTCGTTATCGCTAGGGACGAAGGTGAGGAAGGCAAACTTAGAGATGAGGGCTAAGAAATAGATGAGAGTGGTCAAAATTATATAGGCAAGTTAAATTCTATTATATTTCTTTCGATTGAAGGTACTTTTATTGATATGCTTCTAGTCTTGCTTGGTATTATTGCATTTTGAGAAAGACTAGTTATAATAGAGGGTATTATTGTCGCTAATGTAAGAGAGGCTAAAGCGATTGGCAGTGTAGCTATACTGAAAGGTGCTATATTATTCATCCTTCTTAAATAGAAGCATCCTCAATAAAGTTGAGCTTATGGTTATACATGTTTAAGTAGATGCATATTTAATGAAAGGGTGGGTAGAGCTACAGATAGGGATATAAAGATGATCATAAGTGGGGTTGATGGCCAAATTCCTAATGCGAACCCTACTTTTCTGAAAAGAGGGTAGCAACATGTGGTCTCAAGATGTAAATAAAACATAATAAGGGCAGATGAAAGGTAAAAGGAGGTAGCAATGCAGAGTAGAAGGTTATTGAAGAATAAGAAGCCCAATAGAGATCTTACGAGGCTAAATCCTATCACCTCTAGCTAGGCAGCATAAGACAATCCATCTCTTATCAAATGTCACTTACGCATGTCTAATAGCACAACATGAGAAAAAATATTGCCAACAAATCAGCTAGAGAAAATTCATCAATACCAAATAAGCACATATTCTAACCGATTAGCAAAGCCATCAATCGCCTACGTAGAGTATTGCATATAATGATCTGTAATATTTTATTTAGAGATTGAGCTCATCATGACAAAGTACGTAACCATAGTTCAAACTATCAGCACAGTTTCATCATCAAATTTAAAAATTATCTATAAAAGAAAAGTGACAAAAAAAGTCTCAAACATATTACAACTTTTTTTTTTAGTCCTAAAAACTAACCCAAAAAACTCTTTTCCTCTTCCTCTATTATTATCCTTCTCATACTTTCTAATGCTACAAGGTTCACCTCTAGCCATCTTTGGACTTTCTCTCTACTTACTTCAGCATTAGATGGCCTTTACCGGAAACCCTCTGATAACCTTTATGTTCTCCTCTGTAGCTGCAAACATCCTTCTCCAACCAGTCCAGCTTTCTTTTTTTGACCACACCTCTCTCTCTCATACTTGATCCATTAATATTATCACCGTTTTTATTGGTGCATATAAAGTCCCACTACCGTATCTTGGCGCCATCAGGATAGATCGAGTATCTCTTGGGGACCACCAGTGGCCTCCATTCAACAAATGATGGCAATAATAATGGGTTCTGAAATGTAACTTATCATGATAGATAGATTTAAGATCATATTAATAGAGATGAGTACGGTAAGATAATGGGTGATCAACATGCTAACTTAAAAAATCTTTGTTTGTTTTGGGGAGAGGGGGAGAACTGAGAAGCTGTGGGCGCGAGTAGAGCAAAGTAGAAAAAATGAAGACTCTATGCATATATATATTTTCTAATGTATCTAGGACGCTGCCTTCTTTCCTTTTCTGGGAAGGAATACCAGAAGCCAAACAGTGCAGGGCAGAAGGAACAGTATCAGAAGGCTTCATACAGCCTCATCATCCCCCACGATAGATAAACTACAGCCCCAAGAATCCAGCTGGGACTCCCATAATACATTGAAATATTTACTATACCTTCTGGCTTGATGACAAGGCTGAGAGCTAGAGCTAAAAGCAAGAAAGGGTGTGAGGGACAGTTGTGAGGATAGGCTGTCTTTCCTATTTAAGTACCCTGGCTCTCCAAGGCTGGAGAAATAAAGAAGTTGGGATATAAAAATACATGATACATCAAACAATCGATCCCAGGGCTCCTTTATTCCTCATATAAGATGGGCTCTTCACAAGATCAGCTGCTTCCTGTTGACGGCTTGTCAGAGAATTAAAAGATGTCTCGAGTTTCCATGCGGTGGGTATTTATGCCATCCTATTAAATGATGTGCTCTTTCTTTCTATGTCCTCTATATATGGTTTACCATGGCTTCATCTGGTCTTTGTATGTGAAAGTTGCCCCTGCTGATGGAGAGGTGAAATACTACTTAGGGCTGGAGGAGGCTCATTTGGCAGTGAGAACTGAGGTGCTGCTTGATTAGTTCTTCGCGTCGCCATTGAAGAGGTTAGGGCTAACATTCTCTCAGCTTTTTGGCTTCTTTCTTATTGTCACCCCCTCCCTCCAACCAAATTTACTGCTATGGAGGCTTCACAACTCGATGGAGAAGAAGAAGAGTGCAGCAGCAGTGAGTCTGGGTGGACCATGTACCTTGCATCCCCCATGCATGATAATGGTGTGAGTGATGACCATGATGATGTGGAAGAAGATGATCATGGGATGCTGCTGCTGACAGCGGCTGCAGCAATAACAGCAGTGGTGGTGGAGAAGAAGGTGATGAAGATGATGACTCCATGGCTTCTGATGCTTCCACAGGACCAGCTCGCAACAAGTATTCATATAGAAAAGGTGATGGCATTAAGGTCAGGGAGCAGCGTCTCAAGCATGATGAAGAAAATGATGGAAATTATAGCCAGCATTCATCACATTCTATCAAGATAGCTCCCAAGCTGGAGAACGACAGAGATGGAAATGGTGGCAGTCCTTCTCATAGGGAAGCTGGTTCTAGCTCTTCAAAGAGCAACCTCGAGGAGAGGAAGATCAACTTGAGCAATAAATGATTTTGGCAATGCATCCTCCCTTGTTTTGTTATGAGATCTTACTATGTTTTTATGTTTCTATATACAAGCAGACTGCTCTTTAATCCTATTGACAAGTAATTGAAAGGAAGAGCATGTGGCTTCAGCAGCCTTTTACCGTATTTAAAATGACATGGCCTGGTTCAGTTGCCTAATTTCGCAAGCCTATTTTGAGCTAGATATCTGCAGACCATTATTTTGCACCACCACCACCCTGAATGTTGTTGATATTTTCTGCCAAGTTTTTCTAAATAGATATGTCCCTACCCAGAGAAACCAAAGTCTCCTGATATTTTCTGAATGGAGAAATACACTAGTTGAGGAAAAAAATGAAAGAAAGTGACCACGAATCATCACAAGAACCTTCAAATATGTGAATGAAGTCTACTTTGAGGTACTAATCCAAGCTCTTGTCTCTCGATGACCAGCACCATTTCTGATCCAATTATTTAATATTCTTCAAGCAAATCCTTATACACAATTAAGCTACCTTGGTGGCAATCATACTTATTTGTGATGAGGTACAAAACCATCAGAGTGCCTGTAAGAAGAAATTGTAATGCAATTATTTGAGCAGACAGATATGAAAGTTGGCAAGTGATAAAGCTTCTTTGGATCACGTTCTAAGCTTGGCAACACCTCAGCCGAGGACCCCCTCTGAGGCCAACATATCACCACATTTCTCTTCTCTATTTACCATTGTCTGCCAGTTGATATAGAGAACAACAGAATTGGGATCAGGAGAAGCTTTATCACTTCCCACATATACCTAACAAAATATGTGAAAGATTCTCTAGCCAATGATATTGACCATTTATACATCCAACAAATAATTCAGCATCTAATTCAGCCCAAATGCCTCTTATCTCTTGCTTCACCGAGTCACTAAGATTATATAATGCTGCCAAGAAGAGACCTTCACGCAAATTCAAGCCCCCACAACTTCAATATAATATGTTGTAGCACTATATTCTTTTCGGCAAAAGTTATGCCCTTTAGTTTGTCTTGGTCACAAAGTATTCTACGGGACTGAGATGTATGAGATTCTAAAGTTTGGTTTGGACAGTGAGGGATAAAGCATGTGTGTGGTTTTTTTTTTTCTCGTGTTTCAGTAAAATACGGCCTGTTATCTATTTTCAAAGAAGAAAATTTCTGCAATTAGGACTTCATGAGCTTGTTTAGATTCAAATACGGCATAATTCCTGCCACTGTCAAATATATTGTTGAGTTATCCTTCAACTTTCATGCATTCATGCGTTCATTTTCCTGTAGAATTTATTCATTATCATATATATGATGGACTTTCCCCCATCATTTCTCAACCATGCTATACGTACAATTAAATACCTCAATTATGGGGAAAAACATGAAACAACACTGAATTACTTGTGCAAGCTTGGAAGTGTGGAAATATGGTTTCTGGACCACATAAAAACCAAGGAACAAGAGAATCCACACAGGGACCTGGAAATCTTTCAAGAACAGTTCTGGTGATGTTTTTCCACCCAAAAGCTAGTTCCAAATTCAATGTAACATGAAGCAAAACCTAGACTTACACAAACTGTAAGGACATATGAGCATCCTTCGCAGATTTTGCCAATAAATGGAAAGAGGGATGAAGTGTAGTGATGAGTCCAAGATCCCATAGCACCATAGATTTTACTCGGATCAAATCTTCTCACTCGTTGCCGATGGTTTGAATTTTTCTCATTTGCTTGCTGATGTCTAAGCAGACAGAAGCCGCATAAGGAGGCGAGGCATCTGCTTGTAGACCCCCAAAGTGAACTCCTGGGGAATTATTGAACAAAAAATGAGAGGAATGTGAATCCACTGCTGATGAGGTTGATTTACCAACACTCCCTTTCCGCATCTCAAAATTATAGGGAGATGATCCGCTCCCTCACCACAGCCTAAACTTGCATAGCTAAACGTTTAACAGCCGACTTCTAATTATCCATATAGAACGCAGTAAATCTCTTCTTTATGTAAGCATGTGTAACCTTTTACGTATATCAAAAGGGAGATGAAGAATTCAAGAGAGAAATTCTAGTTCGTACCAGAATTTTATGTGAGTGAGTTTGTAGAATAATACTTATAACTTTCATTATTTTTTTCATAATGAAACTTGCATCACCATTGCCAAAGCAGACCGAAGTTAAATATTCTGTGGATCTCTTGTGCTTATTATTTTTTTTTTCTTTCTTTCTTGTAGTTTTTCCTTGTCCCACGCTTCTTCTAAAAATAAATTAGCAAACACAAAGGACTTCGTTGTTTCGATTAGATGGTATTAATTGGTCTTAATTACCTTTCTCGCTTTCATAAACAAGGGGATAAATATTATGGGGAACTCTCATGGCAAAACCTTCTCCACTCTGAAATGGTGGTGTTGATGAATTGTGAACCCTATGAATTGCATCATTTCACACGTATCACATGGCACATGACATTGTTTTTTGGTTGCTAAGGCACGAGCACACGTTAGCGTAAGAGAGAGAGAGAGAGATGCCGTGTAGCATTTATCTATCAGGAGTGTCTGTTTGGATTGGATATAATATGGGAACAAATAAATACTGTTGGCCAGGACAAGCCATCTAACAACCCCATGAAACGTACACATCCATCCCTACAAGCAGTCCAACAAGCCTAATTATATTAACTCATCTTGGACCACAACTCGCACTTCCATCCCCTGCATCCAGACAGGATGCTACAAGATCTACCACGCCCGTTTGCCCCACGTCCAGTGCTCCGTAGCCTCAAGCTTTAATACTGTATCACAAGCACCTTGAACCGTCGTTCCCATCAATAATTGCTCTTAAATGAAGGGACCATAAAATTTCTTTAAGCAAAACAAAAGCAGTACGTCTTCAGAGAATTGAAATATTTATGTGTAAGAAATGCATCCATGTATCATATTTTTTTGATAAAAAAAATTACTGGGAACAAAATCGTTGAGTTTTCTTTTTCTTGAGATAAAAGGATAGAAGCCCACCTTGTATTTTAACTTGGATGGATTTCCTGGAGATGCATCATCAAAAGACTCAAATGCCTTTCCAGTAATAGGGATGACCCTGGGGCAATCCTAGTTAACCTGGATTTTGGCTTGAGTGTCACTTTAATCCTTTTCTCTGGAAATCATATTTTAAATATATGAGCTCCAACAAAAGTAAGGTAGAAATTACTGGTTTCTCTAGCACAGAGTCATATTTTTAATTGCTGGTTTCTCTGGAAATCATATTTTTAATATATTAACTCCAAAAAAGTAAGCTAGAAATTGCTGGTTTCTCTAGCACACAGTCATGTCATTCTTCTATCTCTTCTTTTTCTCTGCAGAATATACAAATCTTAGACTACCAAAATGGCCAAACTGTTTTTTTATTTGGATTGAAAATATTCCAAGTGAAATACGATACAGAGTCTTCAATTGATCGAAGACTAATGCCTTCTTAGAATGTGATCTGACCTATGTATTGCATTTGTATCATGAATTTAGTGTTCAAGATGACAAATTTCATGGAACCAAGGATTAAATTACTGTCCATGCCATGCTTGTGTTGGTAATTGTTTGGCATGCTATCAGGTCTTATTGTGATGAGCTATACCTCTCATGTGCCAGCTTTTGAGCAGGAAAATGGCTTTGTACCACTGCATCAGCTTGCGTGCCAACCATGCATGATACAGGATACATACCCCTAGCTTTGTACCCATAGCTTGTCCGGCATGACAACTATCCATGTAGTATACTTACAGCTTAATTTTTTTACTGTTTGATTTTTCATCAAGATACTTGAGGAAACTATATTCTCATTGAGCTTAATGATTCGATGTATAGTTGCATTATGTAAATGTATGATTGCATTATGATGTTCTCTTAGCTGTCATGTAGTGTGCATGTGAAATGTCCATTTTATAAAACCTTACAATATGGAATTATGAATTTAAGATTGCAGAATTTTTTAGGGACATGAACCGTTCAGTTCTTTATTGGGTGCAAATCAAGTTGCAGGAAGCAATCTGGTAGGCATGCATATGAAGCATGGAATCTTCAGCGATGCAAGAAAAGTAATTGAAGCAACCAACAGCTTTAGATGCTCCATGTGTCAAAATGAAAAGTTTTGTTGGCTAAGCGCAGAATGGTGCAGTAGGAGATCAAGGCTATCGGAATAACACACCTCAAGAATTGATGATCAAAGAAATTAGGATGAAAATGCTGGCAAGAACTGTTTCACTCAAGAGAGGTTCTTTGTTTTGCATTCACCTCTTCTATCATAGATTGTGGCTGATCCATATGGTTCTGGAAATATCTGAGAAAATGTCCTAGCATCAGCATTTCTATCGTCTTGACTAATGCAATGGAAATTTTATATGAGATGAGCTTAGTATATTGACAGTTGCAAGAGTTGCAAGCTTATGGGAGGGATGAAAAATTCATGATGGCTTATCCGAATACTTCGCTTTTATTTTGTATTAAATAAAATACAAAATTTTCATATGCAATAATATGTCAGAGAGAACTTGCTGGAAATCTGTTGTTGTCTATGGAGATGGTGTCTAATTTTGAAGATCAAATGCTGGCAATTTTGAATAATAACCATGATTGAGTTGCTCTCAGGTTAAATACATCTCATTATATCCAACATTTGTGAACTGTGTGGTATCCTTTATGTAAGTTTTAGCAGACTGAGAATGTGATGTGCAAGTTTGCTACCATCGTGATATTGTAGAGGCCATGCAAAATTATAACTGTTAATGTGGGACAAATTAAATTAACGGACAATAGAAAATTTAAAAACTGTGCTCAAAGAGAAGGTTACTAATCTATCCAAAATGATTCATACTTAAGAAAAAAAATTGTATATCCTTTGTTCTTTCAACAGTTATATCCTTTGTTACTCAAAATGAAATTTGAGAAAATTTCTTTCTGAGCTTACATAAAATTTCAAGAAATTTAACAATGTGCCGCTTGATAATCAATTTCAGTACCACCTACGGTATAAGCAATCTCTTCAAATTACCCTTTTAATTGTCATACAGAAAACTTCATAACAGCCAGTCCAACTCTCAAGCAAGAGAACTTGTTTAAGGGAATAGTTGCGAGCCCAAACTTTTATTTGCCTTCCTTTTCTTAGCAATAACATAAACATCACAAACAATATCATCACCACAATAAATAAACAGAAGAAACAAATAGGATTCCTAGAAACCCAACTTAATAGTCAAGATCAAAAAGCAATCTAGAAATCAAACCAACAACTTTTTGACAACCACAATCTAAGCAACATTTTCACAATGCAAAAGAGTACTATAGTCTTGAAACCATTCATTAGGGACACCATGTCATACTTGATAGCAAAAACCAAACTTATCAATTAATATACCAAGTGTTAATATACCAAAATTATCAATTAATATGCCAAGTTGCACTACTAAGAAGTAGATAAGCAATTTCCTAATCATCAAATGAAGTATAGGATAATATTATACGAGCAAGTCTGTCTGCTTCTACAAGGACCCGCCCTCCAAAAAGAACTTGCTTTCTCTGCCTTCACTACTTCATGGAATATGACCTGCAAAAGAAATGACATTTCTGATTCCTCATATCCGGGACTATAAATCTTTAACAAACCATTGACATTTTAAAAATATAAGAGAATACTACCTCCTCTATCAATTACTAGAAGAAAATATGATTTTAGTGATGGCTTTTGCATATATGGTGCCAAAAATATGTAGACACAGTGACACAAAATGTGGATGTTAAATGATTTCTATTTTATAGAGTTTTTTTTTTTTTGTGCCACACTAACTTCTTTTGTGGCAAAATATAAATAATATAAATATTGCTGCTAAACTTTTAGCAACAGTGCTTATAGAAGCCACCGTCTACTGCTACGCTTTTGCCATAATTTTTTGCAGCAATTATATGACTCTTATGATGCAATTTTTTTGCCACTAAAAGCCTATACTGTTGTTGTGAGATTTTGGCTCCAGGGCTGGCCATGCACATTTCTCCTCACAGTTTTCAGCTAGCATAAAAAAACAAGCAGAAAATCAGTTTGAAGGATTCAAAAATGATAATGTTATAACAATGACAAAATTCTACCGTATGTGACACTAGTGCAAAGGTTCAGCTGAAAAATTACTCCCAACCTGTGATTTGGAGTACATACAAGATGTTGAATCATTTTGATATTGTGAAATGATTGTCACGATAAACTTCAAACTAATGTTTCCAATAAAGTACAATGAGCAGCATTATTATAAAAAGAAAGGAGCAAACAAAAACCTGATTCATATCATCTTGCCATGAGATCCTTGTTGATTAATGCATGGAGTTAACTGAGCCCTGAAGCATATCCAGATCCTTTTTCCCTCCACTATCTTCTTGACCCATTTCACCTCTCCAATGAAATGTGTGGTCTTCCGTTGTTTTGCTTAGAAAAGACTAGGAAGGGTGGAACAAAAAGAGTTCCGAAAATATGAAAGCTAAGCTATATTTTTAACCTTTCCCATCCTCCAAACTGAGTTTGAAATCAAACAATAGTTATAAACACAAAAGAGGTTAGAATCAAAACGAACTATATCGAGAACTAGATTTAGAAATTGATGTGGCTGATCCAGCGCCGTTAGAATAAATGGTAGCGGCAGCTAACGGAGGTCCTCCCCTAGCCCCGGAACCTCCTCCTTATCCGACATCAGTGTTGGTTTCGCCAAGCGTTCGCCTGGACGACTCCGTCTCCAAGGGGTCATTCACCCCTTAGCTCTGCCGAACATCCGTCAAGACCCCAAACATCTCAACCCCGAGACCCCCCTTCGGTCTCGGGGTGCACAAGCATCATCTCACCCCCGAGACCCCCTCCGGTCTCAGGGTGAGGTCACTGCATCTCAACCCCGAAATCCTTCCTTCGGTCTCGGAGTGCACAAGCATCATCTCACCCCCGAGACCCCCTCAGGTCTCGGGGTGAGGTCACTGCATCTCAACCCCGAAACCCACCCTCGGGTCTCGGGGTGCACAAGCATCATCTCACCCCCGAGACCCCCTCCGATCTTGGGATGAGGTCACTGCATCTCAACCCCAAGACCCCCCTCCGGTCTCGGGGTGCACAAGCATCATCTCACCCCGAGACCCTCTCCGGTCTTGGGGTGAGGTCACTGCATCTCAACCCCGAGACCCCCCTCTGGTCTCGGGGTGCACAAGCATCATCTCAACCCCGAGACCTCCCCTTCGGTCTCGGGGTGCACAAGCATCATCTCACCCCCAAGATCCCCTCCGGTCTCGGGGTGAGGTCACTGCATCTTAACCCCGAGACCCCCCTTCCGGTCTCGGGGTGCACAAGCATCATCTCACCCCCGAGACCTCCTCCGGTCTCGGGGTGAGGTCACTGCATCTCAACCCGAGACCCCCCTCCGGTCTCGGGGTGCACAAACATCATCTCACCCCCGAGACCCCCTCCGGTCTCAGGGTGCGGGAGCAACGCTCAGTACGTGAACCGGCCTTCGAACCAAACGATAACTTCGGGCCACCTGGCGCGCCCACGTGGCCCGTCGTGCGCCCATGGCTGCTAGCGATCATACCTCATAACGGCGTATGGTGCATTGCATGTATCACTGTGCATGATCATGCCCCCGTTACGGAGTACGAGTCATTACCACTTGCAACTATGTGCGGTCATGTCAAGCAACGGTGTGCACCAAATGCGACCGTAGTGCCAAACACCTGTGAAGCCATACTGACAGGTAACGTAGGACGCCTTCGGCGCGCACGGTGATGGTACGACCCATCAATGTCGAGCCTCACCTTTTTGTCCATTATCATAGGAGGCTCCGAAATCAGCAATCTTCCAGGACGGAAAGGTGGGTCTCTGAGCAGGTATAAAAGACCAACCTCTCATTGTAAGTGGGTCTCTCGAAAACTGAGTTTTTCTAGTCTTTTCTTCTTAGTAAAACCCTAACTCTTTAGCCTCTTCGGCTAGCAAGTTCTAGTCTGTCCCCAAGTGACTAACTTGAGCGTCGGAGAGTCCCCACCGGAGCATCCAGTCTCCGGGAACTTTTCTTGCAGGAAATCCGGCGAGGAGGACGTTCGTTTTCCCCGACGCTTGAAGAAGTGACTTGGCATCAACAGATTGGCGCGCCAGGAAGGGGGGATTGAAGAAAAGAATAGCCTCGAACCTGTTATTGACTTCTTCCTCCTCAAGCTCTTAAACAATGGTGACGACTCGTGCACGAGAGGCCACCGTCAGTCACGCTGGGGGGCAGCGTCAAATGGCTGATCAGCCCGCAGCTGGCCCCTTAGCCCCTCCAGCCGACGCACCTGCACCAGCACCAGCACCGGTACAACAGCTTCAGGAAGATCGGTTTGCTGCTCTTGCCACGCAAGTTCAATCCTTGGCCACAATGGTCCAAGGCCTGCAACATCAGGCGGTGATTGCACGGCAACCAGAACCCCTCCCGTCGGTGCCAGCCCAGTCAACACTCAATTCGGAGGAGGTCTCCTGCCCGAGAAGCCTGCCCTCGCCGCACTTTACCTAAGCCTCACTGCCGCAAGGCCTCCAAGCGGCTCCGCTCGCCCTCTCGCCGTGTCAGCGCGTCCCCCAAGCGACGGCATGAGAAGAAGGCGGAGCGTCCCCATCGGCCTCCCCGCCGCCCTCCTCTTCCTCAGACTCTTCGAGGGAGGTCCTTCGATGGCGGCATAGCCCGTCGGGCGGAGCAAAGACTTGATGAGTACAACCAGCGGTTGAAAGAGCTCAGCCGCCAGATTACCAACCCTCTAGAGACGAACTATGACAGCCGTCCACCGCTGTCTCGCCGCATCATGGAGGAGCCTATCTCCACTCGGTTTCATCTTCCTCAGTTGGACCCTTATGACGGGACCACGGACCTCCTGGACCACCTGGAGAGTTACAAGGTTCTTATGCAGGTCCAGGGGGCAACCGATTCGCTCATGTGCATCGCTTTCCCAGCCACCTTGAAGAAAGCTGTCCGAGCCTGTATTCCTGCCTGCCGCCGCGAAGTATCGACTCCTTCCGTCAGCTAGAGAGGGCCTTCCTGGCCCACTTTGAGCCTGCAGAAAGATTCCAAGGGTAGCCGATAGCCTCTTCTCCGTCCAGCAAAAGGGTGGCGAGTCCCTTCGGGACTATGTCGCTCGGTTCAAGGAGGCTGCCCTGGAAGTTTACAATCTTAAAGACTCAGTGGCCACTTTGGCCTTGAAGCGAGAGCTTCGCCCGTCTCGCTTCGAGTACTCCCTTGACAAAAGCCGCCCGGCTCCTACGCCGAGCTCTTGACCCGGGCCCAGAAATACATTTGAGCTGACGAGGCTGACTCCTCCCGACGCGAGGCTAGTGGGAGCATCTCCAAGAAACCGGCCCGACCGGAACCTGTCGAAGCTCGCCTCAGAAGACCTGAGCCTTCTCATCGGCCAGACAACCGTCCCCAAGCCCCTGCACCAAGAGATGGACCCTACACCCCACTGCTCACCCCGATATCGCAGATCTTGCTCGAGATTGAAGGGGAGCCTTATCTTCAGCCCTCCTCCAATAAACCCGAAGATCCCTCGCAACAAGAACCTCTACTATCGTTATCATCGGGATCACGGCCATGACACTGACGACTATTGCCAGCTGAAGAAGGCTATAGAAGACCTTATCCAACGAGGCCACCTAGGAAAGTTCGTCCAGAGGAACAACCCGGGAGTTCCTGGCCCGTCAGCGCCCCCGCCGTCGATGATCGACAACGCTCCAACTGAGAAGACGGTGGCAATGATTTCCTGGGGGGCAGGTGGACCGCCCAAGAGGCCGAGAGAGGAGGGGGAGTTAGACTCTGTAATCCCTTTTTCTAAAAGGGACTTAGAGGGGGTAGTTAATGAAAATGATGATAGTGTCGTCGTGTCCATGACGATAGCCAAACACCCTGTAAAAAGAATTTTGGTCGATAGCGGGAGCTCGGTGAACATTTTGAATTACGATGCTTTTGTTCGCATGAGTTTATTATCTGACTTGCTCCGACCTGTCACTATGCCCTTGATGGGGTTCACAGGAGACTCCGTGCAAGTTAAGGGGGAGATCACCCTTCCTATTACGACTGGCATGGCCCCGCGCCAAAGCATGGTCCTCATGATATTCCTAGTGGTCCGGATGCCCCTTGCCTACAACGCTATCCTCGGAAGGCCCGGACTAACCTCTTGGACGCCGTCATCTCTACTAAGAGGCTCCTTGTGAGGTTTCCCGCCAGAGGAGGGGTCGAGGAGATGTGGGGGAGCAGAACCCATCCCCGCTTTGCTGCCACATGTCTCCAGGTCTGCAGGAGGTGATGCCTGCGCCCGCGCCAGAGGTGTTGGACCCCCGGGACCTAGAGAGGAGAGGAGAACCGGCTGAGCGTCTACTGGCCTTCCCTCTCGGGGAGGACCCGGCAAGAACGATCGCACCGGGGCTTCGCTCCCGGAGGAGGCCCACGATCGGCTCCTCGCTTTCCTGCGAGCCAACAATGACATCTTCGCCTGGTCAACGTCGGACATGCCGGGGATCCCTGAGGAGGTGATCACCCATCGCTCAACATCAAGCCTGAGTGTCGATCCATTTGACAAAAGAAGAGAAGTTTTGCCTCAGATAGACAGAAGGCTATGGACGAAGAGGTGCGAAAGCTCTTGGCGGCCGGTCATATCCGTGAAGTGCACTACCCCGACTGGCTGGCGAATGTCATGATGGTGCGTAAGGCCAGTGAAAGCTGGAGGATGTGCGTGGACTTCACCGATCTCAATAAGGCATGCCCCAAGGATAGCTTCCCACTGCCCCGGATCGATCAGCTAGTGGATGCTATGTCCGGGCACGAAGCCCTTAGCTTCATGGATGCATTTTCGGGGTACAACCAAATAAGGATGGACCCAGCTGATGAAGAGGCCACTTCCTTTATCACCAAAAAAGGAATTTACTGCTACAAAGTGATGCCGTTGGGCTGAAGAATGCCAGGGCAACTTATCAGAGGTTGATGAATAAGGTCTTTGAGGGCCAGATTGGGCGCAACATGGAGGTGTATGTGGATGATATGTTAACCAAGAGTGCCCATGCGGCCGACCACGTCGTTGATCTTGCGGAAACCTTCAGCAACCTGCGCCAATATCGGATGAGGCTGAACCCACACAAGTGTGCCTTCGGGTTGCAGCGGGTAAGTTCTTGGGCTTCATGGTGACTCAGCGCGGGATTGAAGCCAATCCTGACAAGATCCGGGCCATCCTGGATATGAGGCCCCCGCTAACAAGAAAGAGGTGCAGCGCTTGACCGGGAGGGTGGCAGCCCTGAATCGCTTCATGTCAAGATCAGCGGAGAGATGCTTGCCCTTCTTCAAGGCGCTGCACAAGGTCAACGGCTTCGAATGGACAAAGAAGTGCCAGGACGCCTTCGAAGAGTTGAAGCAATTTCTATCCACTCCTCCGTTACTGTCCAAGCCAAGGAGCGGGGAGGAGCTTCTTCTGTATCAGGCAGCCTCCCCGAGGCCGTCAGCTCTGTGCTCGTACGTATGGATGCTGATGGAATGCAGAGGTCAGTCTATTACACCAGTAAGGTGCTTCATGATGCCGAGACCAGATACACCAGAACTGAGAAGATCATCTTCGCCTTGGTGGTCTCCGCACAGCGCTTCCGACCCTATTTCCAAGCTCACCCCATCGTGGTGCTCATGGACCAACCTCTCTGAACTATTCTATCTCGTCCTGACACCTTGGGACGGTTAGCCAAGTGGGCCGTTAAGCTGAGCGAGTTTGATCTGTCCATCCGGCCAAGGTCTGCCATGAAGTCCCAAGTATTAGCTGATTTTTTGGTCGAGTGTACCTGGACTGAGGAGGGCCATGAAGAGTCGCATCCGGAGGTGCGCATGGAGCCACCCCCGACGGGGGAGCGGAAGGAGAAGAGTGGATCCTACATGTGGATGGGGCGGCGAACTCTTAAGGAAGCGGAGCTGGACTTATCCTCGCAAGCCCCGAGGGGTAGGTAGTAGAGTATGCCCTCCGGTTTCTGTTCTCAGCTACCAATAACCAGGCGGAGTATGAAGCCCTGCTGGCGGGGATGAAACTAGCCAAGGAGCTTGGAGCGGAGCGTCCGAGAGCCTTCACAGATTCCCAGCTTGTCTCTGGGCAGGTTGCTGGGGAGTATGAAGCCAGAGACCCAACCATGTCACGCTACTTAAGCGAGGTGCGGTCCCAGGCCTCTCGATTCTCCTACTTTCATGTCAGCTACATTCCCTGGGCGGAGAACGCTAGGGCTGATGCATTGTCCCGACTAGCCACCTCGGCCGACGGGACCCTGGGAAGAACGTATGTGGAGCACCTGCAGGCCCCAAGCATTGAAGCGGCGAAAGAAGCATTGCCAGTTGAGCAGGGGTCCTCTTGGATGGACGTCTATGTACGATATTTGACCGATGGCACTCTCCCTGAAGACCCCGCAGAAGCTAGATTACTCAAGCGGCGGGCTCCAAGGTTCCTGATAATGGACGGGAGGCTCTATCGAAGGTCATTTTCATACCCGGTCCCAAGTGCGTAGGGCCAGCTGAAGCAGATTACATCTTGCGGGAGATCCACGAAGGCATTTATGAAAGTCATCTGGGGAGCAGAGCCCTAGTTTACAAGGCCTTACGACAGGGATATTACTGGCTGACCATGAAGAAAAATGCGGTCGAGCTTGTCAAGAAATGTGATAGCTGCTAGCGCCACGCCAATATTCAGCGACAGCCGGCGTCTCAGCTGACCCTTTTGGTGGCACCTTGGCCATTCGCTCAGTGGGGTATGGATATCTTGGGACCATTCCCTTCGGCCTCCGGATAGCGCAAGTTCCTCCTGGTGGCCGTTGATCACTTTACCAAGTGAATCGAAGCCGAAGCCCTTGCTAAAATTACTGAAAACAAGATGAGATCCTTCTTTTGGAAGTCCATCATATGTCGGTTCGGGCTACCCCATACCTTAGTCACCGACAACGGTCGGCATTTTGATAACGCGCCTTTCCGGAAGTTCTGCATCGAACTTGGCATCCACCAGAGGTTCACTTCCGTCGGACACCCCCAGATTAATGGTGCGGCCGAAGTGACCAATCGCATCATTCTCCAAGGATTGAGAACCCGGCTGGATGATTGCAAAGGGCGATGGGTGGAGGAGCTTCACAATGTGCTATGGGCCTATCATACAACGCCACGAGCCCCTACCGGAGAGACTCCGTTTAGCCTGATTTTCGGGTTCGAAGCTGTTATCCCAGTGGAGATAGGCTCCCCGAGTCCTCGGGTGGAGTCGTATGATGAGAAAGATAACTCGGACCGACTGCGGGCCAACCTTGACCTGGTGGAGGAGGTGCGGGACCGATCGCGGTTGCGGATGGCGGTCTATCGGCAACGAGCTGCCAGATACTACAACGCCCGCGTATGTCCCAAGACTTTCTTGCCGGGAGTCCTGGTCCTCCGACGGGCTGAAGTCTCAAAGTCGACAGAGGGGGGCAAGCTAGTCCCGAATTGGGAAGGACCCTATCGGATCGCCAAGACACTCCGTCACGGAGCTTACAAGATTGAAGAGCTTGATGGAAAGCCACTTCCTTGGACATGGAATGCAGACAACCTTCATCGGTATTATCAGTAGCGCATTTCTCCTCTCACATTAAATACCGTGCCTATTCTTTTGGGCCTTCGCCCCTCATTCTATATTAACGAATTTCAATTTTAGCTCCTGAGTTCTTTTGCCTGAAGGCTTGGACCAGCCAGGCATAAAGCCCGACCCCCGTCGGCACCTAAAGCCCTGGATCAACCAGGCATAAAGCCCGACCTCCGTCGGCACCTAAAGCCCTGGACCAGCCAGGCATAAAGCCCGACCCCCATTGGCACCTAAAGCCCTGGACTAGCCAGGCATAAAGCCCAACACCCGTCGGCACCTAAAGCCCTGGACCAGCCAGGCATAAAGCCCGACACCCGTCGGCACCTAAAGCCCTGGACCAGCCAGGACCCCCGTCGGCACCTAAAGCCCTAGACCAGCCCGGCATAAAGCCCGACACCCGTTGGCACCTAAAGCCCTAGGCCAGCCAGGCATAAAGCCCGACTCCCGTCGGCACCTAAAGCCCTGGACCAGCCAGGCATAAAGCCCGACATCCGTCGGCACCTAAAGCCCTGGACCAGCCAGGCATAGAGCCCGACCCCCGTCGGCACCTAAAGCCCGACACCCGTCGGCACCTAAAGCCCTGGACCAGCCAGGCATAAAGTCCGACCCCCATCGGCACCTAAAGCCCTGACCAGCCAGGCATAAAGCCCGACACCCGTCGGCACCTAAAGCCCTGGACCAGCCAGGCATAAAGCCCGACACCTGTCGGCACCTAAAGCCCTGGACCAGCCAGGCATAAAGCCCGACCTCCGTCAGCACCTAAAGCCCTGGACCAGCCAGGCATAAAGCCCGACACCAGTCGGCACCTAAAGCCCTGGACTAGCCAGGCATAAAGCCCAACACCCATCGGCACCTAAAGCCCCAGACCAGCCAGGCATAAAGCTCGATCCCCATCGGCACTTAAAGCCCTGGACCAGCTAGGCATAAAGCCCGACACCCGTCGGCACCTAAAGCCCTGGACCAGCCAGGCATAAAGCCCGACACCCGTCGCACTAAAGCCTGGGCCAGCCAGGCACAAAGCCCGACTCCCGTCGGCACCTAAAGCCATGTGCCAGCCAGGCACAAGGCCCGCCATACCCCTGGCAGAGCGGTGTGCCATCAGTCCTTAGGAACCCGCCTACTTCAACCTCCAAAATCCGGTGCCTCAACCCCAGGAAGCCTATCCTTCCTGGCCCCGAGGTTCGGTCCTAGATGGCTAAGATGGGGTAATTCATGCATGAATTGAGAGTTATCCCCTGGCACTAATAGGACCGAGAGGTCGCGCATCATTAACCAATGAATTTGGGATAAGGGTCGCAGATAGACAATTTATCTTGGAGAAAAAAGATATTTCATTAATTTAAAGTGATTACAAAATGCCGACATAGTCGGACTTGCAAAAATAAAATACAAATGGAGGCTCACGGTTCAGCCGGCGCGGGCTCATCATCGGAGGGGGCCAAATCCGAGAGGTGATCTGGTTCGACTTCCAGGGCTTGAGGAAAGCTCAAGTCTCGAGCAACTTTCTCCTTCCCGTGCTGGAACCCTTGAAGAAACACCGTCGTCGAGGCTTCTTCCAGGTCATCTGCAAAGCGCTCGGACGCTTTGTATTCTTCTATGATTCCGGCAGTCCTGGCCACGATGGCGGCTTCCACCTCAGTGGCCCGAACTCCTTCCTCCGCGGCGAGGGCTGCCGCTGCAGCCCTCTCGGCCTCTTGGGTGCAGCTCACCTCCTCCTCGGCTTGGTTCGCCTTCTCCTCCACTGCCCTTGCCTTTTCCTCCGCTGCCCTTGCCTTTTCCGGCCGACCCTACTCTCTTTTTAGCCGCGGCCGCCCGACCCTCAATTTCTTGGATGGCCAGGGTCAGCTCAGAGATGTGCAGGTCTCTGGCTATCACGGCGTTTTCAGCTTCCATCATCTGGTGGAGCGCCGCCCGCAGACGGTTGGCCTCGGTCTCCGCTCAGCTCTCAGCAGCCCTTATTTCATCGGCCCGAGCGGTTCTGGCCGACTCTAGGGCCCCCTCGGCCGCCTCCGTGCGATGCCGGGCCTCTTCAGCCTCCTTCTGTGCCTCGCGCAAAAGGGCCTTCCGACCATGAATCACCTTCCTCGCAGCCCTTAGGGAGTGCGCAAGCTGCATGCAAGCTCCAAGTAAAAAAAAAAAAAAGAAAAGGGGGAAATATAGAAGCAAAGGGTGGCAGGACCACTTACTCTGACGAGGGCCGCGTAGGACTCCCGAAAGAACGTACCCACCTTCAGGTGGCTAAGCACTTCCAGGACCTCGGGCATGAAGATTGGAGAGAGGACCCACTCTGCCCAATGCCCGTCGTTCAGGATGGAGTCCCGGGGCGGCCCTGGTCTGGCCCTGCTCCGTTCGGCTGCCTCAGCATTCTCCGACTTGGCGTGCGGGCTGCTCATCGGCGTCCTCTCAGGGGTGGGCTTGCTATCCCTGATGGCCCTTCGCCCCAGCTCCTGACTGCCTCGGGGAGAGTCGGTTCACCAGGAGCAAGGGACTCCTCCCCTACTGTGGGCTCCTCTACCACTGCCGGCTCCTCCGCAGCTGGCTCCTCCATTGATATCCCCTTGGTCACTGCCCTCTCTGGCGGGGTGTCGGCTGTGAGGTCGATCTCCGGAGCGATCGGGGGGTCTTGCGGTGCTGGTGGTTCGGGAACCCGAGCTATCGAACGTTTTGGGGCTGGGGCTTGCTGGCCTTCACTCGACCCTTCCCGGGCCCTCTTCTTGGCGACGGCCTTCAGGAGTCTTTGGGTCGAGATCTTCATGGCTGTATGATATCGGTCAAGGTCAGACACAAAAAAAAAATGAAACCAAGCAAAACTTTGGCTAAGTATGGAGACGGCTTACCCTGGTGGGAGATAAGACCCGCCAACTGGAGGTTATCTTCTGTCAGGAGCAGGGTGTACCGAGGGATCGCGGCAGCCAACAACTGACCCAACGCTTCCCTGTCTCCAGGATGGACAACAGAGTTGGCATTGCCTTGAAGGTCGGGGTCTCCCCACCGGGGCCTGACTTGGTCTAAGCTGGCAAAGAAGAATCGGGATTTTCATTCCTTGATCGAAGAAGGAAGGAGAAGCTTGAGGACCCGGTTGGGTCGGGGCTGGAACAGCCACTAACCCTTCTGGGACCGAAGGATATAAAAGGACCGAAAGAGAGAGATTCGGAGGGTGATACTAAGGCGATGACAGAGAACGACAAAGGCACTAATGACCCGAAGGGAGTTTGGGACCAGCTGGGAAGGAGTCAAAGAATAGTATTCAAGGAGATTAACGAAAAAGGGAGGGAAGGGTGGGCGGAGACCCGCCCTCAAGCAAATCTCGTAAATGGCCACTCGGTCGGGTTGGGAGGAGATGACTCTATCATCGGAGTCGGCAGAAAAAGCCCAACATCCCAGGGAATCTGATAACGGGCAGGCCAGGATTTTCACCAAATCCTGGCTATTACCGTGGAGGTGGTCTCCCCCGGGGACTCCTCCACCCTCGAGGAGGTGCCGACCTCTGACCGGTGTCTCCTCGATGGAGCCCTACCAGTGACCCGCCGCTGGGCCAGAGGGACGCGGTCCTCCAAATCGGTGGACCACTCAAGTGAGGGAGAGGGGGAAGGAACAGGAGAGGCGCAGTGCCTCTCAGAGGGAGAACGATTCTCCGAATCGTCCTCCGAGGTTCGAGACGGGGAACTCATGGATAAAGAAGGAATGGAGGAGTCTAAAAGAGACAAAAAACTGACCTGAAGGAAAAGCTAAGCGCAGGTTCTCGGGTTGCAGGAGAGACCAAGACGCAGAGGCTCAGAGGAAGACGACGATGGCAGCAGTAGTGTGGCCAAATTCAACCCTCGTTCGAGTTTTATTTGGTTTCAAATTATCCCGCCATGTCTCATCAGCCACATGATCCCCACCATAGGCTGGCTCGCCTCGGTGGTTGTCCTGTGTGATACGATACGCTTCTGGCCAATGATGGGACTTTGCTGACGTCACCGCTGTGAGAGGTAATGATGATGCGGCTTTCCACACGGACTTCGAAGAGTTAATCTCGCCTCGAGGACGATCGTGGTGGGCTGAATGGATGGAAGCGGCCGCCTTTTCACATTCCCCATGCCGTCCGCATGGAGATGCGGACGGGGATCAGCCACGTGGAAGGTAGCACCCCTTTCGCCTTGCCAGTGGGGCCCGCTTCGCCTCAGGGGCGAGGGGGCACCTGATGTGGTTGATCCAGCGTCGTTAGAATAAATGGTAGCGGCAGCTAATGGAGGTCCTCCCCTAGCCCCGAAACCTTCTCCTTATCCGACATCAGTGTTGGTTTCGCCAAGCGTTCGCCTGGAGGACTCCGTCTCCAAGGGGTCATTCAACCCTTAGCTCTGCCGAACATCCGGTAAGACCCCGAACATCTCAACCCCGAGACCCCCCTCCGGTCTCGAGGTGCACAAGCATCATCTCACCCCCGAGACCCCCTCCGATCTCGGGGTGAGGTCACTGCATCTCAACCCCGAGACCCTCCCTCCGATCTCGGGGTGCACAAGCATCATCTCACACCCGAGACCCCCTCCGGTCTTGTGGTGAGGTCACTGCATCTCAACCCCGAGACCACCCCTCCGGTCTCGGGGTGCACAAGCATCATCTCACCCCTGAGACCCCCTTCGGTCTCGGGGTGAGGTCACTGCATCTCAACCCCGAGACCCCCCTCCGGTCTCGGGGTGCACAAGCATCATCTCACCCCCGAGACCCCCTCTGGTCTCGGGGTGAGGTCACTGCATCTCAACCTCGAGACCCCTCTTTCGGTTTCGGGGTGCACAAGCATCATCTCACCTCCGAGACCCCCTTCGATCTTGGGTGAGGTCACTGCATCTCAATCCCGAGACCCTTCTCCGGTCTCGGGGTGCACAAGCATCATCTCACCCCCGAGACCCCCTCCGATCTTGGGGTGAGGTCACTGCATCTCAACCCCGAGACCCCCCTCCGGTCTCGGGGGGGGTCTCGGGGTTCATAAGCATCATCTCACCCCCAAGACCCCCTCCAGTCTCGGGTGAGGTCACTGCATCTCAACCCCGAGACCCCCCTCCGGTCTTGGGGTGCATAAACATCATCTCACCCCCGAGACCCCCTCCGGTCTCAGGGCGCGGGAGCAACGCTCAGTACGTGAATCGGCCTTCGAACCAAACGACAACTTCGGGCCACCTGGCGCGCCCACGTGGCCCGCCGTGTGCCCATGGCTGCTAGCGACTATACCTCATAACGGCGTATGGTGCATTGCATGTGTCACTGTGCATGACCATGCCCCGTTACGGAGTACAATTCACTACCACTTGCATCTGTGCGTGGTCATGTTAAGCACGGCGCGCACCAAATGCGACCGTAGCTGTCAGACACCTGTGAAGCCATACTGACAGGTAACGTAGGACGCCTTCGGCGAGCACGGTGATGGTACGACCCATCAATGCCGAGCCTTACCTTTTTGTCTGTTATCACACGAGGCTCTCCAAAATCAGCAATCTTCCAGGACGAAAAGATGGGTCTCTGAGCAGTATAAAAGACCAACCTCTCACTGTAAGTGGGTCTCTCGAAAACTGAGTTTTTCTAGTCTTCTTCTTCTTAGTAAAACCCTAACTCTTTAGCCTCTTCGGCTAGCGAGTTCTAGTCTGTCCCCAAGTGACTAACTTGAGCGTCGGAGGGTCCCTACTAGAGCATCCGGTCTCCGGGGACTTTTCTTGCAGGAAGTCTGGCGAGGAGGACATCCATTTTCCCCGTCGCTTGAAGAAGGTGACTTGGCGTCAACAGAAATGATAAGAAAGGATCTGATTGTTTGAGAGTCTCTACCCTGCTATGTCAAGGAGGAAGTGGTCAACAAATTGGGGGAGCTCATGGAGAGAGATAGGCAAATAATGGTTGAGAATGGAGGAGTAGATGATCAGGTAGAGAAAGCAATTGTTGGCTCCAAATAAGAAGTAGAAGGGAAAGAACAAAGTGACTTTTCATATTGAACCAGCAGAGTAGGAAAAGAAATCCAATTGAACTGAACCTATGGGCTCAAGGTGAGTCTTTGACTGGTTTAAGAAACATTCATGCAGGTAATGATTTCAGCCTCTCAAGGAGAGTGCATTGCAGCGCAAGGTAAACTATATAATCATGCCAAAATCATATAATCCTCCTGAACCTGATTTATCAATCAAATGCGAAAAACCTTGTGCGCACATGATACTGAACATGATCATAATTTAACACTCAAATCCACGTATGCACAACGCACTATACACTCGGGAGCAATCTTTGTATGTGGCATTGTTGCGTAACTCCAGCATTGCATAAATGATTCCAAAACAGATCTTCACACTAAAGATTAAGTGCATCTGAAAGTGCAATCTATTCTGCAAGGCCATTGAAGAAAAGACTATTAGAGCTAGGCCCCTGAGACAAGCATTTCAGATTCAACACAAGAGGGATTGAGATATGACTAAAACAGTAAATATGCCATTTCATTGAGACCAAACAAGGTGGAGGAGCAGACAGAGGAATGGATGATTTAAACATGCTTAATTATGTGCTTAAAAAAGAACATCATGAAAGCCTTGCATCCATGAGAGCTCAAGTCAACTGGAATGATGTAGGGCATGAGTGCAGGTTTTAAGGGCCACATGAGGCAAAAAGGCTATTAATGATGGATTTTGGGCAGTGAGCATTATTTTTTTAGATGCATTATAAAATTTATTTCATGTGTAAACTGCAAGAAACTAGCATCCATCAGAGGCTTGTTGTGGCCATGTGAACCTTGTAAATGCTAAAAGAATGATTATCGGTTAGGTTGCAGGTAGATCATCAAATATGGATGGTCATTAGTCTCCTGCTAGACATGATAGGCAGAGCCTTGTAGACAGCACAGACAAGATTTCATGGTTCTCTTCCAATAAATAACATAAAATACATACTGCATCAAAATGAGATGGATTTATTATGCGCAACTCTGATCACCTCCTTCCACACATGTACAAATGAAACAGACAAGACTGAATATAATGCACAAGGAAACAAAAGATAGATATCAGATGAGAGGAACACATCTATTCACTGTTTGGGTCTCAATAACTCTATCCATTCACCTTATGTAAACAGTCTCTCAAAAATCAAGCAATGGATGTTCTCAGTGGTTACTGCTCAAGACCGAGAACATTATTTCTTACTTTTTTACTAAGAGACGCTAGTTCAGAGGTCTGTAGAATCGAAACCACCAACAATGTGCTCTTGAACCAGTTCTTCAATAGAAAGGCATCACTATCACTTTTTTTGAAAAAAAAAAAAATAGAAACAAGACTTCTGTTTTCTTTCTTTTTTAAAAAAAATTCTAACAACAAAAACATGTTGGCTGCTGTTATTTTTTATTTTTCACAGCAAGAGACACTTTTAAAAAGTTACTTTCCCAAAGTTATTTTGGTTTCCAAAAAGTTACTTTTTAAAAAATGAAAGTGAAAATTTTTCGCTTGCACTTTTTTTCATAAATAATGAAAGTTGTTCTTAAAAAAAAAAAAAAAACAGTATAACCAAAGAGACCCCACCATTCTCCAATTCTTAAACTTAAAGACTTACTTCTCAAAAATCTTCATACATTCTTCTTATGATTCATCTGGCTACAGCAGATTATTTACTTCCATCCACCAATACCCAGTCTTGGATAAATAGCCAAACTCTTGCTATGATTGGCAGTATTATGTTAGGGCCAGTTTCCATTCAGCATAGCACCTGCTCTGGTTGGACTTTCTTTAGCCAACCATTTTTCACTGATTGGATGGTTGCTCTTATCCAATTCACTTGATCTCAACATCAAATTAAAGACCATTTTATTGCATGCATATTTGGATGTAAATGCTCTGGAGTCACCATGTAAGACATGCAATCCATCATACATGCATATGAAATAATAGTCATAAAGCTTTTAATGCTATCAGTGCTATTGATGGCAGGAAAAATCAATTAAAGTCAAATTGAACCAACAAGAGTGAAGACAATTTTAACTTAACTCTGATACCAAATTCATCAGTCATGAACCATCACTCCTAATGTCCTCACACACCCTTACCAATAACCATGTCCTCATAATTAAGACATTCCTTCAAGAGTTTTGTAAGTCCTTCAGCTAAAAGGGCTGGGAAATACAGAATTGCCACGATCCTAATTGTCATCTTTTACCAAGTCCTATTTCTATACAACCATTCCTTCACTCAAGAACTTATGTATCCATTAATGAGGATAAGTACATAGACAAACTTCTCCTTTTTTTTGACGGTAATTAGGGGAGAGTCCCCTAAAATTTATTTGGAAATATTTACAAGCTGAGGGAATGTACAAGAGATTTTATAACTACAGGGCGAAGAGGTCACGAGAGGAGAAAATTTTTCATGCAGAGATGAGCCTTCCTATGATCGACAAACTTCTCCATTTTAAGGTCCTCCTCGTCTTCCATCATTGTAAATACTTTCCCATCTTGGGGGTCTCCTTTTTTAAGGTCCTCCTCCTCCTCTAGCTGCTTCTTCCTCTTCTTTGAACCATGACAGATCATTAACAACTTTTAGATGACTGCTTTCCACCAAAGAATTGACATAAATTTTCTTAGGGAAAGCTAAATTTATCAAGAAAGCACCCATTACGATGGCCAACAAAAAGCCTTCTTTGCAAAGTAGTTATAGATTCGCTCACTGAGAACTGATATCCATGAAAGGCAAAAAAGAAGAAGAAGAGGAGAGAGAGAGCAGAGGAAAAAAAAGCCACACGGAAGAACTCAGAATTTCTAGTTCCTTCAGCTCTATCAGCCCACGGCCAAAAACGTAAAAGATTTAAAGAAATTCGTCGTCAACACTAAGATCCTATTGATCAAGCCAACAAGAGCACAGGACGTAATTTTACCTTCTGGGGCTCATGGTCGCACTAAGAGATGGCTTTGTGGTTGTGGAGGAAAGCGGCGAAGCAGAGAATGGAGGCCACGAAGGCGAAGATCCCCAGCACCAGCACGAATGAAATCCCCGCCACCATCACATCCATCGCCACCCCAAGAAGCGCAAAATCCATCACCATCACCACCACCTTTTCTTCTTCACGTGAAACGTGTTTAGGCTTAGCGAAAGAGGAGGGAAGAGGCCAGAGTGTACGTAGCGTGTGTATAATAAATAACAAAGGTTAATTATTTTTTATTCTTAAATTTATAAATTTTAAAATTATTTTATTTTTTGTTTTAAAATTTAAACTATATGAACCTAAAAATAAAAAGATGATCGTATCTAAATAATTTGACCACCTTCAAATATGGTATAAGTATAAAATTTAATTATCTTTTCCATCGTTTGGTTCACATGGATCTTAAATCAATCTTTTTTATTTGATTTTTTATCTTTAATTTTTATAAATTATATGATTTAAGAGTAAAAAAGATGATCGTATCTAAATAATTTGACCACCTTCAAATATGGTATAAGTATAAAATTTAATTATCTTTTCCATCGTTTGGTTCACATGGATCTTAAAATAAAAAGATGATCGTATCTAAATAATTTGACCACCTTCAAATATGGTATAAGTATAAAATTTAATTATCTTTTCCATCGTTGGTTCACATGGATCTTAAAATCATCTCATCTTTTTTATTTGATTTTTTATCTTTAATTTTTATAAATTATATGATTTAAGAGTAAAAAAGATGATCAAATTTTGATTTGACTATATTGAAATGTATTCAGATATGGTTTGATTATCTCTTTCATTCTTAAATTTATACAGTGTATGAGTCCTTAAAATAAAAAGAAAAAGAAAAAGAGCGGCTCCGAAATTCATATAAATCTATGTATAGAAAAGATTATCAAATTCTAAACTTGGCTATATTGGAATATAGCTAAGCCTACCCCTTCTCTCTCTCTCTCTCTCTCTCTCTCTCTCTCTCTCTATATATATATATATATATATAAAAGCATGGTAGCATACTTCTTTTATCTGAATGTATTTATTAAAAATAAAAATGGAGTGTAAGAAAAATGAAGCATATAACATGAACTTACGAAGGAAGAACTTAAAAGTTTGGGTTTGATCTTAAACTAGATACAACATGTGCATAAATAATATAATAATTTGATCATTATGTAATATTTGCCAAACTAATATCCTTAAACTTCTCCACTTAACATATAAAGTCCAGATGAAGTATATGTTAAACAAAAGTTTGTGATGGGGACAAATTATGTGCAATGACCGGCCTTCGTATCAAGCATAGGGAGCTCTATTGGATGCTGTCAATGACCAGTCTTGTCCTTCTCCATTCTCTTACATTTTTTTGTATTATTTATTTTTTTATCGTACAATTTGATTTGATCTAGAGATCCATCTTCTAAAGGTGCAGTCATCGATCAAGACAAGAGGACATCGAGCAAAGAGTTTAATATCGAAGTATGGATGGATGAGAGTATTCACATCGGCAGAGATGAGGATCTTCATGTGCTATTTATGCGTGTGTGTTATATTACATGCTGACGATTTTAATCAAGGCTTTGTAAGAATTCTTTTATAATCTTTTTTATATGGTCATATGATCATATACATTTTCTTTATGTATAACTAATTTACATGCTAATGACATTGGATTTCATGGTATACATGACATTTGCATAGGATTTTGTTGTATAAGATATACTATTAAATTATATTTTGAGTTGATCAACATAAAATAAAATTTTAGTAAATTTTAATTAGTTAAAAGTATTTGGAATATTGGTTATGAAATGATAGATTGTTATCATGTATACCTAACTAAAGATTATCACCACTTGTTTCAACAATCAACAATTTTTATTACCTTCTTTCCATCAACTTGTTACTATAGTTGGATGTTTCTATACTATTTTTCTTGCCCGTAATATTACCCTTTTTCCACCTTATAGTAACGCAATTTTATTAGCAGCTTTTCCCAGTTAGCCCCTCACATAAAATCTGAGGCCAAGTCTTTAATAAATCACTTTGATTTATTTAGTTGCCAAATCTGGACCAGTAGTATATCTTCTCTCAAAGGATCTAGGGGTGCAACTTGGACCGGGTTCAATCCGAAGTCAGCCCGTCGAACCTGATTTATAATAGTGTTTAAACTCATGTTTGCCCAACCCGAACCCGAAAGACCCGGGTTTAATCCGGTCTGATTTGTAATTGACTCGGGTTAGGGTTAACCGCAACCCGAACCCGAGGGTTACCCAAACGAGGATAGCTTATCGACACCAAATTTTTTGGAGGCGTTGAAGGCGTCAATCGGGTCGGACAAGATGGCCAACTTGAGAACGAGAAGGACAAGGCCATCGGTCGCGGATGAGAAAAAAAACAAACATAAAGATGGACCACCCATACATTTCGTTTCACTTCCCACCTTCTTCTCTTCTTTGTTTACGGCACCTCCTTCTCTTTTTTGTTTCAGATAAGTTTTTTTTTTTTAATACAATGTTAAAGCTCCAAGTCTAGCTTATGCGTTCGGCAAGAAATTTTGGTTTTTCATCTTTGGGATCCATAATTCGATGTTTATTTACTTTGAAAAAAGTATTTTTTTTTTCATCAATCCGAATTCCAACCCGAAACTCAACCCGAACCCGATTTTTAAAAATAGGATTAGGGTTGAGGTTTTACAAATAGGGTTAGGGTTGATATTTTACAAATAGGATTAGGGTTAGGATTAAAAGAAACCTGAGTTTCATGAGCCCGAGTTGCACCCCTAAAAGGATCACCTGATAGCGCCCTCTATAATTAATATAGTGATTGGTTTCTAATGATCTATCCCACAGCACAAAAATTTTCATGTCATGAGCTAGTCTAAGTTTAGCTAATTCAAAGACACCTGCGGGTTTTTTCTCCCTCCCCCCACCTATTTTGGATACAATTAAATAAATATTTTAAGGCGTGACCTGAGATATTTAAGAGTTTCTTATTTGCTAAAACTATACCAGATTTATTTTTTGACGCCTCTTTGAGATGCATGAATTCAATGCCCTTATGTCCACTAAGATAGTGTTTGATTCCCAAAAAGCTATCTCTGCATAAATGTAATATCATTTATCAGAGATAGCTGAAAGGATAATCATCTTTTTTAAATAATAGTATTGCCATCAAGGGATAGCTCTAATTATTCTTACGGTCCTTAGACAGTGTTTAAAATAGAAGATAAGAGAAATATCCAGTGTTTGAATAGGGGATAAGGGAGGATATCCCCCCTTATCCCCAAAAGCTATAACTAGAAGGAATATTTTTAAAAAAGTTTGTTGATCCAATTATTGATTTTGATGATTAATAAAAAATATGAGTATATTCACTGTATTTCTGATAAATTTAATAAGTGTTTCAGGGATTAAAAATGTTTAATCAAGCAAAAGGTATAAAGAAACAAGTTTTGAATCAAAATGTTAAAAGAATTTTTTAAAGTTTAGAGCTTGGAGTCGACACCCAAATTGTCAGAAGCTGACCCCAAGGCGTATCAAAGTTTTCTGGAATTTTGGCATGGTCTGGAGTTGACACCCAGAGTTTCCGAACCGACTCCAACATGAGATACAGAGAAGTGTATTCTGTTTCAGTTTTCGGAGCCGACACCTAGTATTCGAGAGCCGACATCCGAGAATTCGGGAGCCGACACCTGAGTTTCTGAAGCCGACTCTAACCTGAGAATAGAGAGCGTATTTTTATGAGCATTTCTGGAGCCAACACTTTTGATTTGTGGAGTCGACTCCCGAAAGCGACAAGCCGACACTTAACTTTATTGGAGCCAACTCCTCAACAACTTTTTATTTGCTATTTTTGGATACCCGATTTGGAACCGACACCTGAAAAGTTGGAGCCGACTCCAACCTGTCAGGAACGGATTTTTTATTTGTCAGAACGGACTCCAATGGTAAGATTTTTTCTACCTAACCTCTAACGGCTATTTTTCTTTGTGTGTAGAAAGATCCAAGCATCTCACAATGGCTATATTTCCCACCTAACTTGGATTAAGAGATATATATAAAGGGGGAAACCGTTCGTTTGAAAAGAAGAGAAAAAGAGAAAAAATCGAGAAAAATACTTAGTGAAAAAGAGAGAAATTTCAAAGAAAAATCTCTGAGTCCAAGCCTATCAATCCAAGAGAGATTCAAAAGAAATCCAAAGTCCTAAAAGTTTAAATTCAGAGGATTTTCAAAAGGGAAAGGAAGAAGAGAAAAAGCCCTATTTCCTCAACGAGCTGTGTCAAAGATTCAACGATTCAATCCTTGCTCATCCATTCAAAAGAGAAGAGAAAAAGAAGAAAAGAAGAAAATC